>JAAGEH010000006.1:31077040-31230857 GCA_011751065.1 Lasiurus cinereus | reverse complement strand
ACACACACACACACACACACACACACACACACACACACCACACGCACGCACACACGCACATGCCACGTGCTGATATGAGAGTGAACAAATCACAACACAAGGGAATATCAAGCAAATGTTAAAAAAAATGAATTAAAAAGTTCTGATAAGGAAAGATATCCAAGATACGTTGTTAAATAAAAAGACAAGTTTCAAAATAACAGGTGGGATAGTGTATGATCCCTTTTCTGTGGAAAAATAAAGTGTAATATGAGAATTGAAAGCCACACACTCTTCTATCTGCATTAAATAATATCAGCACCAAGTAATAATTTGCCTGCTGGCTCTGGGAAATGCCTGCTGTTAAGATAAGTGGACACTCTTTACTTATTAAAACAGAAAACTTGCTCATCTAGACTCACATCAAGGCCCTTGCCCTTCTGGACCCACCAATCCAAAGCTCTTAGGTCATATGTTCTGCCCAATCCCAACCAGTAACCTGCCTTATACCACCCACCTTAGAACCAGCCAGTGTAGCCTTTAAAACCCATATCCTTTCTTAATGATGTGTCTTTACTTGGAGAAACTACTTAGTAACTCAGACTTTTCCTGTGCTGTTCTCCCTTTCTGAAATAAGCTTAGCTTTGCTCAATAGGTATGTTTCCTACTGGCTTCTCAGGGGAGGTGTGGGAACATCTGGCCCGCAGGCATTATAAGGCCCGTGAAATCACTTGGTTTGGTCCTGCCGAGGCATTAGGAGTGAGTTAATTAAACGAATGACCAAATATAGCAGGCTGATTTTTAGGTTGATAATTTAGTATGGCCCTCGAATTATGTTATACTAGTAAATATCCAAATGGCCCTTGGCAAAAAAAAAAAAAAAAAAAGTTTTCCCATCTCTATTTTAGGGAACCAATGATCAATAATAATAATTTAATACCTGCTGGGCACTGAGCTCATTGTTTTATACCCTGATCCTACGCTCTGAGAGTTTTAATATCATTATTCCCATTTTTACAGATGAAGAGACTGAAGATTAGAATGTGCACAACTTGCCAAATATTACACAGGGAATAAGAGGCAGAGACTACATTCAAACCCAAAAAGTCCAGCACCAGAGCTTGAGGGTTTAACTCCCTAGTACTGCCTCTGTTCTAGTTATTATGGCTATATCACAATTTTTTCAAAATCCCAGTGACTTTAATAAAATAAAATGAAAAAAACAACATTTGTTTTGCTCATGAATCTTCAATTCAGGCTGGGCTTGGTGAGGATAACTATCTGTTCCAGCTGAGGTCACATGGATGCTGGAAGCTGGCATCATCTGGAAGCTCATTTTTTCGCTTCTCTGGCAGTTACCATTGTCAGCTAAGACCTCAGCTGGGCAATCAGCTGGAGCACTTGCACGTGACCTCTTCATGTGACCCGGGTTTCCTTATAATGTGTTCACTGGGTTCCGAGGGTGAGCATCCCAAGAAAGAGATTTCTGGGCAAAGCCATGTTGCCTTTTATGACCTACTTTAGTAGTCATGCAGCATCCCTTTGCCTCCTTCTCCCTGTAAAGCAATCACAAAGTCCTCCCCAGGTTCAAGGGGAGGATAAATAGATTCACCTTGTGATGGGGCATGGCAATGTCAAGAAGACCATGGGAGACCAGAGATATTGCTGTGGTCATTTCTGGAATTGCAGTCTTCCACAGACCCACATATTCAGCGTGCTGGCATATACGGTAAAATCTGAAATATTTCACAACAGATAGTTAGCTAAGGGTATTTTTTGTGCTAATAAGGGGGCTTTTTATTTTCTATGATGTTTGGATTTTTGTAACAAATGTTTAAAACACTATGGCAACATTATTTTTTTAAAAAATTTAGCATCCATTCTGAAGAAGCTTATGCTGAAGGTGAGTATGCTGTCTGTTAACCTATTTCTTCTCCTATCTTCATTTTCTGCTTCTTGCTGTTCTGCTTTGTTCCCCTGGAAGCTGACCTCTGCAAAATATATCACCTGGACTCCTTTGCCTTCTGATTTCTGGTGGGGTTGATCCTATAAGAGCTGAAGGAAATCAGAGAGTGAGAAAGTGGGGTGTTTATTCTCCCCTCCCCACCTCCCCATGGGTCTCCCTGGGTTCTGTAACACTTCCTTCATCTCTATCCCTCAGACTCAAGCATGGTATCAGTGCCTCTGTGGTTATTCCCTGGGGTGCCTCATCATCCCCTAGGAGTTCCCTTAATCCTGTCTATTTCTCTGTTATTGTCTCTTTGTTATACTTTCTTTAATTAAGCCCTTTAAGCTTAATTAGTTCCCTACCAAGTCCCTGACTGATCCAGGAAGGCACGGATGAAGACAGACATGCAAACAATGATATTACAGTGTGCTGATTGCTTTGAGGGGCATGTATAGACAAAGAATAGCTAGATTTTGTGTTTGTAGGTTTTTTATTTTTAAAAAAATATATTTTATTGATTTTTTACAGAGAGAAAGGGAGAGGGATAGAGAGTTGGAAACATTGATAAGAGAAAAAGATCAATCAGCTGCCTCCTGCACAACCCCTACTGGGGATGTGCCCGCAACCAAGGTATTTGCCCTTGACTGGAATCAAACCTGGGACCCTTCAGTCCACAGGCCGATGCTTTATCCACTGAGCCAAACCTGTCAGGGCGGTTTTTTAAAATATACATATGTTTTGTATTGATATTTATATATCAATTTTTTATATATTTTTATTGATATTTATATGTCAATTTTTAATATACTTCTTATTGATTATACAGAGGAAAGGCGATGAAGAGAGAACTAGAAACATCAATGATGATAGAGCATCATTGATCAGCTGCTCCTGCACACCCCACATTGGGGATTGAGCACGCAACTGAGGCATGTGCCCTGACTGTGACCTCCTGATTCATAGGTCAACACTCAATTTGAAAGAGTTAGGAAAGTCTTCCCAAAGAAAGTGAAACTTAAATTGGGCAAGTAAGATGAGTCAGCGTTCCCCAGTTTGTGAAAAAGAGAACAAGTTTCTAACCCTGTGAGGTTTCCATGGAAAAGAAAATAGGCCCAGAGAGGTTAGGTGACTTACCCATGGCCACACAAGGAGTAGCACAGATTCAAACCTTCTGCTTAACCCATCACACTACATGAAAGTTTGTCAGTTCAGATATTTCTGGCTGCAAGTAACCAGAAAAAAAAAATTGTTTAAGCAGTAAGGAAAATGTATTATATAATGATTGTATGTAATGTTGTAATTTAATATTAAGAAGACCAAGGTCAGGCAACTCCAGGGTTGATTAAATTAAATCAGATATTCAACAAAGTCATTAAGAAGATTGAACTAAATGGAGAACTAAACTATGAATTGAAAGACTCAGTATTGTTGTCAATCCTCCTCAAATTGACTTATGGATTTAATGCAATTGCAATCAAGTTCTTTCAAGGTTTATGTGTGGAAATTATCTAGCTAATTCTAAAATTTACATGGAAATACAAAAATCTTAGAGCAGCCTAGACAATCTTGAAGAAGAACACACACTACCAAATGCCAGTGTTTAATATAAAGCTATAATATTTAAGCTAAGGTAATATTGATACAAGGTTAGACAAAGACCAATGAAACAGAATAGAGTCCAGAAATTGATCCAAACATGTATGTTCATTTGATTTACAAAAAGGCTGCTATTGCAATTCAGTTGTGCTGAAGAAATTGGATATCCATACAAAGGGATAATCTGTATGGGGAAAGATAATTTTTTACCTTACAGCATATATAAAAATTAATGCAATATCAATTATATTAGTAGACCTAATGCAAAAGTTAAAAAGAATCCGTCTACTAAAAAACATAGAAAAGTATCTTCATGATCTTGGGGGTAAGTAAATATCTCAAATTGAGTGCAAAAAACACTATACTGAAAGAATTGATAATTTGGACTTGCTTAAATATAAGAACTTAGGCTCCTCAAAAGACATTACTAAGCAAATGAAGAAGCAATCTACAGACTTCGAGAGATACTGGCATTTCATATATCTGGCAGTGGACTTATCTCTAGAACATACAGGAACTCATACAAATCAATAAGTAAAAGATAAAACAACCCACATTTAAAAAGGAAAAAAGACTTGAACAGGCACCTCTTAGAAGAGGAAATGACCAAAAATCACTTGAAAAGGTTATCTGAAGAAAGCAAACTAAAACTATAATAAGATACCACTACTTCTGGGAATCTATCCAAAGAAGCCCCAACCACTAATTCAAAAGAATATATGTACCCCTACGTTCATTGTGATGTTATTTACAACTAGTGGCCTCGGGCCTGGATTCATGCACATTGAAAGGAAATTAATTAGAAGAAATATTTTAACATTGCTATTTGCCCTTTCTCTATAATAGAAATGTCAGAGATGAAAGAAAATTAGTAAAATGTATATGAAAATAATATATAAATTGATTAATAAATAAACAATACATGATATAAAACTAACAAAGACATGATATAAAACGACAAAAACATGATGAAAAACAAGAAAAACATGATATAAAAACATTGATAAAAACAATGACTGATAAATTGATTAAACTTATTCTAATATCTCCTGTATACCACATTAAGAGTAAAAGCACTTTCAGAGTGCTTGACTAATTTCCCTTGTGATAAAGTATTTAGAACTTTAATTTTAACGTCACACGCTCTTTGAATTCGAGAGAAAGCAACATATAACTGATCATGTCAGAAAATGGGTTCAGGTAGGACTATTCCTACTGTCTAGAGTTTATCCTTGTGATTTATTAATAGTCATCACAAATGCTGGCATCATGGGAAACTGTCTTTGAATTCATTTAAATGGGAGGCCAGTGTCAGACAGAGACAAATCAATTCTTGGAATTGAAACAATCATTCCTTCTGCAGATCCTGTTAATACTTTAGCTTTGATTATGTTTGGTCGTAATCTTTTGATAATAAATCTAATGCCATTACAAAGATCCCATTAACAATTAAAGATTTCTCAGTAGCATGAATACTGCACCTAATTTCAATTTTAATTTATGACAGCATTCCTGAAGGAGTAATACTCTTAAGAAATTTGATGGAAAAATTTTCCTTTTTGGCATGATCCCTTGAATCGATGGAATCGTCACTTAAACAGGTGTGAATATCACTCCTTTCTTTCAGCTTCAGAATGTCCACCAAAACAACCAAATTCACATCAACAATGACAGATCAAAACACACACATGTGATCGGTGCCAGTAAGAGCTTTATATGTATTGTGCATGCACAAGTGAAAGTTTATTTTTATTTTTTGTGAACATTTATTTTTAAATTGCCAGTGAGCGACATATGTACTGGCTGGCTGATCAGATGGTCAGACAGACAGTCGGACATACATATGGTTGGTCACTTAGCCTTTTACACGGGCCAGTTAGAGCAGTGGTTCTCAACCTTTCTAATGCCGCAATCCTTTAATACAGTTCCTCATGTTGTGGTGACCGCCGACCATAAGATTATTTTCGTTGCTACTTCATAACTGTAATTTTGCTACTGTTAATGAATCGGAATGTAAATATCTTGTTTTCCTATGGTCTTAGGCTCTACAGCAGCAGTTCTCAACTTATGAGTCGAGACCCACAGATTGAGAACTGCTAGCAGGGTTGCCTAAGACAAACTCATTAGTCAACAGAACCAAATATCAACAGTACAACGATTAAAATTTCTTTTGTGAGCCAAATTTTTAAAACTTAAAACTTCTTCTAATGCCACTTCTTCAAAATAGACTCACCCAGGCCATGGTATTTTATGGAAGAGCCACATTCAAGGGGCCAAAGAGCCACATGTGGCTTGTGAACTGCGGTTTGCCGACCACTGGCCTAAGACATCGGAAAACACAGATATTTAAATTACAATTCATAACAGTAACAAAATTACAGTTATGAAGTAGCAACAAAAATTATTTTATGGTTGGGGGTCACCACAACATGAGGAACTGTATTAAAGGATTGAGGCATTAGAAAGGCTGAGAACCGCCAAGACCAGTTTGGCTCAGTGGATAGAGCGTCGGCTTGCGGGCTGAAAGGTTCCAGGTTCGATTCTGGTTGGGGGCATGTACCTTGCTTGGCGGGCACATCTCCACTGTGGGGCGTGCAGGAGGTGGCTGATCGATGTCTCTCTCTCATCGATGTTTCTGACTTTCTATCTCTCTCCTTTCCTCTCTGTAAAAAAATCAATAAAATATATATATTTTTTAAAAAAGGCTGAGAACCACTGAGCTAGAGCTTTATATGTATTGCACCTGCAGGAGTCAACATTTATTTTTAAATTGCCAGTGTGTGTCATATGTATCAGCCTGTCGGTCAGATGGTCGGACAGATGTATGCTTTTTTATATATAAATAGCCAATTTTTGGAAATAGTCCAAGTGTCCATCAATAGATGAGTGGATAGAAAAGCTGTGGTACATTTGCACAATGGAATACTACTAGGCTGTAAAAAAGAAGGAAATCTTACTTTTTGTGACAGCATGGATGGACTTAGAAAGTATTGTGCTACGTGAAATAAGCCAGTCATAGAAAGACAAATTCTATATGATTTCACTTTCATGTGGAATCTAATGAACAAAATAAACTAACAAACAGAATAGAAGCAGACTCATAGATACAGAGAACAGACTGACAGCTGTCAGAGGAAGGGGGTTGTGGGGCTGGGTGAAAACATAAAAGAATTAAGTGGTGGGGTGGGAAGGAAAGGGAAGGGAAGAAAAAAGAAAAAAAAAGGAAAGGAAAGGAGAGAAAAACAGAAAAGAGAAGGAAAGAAAAGAAAAGAGAAGAAAAACAACTCACATGACCCAACTCTTGCTATGAGCAAGGAGGGGAAATCTGATGAGATTCTGGTAGTTTCCCTCAAAGAGGAACATGCTTAAGGCCGTTCTGTCTCTATACAGTAGCATGCGTGTTTATAACGTGCTTTTCAACTTAGTAGTATGTGTGTGTTGTTTTGTTTTTTACTTCTATCACAATCATACATTTATTGCTGGTTTGCTCCCAGCCCTCCATATGGTTGCTGAGGGAGATAATCTGTGGGGGCAGGACTCGGAACTGATGAGGCAGTTGAGGGGCTCCAGCTGGGAAGCTAAAAAGTACCTATACTCCACAGATTGGGGTTACCGGGGGGCAGAAAGAGGAAATACTAGAAAAGGGAAGGAGGAGTCCAGGGGCTGTGTCAAATGTGGTCAGGATCGAATTGGAAGGGGAAGGAGATTGCAAGGATCAGCAGGTGGATGGAACCTGGGCTCTGGGGGAGGGAAAAGGTGGAATTGGACCTGGAGACCAGTGGAGATAGCGATTGGTCTTAGACAAGTAGGATCCCCTCCCAGACCTGGCATATTCCACTTAATATCACTAATTGGGCCCTAAAATTTTCATTAAGATGTTCTTAATGAAAATGCCAAAAGGAAGCCTATTTCCATTCTATTAAATAGGGAGTATAAAATTTTACTAAAACTCGGTACAATGTGCGTATGTGTATGTTTTTTTAAAATTATCATGTTGCGATGTAAGATGCTTAGCATTACTTCCATGTCATCCGCAGTTAAATTGGTTGTTAAATATTTGCTTATTGGCCTCTCTTGCTGCTGGCGACAGTGAGGAGCACAACCCTTTGCTAGCACAGTTGACTTTTTATTGTATCTTCCTATTTGTTTCCTCCAGTTATATTGATTAGTACATGGAATATTTTTATCATTTGCTTTGAAGAAGGGAAAATAAAAACAACAGCTGTATCAGGAGAGCATTTAGAAGCATATGGCAGAAGACATGAGAAAAGAGATGGAAACCATAAAAGGCTTACACATCTCGCGTAACAAGGCATCCTGGGCACGCCTCCTCTTGCCTCCTTTCCTCTCCGCCAGAGTGCAGAGACTTTCATCTTAGGCTTTTGTAGCCTCATAGTTGCATGCTGTTTGCTGCGCCTCAGGCAACACATCAATATTCCAGGCAGGAAGGGGCAGAAAAGGCCAAAGGAGGCAAGAAAATGGGGTCTTTTCCTTCTAGAAAAGCTTTCCTGGAAGTGTCACCAGTTCTTCCCCTGCATTCATCAGCCAGACTGGCTGGCACCAGACGGTCTGGATCACGCGACTGATTTTTCCACACTTTTACATGTTCCTCTGACCTACCAATTTTATTTGGGATATAATGTGAAACTTTGTTCCCCAAGTAATTTTGTTTAAACTGTCCTATTGCATGTTAGGGATATACATATAATTTAATATAAACATTTGCCCCAAAAGACTTGTTATTGAGACACACACACACACACACACACACACACACACACATATATATATATACTATCAAGTTTGGGTATTATAATCTGACAGTCACTCTACTGAGAAACAGGCTCTGCCTGGATACTCTGAAGGTTTTTCCTTACATACAACTCTACCTCACCTTTGGCAACAGTTACACAGTAAATAAGCCCTTTAGTGTGCCATACTTAATGTAAACGGTCCTGTATTGTTGGACAGTTAGAATGTTTCCAGCTTTTCACAATTATAAACAAAGCTGCATCGAACATCTCTGTACAAACATCCTAACTCACTTGTCCAATTACTTCTTTGAGAAGAATTAAATCCATGAAATGAAATTGTGCGGCTGATGGTTCTGAAAATACTATAAAAGTTTGACACTTACTGCCACGTTGCCCTCCAAAAGGTTGTACCAGCTCCCTGCTTCTCCGTTGCTAGAGCAGTGAACACACATCACAGGGGCACACTGGCCATCTCGTTGGAGGGAGGATAGATGGCTCTGTGAGCCCAGCCTCTGGAAGCAGAGCTTCATAATTCAGGTGCCAATTACATTTGGAAATGAGATTAGCACATGGGATCTTCCCATTCATCTCTGAGAGCGCCAAGGTTCCTGGGCAGAATGAAACAATAAAACAAAACCAGTGAAAGGAAGTCAGTGTGGACTCAGGACATTTACCCTAGTAAATGTGCCCATTTAGAATGGATTTTTCTGGGCAGCGGGTGTGGCTCTGACTTGAATGAACATCAACACCACACTCAGCCTCCAGTTTTTCCCCATCAGGGACCCTCCCTAAACATATCTGCTGATTCCACCAGCCCCTTTCTTAAAAGTATGTCATGGTGCCCCATCCCATGCATGTCTTTGAGAATTATGCCTAATGTCCTAATAGAAAAATTACTATTGCTCACTACCTAATAATAATAATGACAGCATCAACAATCCTATATAATAAAAGGCTAAATATGCAAATCAACTGAACAGTGGAACGACTGGTCACTCTGGTGCACATTGACCACCAGGGGGCAGACGCTTAACACAGGAGCTGCCCCTGGTGTTCAGTGCGCTCCCACAGGGGGAACGTTACTCAGGCAGAAGGCGGGCTCACGACTGGTAAGTGCAGCAGCAGTCAGACATCCTCTGAGGGTTCCTGGACTGCAAGAAGGCACAGGTTGGGCTGAGAGAACCCCCCCAAGTGCACAAATTTTGTGCACTGGGCCTCTAGTCAATAATATAAAAGTTATGTACATAATGGGGATTTTATTGTTTAATAGGTACAGAGTTTCGGTTTGGAGCGATGGGAAAGTTCTGTAGATGGATGGGAGTGATGGTCGCACAACAATGTGAATGTACTTAATGTCTGAGTTGAACACTCGGGAATGGTTAAAATGATAAATCATATATATATATTAAAATATATTTTATTGATTTTTTATAGAGAGGAAGGGAGAGGGATAGAAAGTCAGAAACATCTATGAGAGAAAGACATCGATCAACTGCCTCCTGCACGTCCCCCACTGGAGTTGTGCCTGCAAGCAAGGTACATGCCCCCAACCGGAATCGAACCTGGGACCTTTCAGTCCGCAGGCCGACGCTCTATCCACTGAGCAAAACCGGTCTTGGCTTATGTTACGTATATTTTATAATGATGAGAAACATGTTTTTTAAAAAATCACCGACTTCTAGTTTCTAGTTCAACTTGTAAGTTGTCCCTCTGTCCTAACACGTAAGAAGCTCAGTCAACTAAAAAAATCAACAACTATTCTTAGATCTGTAAGAGTGAGGTCACAGGGCAAACTGCTGCCTCCAAAATTAGAGAGACTGAAGGTGGATATATAGAATCACAACTTACTAGAGCGGAAGCCTCCACGGAACCAGGGCCAGGGTACAAAAGCCTGAATTGTAACTGTTGAATTCCTGGAGGCTCTGTGTAAATAAGACCAAGAGATAAAAACTCTAGGAGAACTGGGACATGGGAAGCCCCCATACTTTTGTGAGTTTTACCTCCAGGAGCTTAACCAGGTTCTCACAATAAATATTGGGATTTCACTGAATATGGAAAAAAAAAAAATCTTTCCATGCTTCTGGTAGGGGGAAAGGAAATACAACTATACAACAAAATACACACAGCATTCTGTCCTTAACAAGACATGCCCTCAGGAGAAACTATTCACCTAAGGGGGCTTTATCAGACTCTAGCTGGCCTGGGGAGAAGGAAGTACACACCCACCTTCAGCCCTAGACAGCCACCCTGGCCCTCCAAGGGAGGGAAAAACTGAGAGGCTCTTGTGAAGGTCACAGCCCCCAGGATCACAAACAGACAGACTTACTCAGAGGACAAAACGCTTCCCCTCCCTCTACACCTTACCACCGCATCACCACAGGCCCAGTTACCAGAGTTCCTTTTCTATTATTTTCTTTTTTTCTTTAATTTCAGAGGGGAGGGGGAAGGGGAAAAAGGGGAGGGGGGGCGAAGGGAGAGAAACATCAACAATGAGAATCATCGATAGGCTGCCCTTTGCATGCTCCCTACTGGGGATCGAGCCCAAAACCTGGACATGTCTCCTGACTGGGAATTAAACTGTGACCTCCTGGTTTATCGACTGGCACTCAACCTCTGAGGCACACCAGCTGGGCTGGAGTTCCTTTTATGCAGTATGGTTTTCAACAAAAAATTACAAGGCATACTAAAAGGCAAAAACAGCTTGAAGAGACAGAGAAAATATCAGAACCAGACTCTGATATAGCAGGGATGTTGGAAATACCAGATTGAAAATTTAAAATAACTATGATTAATATGCTAAGAGCTCTGATGGGAAAAGTAAACAATATGCATAAACAGATCCTATTAAGAAAGCAGTAATACGCAAATTGACCATCACACCCTCACAAGATGGCTGCCTATGACCAGACTGGCAGGGGGGTTAGTGAGGGACGGCCAAATGCCTGAAAAAGCAGGCTGCATGGGGGGACCAGGCTGGTGGGGACAGGGGGGCAGTTAGGGGTGACCAGGCCAGCAGGGGAGGCAGTAAGAGAGGACCAGGCTGGTGGGGCGGCAATTGGGGGCAACTTGGCCAGCAGCAGGGGGCAGTGAGGGGCAATCAGGCTGACATGTGGGGGGGCAGTTAGGAGTGACCAAGCAGGCAGGCAGGTGAACAATTAGGAGCCAGTGGTCCAGGATTGTGAGAGGGATGTCCAACCACATCCCCACCAAGGGGTCCCAGATTGGAGAGGGTGCAGGCTGGGCTGAGGCGACCCCCACCACCACTGTGCATGAATTTCATACACTAGGCCTCTAGTAGGTAATATGAACAGAAAGATGGAAATCCTAAGAATTTTTTTTTTTTTAAGGTTAGAGCTTAAAACCGTTTAACAGAAATGAAGTGGTCTTTTCCTCCTATGAAGACTCACAAAATGAGGAATTCTCCAAAGAAACAAAGGGTTTCAGATGCAGGGTGGTCCTCAAATAATAATGCCTATTCCACTTAGCATGTAGATTAGGGCTGAACTGACTTACACACCTCACACCCTTTTCCTGACACATGCTAGCAT
The DNA here is from genome assembly GCA_011751065.1 of Lasiurus cinereus. NCBI lineage: Eukaryota > Metazoa > Chordata > Mammalia > Chiroptera > Vespertilionidae > Lasiurus > Lasiurus cinereus. Next base: position 31,219,032 of record JAAGEH010000006.1, on the reverse strand, counting down.
CTGGTGTTGAATCAAAGAGTCAGGGTGTTGCCTTGACCTCCAATTCCCTTGACCAAGTTCAAGTTCATAGTTTATTCTGAAGAGCCTCAATCCATAAGCTCAGCACTACTGGGTAACCTAAAAACAGAGCCAAACAGAGTTTTAGTAATTGCCCTGTCTTCCCCTTTTTCTTTTTTCAGACAGCTCGCTCTGCCTTCTGCTGAGCTTTGAAGTATAATTCAAAGGCCTAAGCTGATTTACTCCCAACTACCTACCAGCCCAGCTCTCAGTCCCATTAACAAGCACTTTATCCCGAGACTGGGCAAGCAGGTGCTGCCAGAAATTACCACTGGGCTCTGCAGCCAGGCTGTTGGGAGAAGAGGGGCTTTTGCATACGGAGGCAGCAGACACATCCTTCTTACGGAGACGAGGGAGGTGTGCACAGGTCTGGGGAGGTACCAAGGTGTCACCCAACCCAGATGGAGGTTGGGTGGGGTGGGGAGGTCAGGATTTTTTTTGGAAAACCTTCTCTTTCAGATGAGCCTGGAAAGTAAATTAGGAATGAACTCTACCGGAAAGGAAAAGGCGCTCCAGTCAAAGCGAGGCGAGTGCAAGCTGACTCTGCCCGCCAGAATGGGATTGACGACCGATGGGTTTCCCTGTAGTGCAACTGACTTCCCAAGAAGCCCCAAATGTCATGACTGCAGGCCTTTTCTCGGGGGCTGTTGGGTTTCTTCATAAACTGAAGCTCCAGTCCACTGCTAGGGAGAATGCTGCCTAATGAGCCTACATGTAGATATTCTGGATTCTGCTAGGAATAGCCTGGGGTATCATCATTTAGGGTGCAGCTTTTTAGTGTCTAGTTTAGCCTCCACCACACCCCACTTCCCCCTGTGCTGGGACTGTGATTGCTAAATCTGGATGCTCTCTGGTTCCAATTCTCCAGAGATTAACCACTTGGTGTCCTCTGAGGAGAGAAATGCCTGACTATATGAGGTTAAATTCACCATGACAAAGACCTCTGTTAATCCTACTGTTTTGGAACCTGCTTTACCGGCACCTCCTGAAATTCCTGGTTCTGCCCATTCCTCAGCCTTCTGGGATTCTGGGGTGACATAGCTGTTCCTCAATATATGCGATACATGGGCCTCCTTAGGATCATTGGCCCTCCTCCATGCTGCCAAACTGTTTGTCACTCCCCACCCAGTTTCTGTCTTCATTTCTTGTTTCAGGGTCAGAGATGTCCTCCTGGTTTCACTGAAGATGGAGAAGGCGCTGCATGTTCTCCTTATTGTTTGGAGTGGGTTTATGGGAAGAGAACAAAATGGAAACAAAATCTAGCTATCCTTGAGTACACTTACCGCCACTACACCATACACTTAAAGGTGGTTAAAAAGGTAAGTGTCACGGGATGTGCCTTTTACTGCAATTAAAAACAAAACAAAACCACGCATCTTAAAACCAGAAGTCTTCCCAGTGGAGTTTTCTGTGAATTTTGGAACACAAACACAATAAGCCACTTCCTTGAGAATCCATTAGATGTGGAAAGTGAATATCTTGACTTCCAGACAGTCTGTTGAGACAGCTATTGGAAATGGCTAGAGCAGTGAGTGGTTCTCGATGTGGTCTGCAGACCAGACGCATCAGCATCCCCTGGAAATTTGTTGGAAACACAAATTCTGGATCTTAAACCAGACTCACTAAATCAAAAGTTCTGCAATCTGTACTTTAAGAAGCCCTCCACAATTAAATATTGAGTATCTGCTTTGTGGTGGTTGATACATCAAGAATCACTCATCTAGAAGAGAGTGATGGCGGCATAGGTAAACACCTAAACTGCTGCCTTGCACAACAATTTCAAAACTACAACTAAAAGACAAAACGGACATCATCCAGAACCACAAGAAGGCTGGCCGAGTGGAAATTCTACAACTAGAAGGAAAGAGAGGGGCTCACAGAGACTCGCAGGAGCTGCAGAAGGCAGAATTACAGAGGCGCTCATGTGCAGAGAGAGCTGGCAACTGAGTACGAGGCTTGCTTTCTCAATCAGGAGGGAGACAAGTTTCCTTCTGCTCTGAACTGCAGTTCCGGGGGAGACTCTGGGGACCCAGACTCATAAGGGGAGAAACTGTATGTTTGGCAGCAGGTGAAACTCAAGGGTGGCTTTCTCTGAGAGAGGTGCTTGCAGCGATTACTGCGGGACACTGCCACCCAGGGGCTTCTTAGGGCAGGGCTGACTGAGATCCTGCCCCATGAAGCCATTTCTGTTTGCACTTCCCTGAGACTCCATCCCATCCAAGCTGAGCACAGAGGCCTTTGCTTATGAATGGCCTGGTCCTTTGAATTCTAAACTTACCTAACAAATTGTAGCTGAGTCAGTGAGACCCAGAACATCAAAAGAAGGCCCAAGGCCTCACGCAGCTTGCATTGCTTCATAGCTGGGACTCATCTGGGCACCTCCCAAACTCAAACAAAGAAGAGGAATCTACAGATGTATCTGTAGCTCCTGCTGGTTGGCCTCAGGCAGAGGCTAAATTAGCATGTCCTTGGAGATCCAAGAGCCAGTGTACCCAGGGATCAGAGTGGGGTCATCCAGATTATAACTCCTCAGATCCATAAAGGACAAACTCAGAGGGGCAGACTCAGTGAGCACCAAAGCCCCACTGAAGCAAGTCTTGTCTCATAAGGGCATCTCCAGCACAGAAGTTTTCCCATTATAGACATAGCTGATCCTCACAGCCAACTGGCCTGGAGGTCAATTCCTCCCAATGATACCAACAACAATCAAGGCTTAACTACAACAAGGCTGAGCACACAGTCCACAAAGTGGTGAACCAAGAATGTTCACCTCAGGGAACTAGGGAGGCTGATCCACTGGACCCTATAAGACACCTAGTACACAAAGCCACTCTATCAATCCAGGGAAGCAGCCAAAATATGGAGACAAAGAAACAGGTCACAAATGAAAGAAATGGAGGAAAGCAAACAACTGGATATAGAGTTCAAAATCGTGGTTATAAGGTTTTTCAAGAATTTTCTAGAAAAGGCTGATAAATTTAGCAAGACACTTGAGGATATGAAAAAGGAACAATTAGAAATTAAGAATACACTGACTGAAATAAAAAATAATATACAGAGATCTAACAGTAGACTACTGGATCATAAGAATCAAGTCAAAGATTTGAAATACAAAGAAGCAAAAAACACCCAACCAGAAAAGAAAAAAGAAAAAAAGAATACAAAATATGAAGATAGTGTAAGGAGCAACTTCAAGTGTACCAACATCCAGATTATGGGGGTTCCAGAAGAAGAGAGACAGCAAGATACTGAAAACCTATTTGAAGAAATAATGACTGAAAACTTCCCATACCTGGTGAAAGAAATAGACTTACAAGTCTAGGAAGCACAGAGAACCCCAAACAAAAGGAATCCAAAGAGGACTATGCCAAGACACATTATAATTAAAATGCCAAGAGCAAAAGACATAGAGAGAATATTAAAAGTAGCAAGAGAAAAACTGTTAGTTACCTACAAGGGAGCACCCATATGATTGTCAGCTGATTTCTCAACAGAAACTATGCAGGTCAGATGGGAGAGGCAAAAAATATTCAAAGTGATGAATAGCAAGAACCTACAACCAAGATTACTCTACCCAGCAAAACTATCATTCAGAATTGAAGGTCAGATGAAAAACTTCACAGATAAGAACAAGCTAAAAGAATTCATCAACACCAAACCAGTATTATATGAAATGCTGAAAGGTATTATTTAAGAAGAGGAAGAAGAAGAAAAAGGTAAAGATAAAAATTATGAACAACAAATACATATCTATCAACAAGTGAATCTAAAAATCAAATGAATAAAAAATCTGATGAATAGAATAAACTGGTGAATATAATAGAATCAGGGGCATAGAAAGGGAGTAGACTGACAATTCTCAGGGGGAAAGGAATGTGGGAGATGCGGGAAGAGACTGGACAAAAATCGTACATCTATGGTTGAGGACATTTTGTGGGGGAGGGTGGGGTGGGAACTGGGTGGAGAGGAGCTATGGAGGTGGGGAGAGAAACAATTATAATAATCTGAACAATAAAGATTTATTTTTTAAAAAAGAATCACTCATCTAGCACAGTATGGGGGGGAAAGAATGAAGTCACATAAAGACTGAACATCAAAAGATAGATCTCACTTTGTAGCATGAAGAAAAGATCAAGGCAACCATGAAAGGAGAGAGAAGGTAATTCTTTGAGTGCCTACCATGTATCAGGGACCATGCCTGCCAGTTTGCATAGTTTTATCATTTAATCCTCAATTTCCTTGAAAAGAAATAATTATTTCCCGAATTTTACTGAAAGAAAATGAAGGCCTCAGAAAGGTAAGTAATGTAGCTATATAAGAAGAATTTCAACCAAGGTCTGACTGAGTCCTAAGTCCTTCTCTTTATTTTCCACAATTCCCTCTTTCAAAATGAACTTCATCACTGAGAATATCACTGGCTATGGAAGATGGAGAAAAGTAAAAAGATTTCTCCTCTGCTTGATAAAATTCTAATCATTCTCCAAAGCAGAAATCACATGTCACCTCCTCTGGGAAGTCTTCCAGAACTGCCTTGCTTAAAGTTAACCTTCCCATGGCACTTTGCACACAACTGTCTTGGAATACCCTATATACTTCACTGTAGTTTTCAAATCTTTGGTCCCAGGATCCCTTAGAAATTATTGGCATTCACAAGCAAATGAACCTTGATCTAAACTTCACAAGTTATACAAAAAGTTAATTCAAAATGGATTAAGGATTATGTGTAAAAACTAGAGGCCTGGTGCATGAAATTCATGTATGGGGGGAGTCCCCTCAGCCCAGCCTGCACCCTAATCCAGGACCCCTCAGGGGATGTTTGACTGGTGGATTAGGCCAGATCCTGGGGATTGTGCCTAAATTGCCAGTCAGACATCCCTCTTACAATCCTGGACCACTGGCTCCTAATCGCTCACCTGCCTGCCTGCCTGCCTGCCTGCCTGGTCACCCCTAACTGCTCCCCTCATTCCCTGCCAGCCTGGTTGCCCCTAACTGCCCCCTGTTGCCAACCAGGTTGCCTCCAACTGCACCCCCCCCCTTCTGGCCTGGTCACTCCTTAACTGTCTCCTTCCCTCCCCCTGCCAGCCTGGTTGCCTCTTACTGACCCCCTGCTGCCCTGGTCATCCCCAACTGTCCTTCTGCTGGCCTGGTCACCCCTCATGCCCTCCTCCCTCCTCCCCCACTGGCCTGGTTGCCTCATGCAGCCTGCTGTTCAGTCATTTGGTCGTCCCCTCACTAATTCCCTTGTCAAACTGGTCGCCCCATGCAGCCTGCTTGTTGAGTCATTTGGCCATCCCTCACTAACCCCTCTGCCAGCCTGGTTATAGGCAGCCATCTTGTGAGGGTGTGATGGTCAATTTGCATATTACCTCTTTATTATATAGGATGTAGTATTATAAAACCTTCTGGGGGGAAAAAAACATAGGAGAAATTCTTCAGATCCTGGGGCTGGGTGAAGACACAAAATGCAGAATCCATAAAAGAAAGGAAAAAGAGATAAGTTGAATCATTCAAAATGAAAACCTTTTACTCTGAAAAAGACCCTTTAAGAGGACAAAAAAATATTTGCAAACTACTTCTCACAAAGGACATGCTAGAATACATTAAAGAAGTTTCAAAACTCAAAAATGAAAACAAACAATCCAAGTACAAAATGGGCAAAAAACATGAACAGATATTGCACTGAAAAGGACATAAAGCTGACAAATCAGCATATGAAAATATTTTCAACATCATTAGCCATCGAAAATGCAAATTAAAATTATAGTAAGATATCATTACAATTATTTGAATGTCTAAAATATAAAAAGTAAAAGTTAGTGATATCACCAAATGCTGGTGAGGATGCAGATACCAGAACACTCATACATTGGTGGTAGGAAAGTAAAATGGTACAGCCACTCAGGGAAAAGGTACGGCGACTTCTTACAAACTAAAAACATGCTTATCATACTACCCAGCAACTGGATTTGCAGCATTTGAACCAGAGAAGTGAAAACATATACAGACACAGAAACCTGTATATAAATGTTTATAGCAATTTTATTCGTAATAGCCAGAAATCAGAAACAACATGAAGCAAAATGTGAGGCGTCTATACCGTGGAACACTACTCAGCCATAGCAAGGAATGCATTATTGTTACACGTACCAATGTGGATGGATCCCACGGGAATTATGCTGAATGAAAAAAGCCAATCTCAAAAGGTTACATAATCTACTATTCCATTTATGTGACATTCTTGAAATGACAAAATTATAGAGGGGAAAACAAGGACTCAGGAGAGGAGAGAGAAGGAGATGGCTGTGCTAAAAAAGGGTAGCATGAAGGTCCTTGTGATAAAACTGTTCTGTATTTTGATCTTGGTGGTTGTCACACGAATCTACACAAGTGATAAAGTTTCATAGAATTACACACACACACGCACATGCACAAGCACACACATACACACAAGTGCATGTAAAATTGATGAAATCTGGACAAGAAGGGTGAATTGTATCACTGGCAACTTCCTGGTTGTGATATTAGACTACAGTTATGCAGGATGTCACCACTGGGGGAAATTGGATGAAGGGTATACAGGATTTCTCTGTGTTATTTCTTACAACTGCATGTGAACCTACAATGGTCTCAAAATGAAAAGTTTAAAAAAAGTATTGAGGACTGCAAAGAGATTTTGTTTGTGTTTAATATCAACCAGTATTTACTATGTTAGAAATGAAAATGGAGACAGTTCTAAAGTATGTATTAACTTATTTTTAAAATGGTAATCAACCCATTATATGTTAATATAAACAAAACATTTTACAAAAAGTAAGTACATTTTAAAAAAAGAACAGTGAGAAGAGGGACAATGTTTTACAAATTTACAAATCTCTTTAATGTCGGGCTTCATAGACAACTGGATTTCAGATCTGCTCCTGCATTACTGGTATAGTATGCTGTGCTATCACACATCAAGCTGCCTCTGGAAAATTCCACGGTACACACATGAAAAACTGGGTGAAAGAGGCAAGTACTGTCTTAGTATTATTCTGAAAATAACCCCTATCTCCTCAAAGGGTCTCAGAGATTCCCCAGGCATCCTGGGATCACACTTTGGAAACTCCTGTGTTATTGGGATCATTCATCCACACGTCTGCTCAGGCACTTAGTGAAAGAGCACGGGGACAGCCCTGTTTTCATCTCTATTCCAAGAGCATGTACAGTGCCTGGCATAAAGCCGATACCCAGTAAATGTTTGATGAACCAATGGAATATTAACGACTTGTTAGCTGAGAGGTAGGTGTGTGTGTGTGTGTGTGTGTGTGTGTGTGTGTGTGTGTGTGTGGAGAGAGAGAGGGGGAGGGAGAGATTTCCAAATCTGGTTGACAGTATATTGCTTTAGACTTTTAGTTCTGAGTCAGAATAAAGGTCAGAGTGTTCTGGTATAGCTTGATCCCATGGAACAAACATTGTTCTGAGAAACCAGGAGGCTCCTGGGGCATGAAACATGAATGACTGAGTAGCCTTTTGAGAAAGGTCTCACTGTGTCACAGTTCCTCACAAGTTATCTTTTTTTTCCCTTTGACTTCAGAGAGGAAGGGGAAGGGAGAGATAGAAACAGCAATGCTGAGAATCATTGATTGCTGTCTTCTGCACTCTCCCTATTGGGGATTGAGCCTATAAACCTGGCATGTGCCCCAATCAGGAATCAAACCGTGAGCACCTGGTGCATAGGTGGCGTTCAACCACTGAGCCACAATGGCTGGCCCCTCACAAGATTTGACTCTGAGGCCTCTCCACACCATCCAGACCAAGCATGGGAGGAATGGGCTCGTAGGCTGTGCAGTGACATGATAAATTCTTTTCTCTTGATTTATTATCCTGTGCTCCTAACTCCCTAGGTCAGTGGTCCACAAACCGCGGCTCGCGTGCCACATGCAGCTCTTTGGCCCCTTGAGTGTGGCTCTTCCACAAAATACTATGGCCTGGGCAAGTCTATTTTGAAGAAGAGGCATTAGAAGAGGTTTAAGTTTTAAAAATTTGGCTCACAAAAGAAATTTCAATTGTTGTACTGTTGATGTTTGGCTCTGTTGATTAATGAGTTTGCCGACAACTGCCCTAGGTGATCTCCACAGCACCCATTATTGGCCAGTCTCAGCCCACTGAGGAAGGAAAATAGTTTTGAGGGGAGGAAGATAGTTTCTAGCCACCTTCCAGATTACAAATTGGTTCAGTTCTCATCTGAGGTATTCATCAAAGCACAATTTAGCAGGGAGCATAGAAAAATGCACAGGCTCACGTAAAATTGCCAGTGAAAAATGTTGGTATTGACTCTGTGTCAGACACTGAGCCAGACCTGTGGACCATTCTGAAGTGACAAAGCTCAGTCCTTGCCTCACGGAGCTTCCATGCTAAGTGGGGAATGATTCCATGCTGGCTCAACAAGGACTCTGAAGTGAAATGAGCACCTGGTGAGAGCAATCACCTCTCCTGGGACCAGGGAGAGACGGTGCATTCGATTCAGTCCTTGGGAGGCAGGAGAAGGCCATTGCCAGGCAGGTAGAGGAACAGCACGCCAGAGGTTATTGTGTTAGGAAAGAGGGAGTCAACTGTATTCACACAGCAACAAGTAACAGTGGGCTGCATAAAATGGAAGTTTATTTCTTTCTATTATCATGGTCTGTGTTTAAATGGTCTAAGGCAGTGGTCGGCAAACCGCGGCTCGTGAGCCACAGGCGGCTCTTTGGCCCCTTGAGTGTGGCTTTTCCACAAAATACCACAGCCTGGGTGAGTCTATTTTGAAGAAGTGGCATTAGAAGAAGTTTAAGTTTAACAAATTTGGCTCTCAAAAGAAATTTCAATCATTGTACTGTTGATATTTGGCTCTGTGGAATAATTAGTTTGCCGACCATTTGTCTAAGGCTCCTACAATGGCCCAGACCCTTTCCCTCCTCCTGCCCTCGTCTGTTTACATGGTTTGAAACCATCTCCTCTTCATCCTAGCCAATGGAAGTGGGCAAGCAGAAGAGTGGGCATGCTGCTTCCTGCACACCTTACTTCTGCTCACATCCCACTGACCAGAACGTAGTTGCAAAGGAGGCTGGGAGATGCAGTTTAAATATTTGAGTTTCTACTGCTCTTTAAGAAATTGGGAGACAACTCTAAGTTCCTGCCCTGAGCACAGAGGTGAAAAAGCAGAGGGAGGTTAGAGAAGAACCAGTAGCTAGGTGTGTCTAGAAGTTGTGAGAGGGAGGAGGAAATAGAGAAGGGAAGGTGGGCTGGGCCACACGGTAGAAGGTCACTTTGTTCTGTAAATCAATGGTTCTCAGATTTGGGCACATGGCATCATCTGAGGGTTTGTCGAACCCCAATTACTGAGCTCCACCTCCAGAGTATCTGACCCAGTAGGTCTGCGGAGAGCCCCCAAAATGTGCATTTTCAACCAGTTCCCAGGTGATCCTGGAGCCACAGAGAGGTTTTTTGGCTTTTTTTTTTTCAGATTTTACATTTTCTCTCTTTTTTAAAAAATATTTTTTATTGATTTTTTTACAGAAAGGAAGGGAGAGGGATAGAGAGTCAGAAACATCGATGAGAGAGAGAGACATCAGTCAGCTGCCTCCTGCACGCCCCCCACTGGGGACGTGCCCGCAACCAAGTACATGCCCTTGACTGGAATCGAACCAGGGACCCTTCAGTCCTCAGGCCCATGCTTTATCCACTGAGCCAAACCGGTTTTGGCGCATTTTCTCTTTTTAATAAAAAGGCACCTATAAAACAGGTCAATACACAGAAAGCTTCTTTAAAATTTAGTTTAAGATGAGTGGATTAGAAAACTATGGTACATCTCTACAATGGAATACTATGCTGCCATAAAAAGAAGGAATTCTTACCATTTGCAGCAGCATGGATGGACCTCTAGAGCATTATGTTAAGTTAAATAAGCCAGGCAATGAAAGAAAAATACCATATGATCTCACTCATTTATGGAAAATAAAGAACCTTATAACCTGATAAACAAAAAGATAGATACAGAGGCAGTAAAGCACCAAACAGACTGTCAAATTACAGCAGGAAGGCTGGGGAGTGTTGGGGATGGGGGGAAAGAGATCAACCGAAGGACTTGTATGCATGCACAGCAATGGACACAAGACACTGGGGAGGGGGAGGGCAATGGGATGAAGGCATGCACCAGGGGGTAGGGGAGGCTGGGGGAATGTGAATGGGGGAGAAAAAAGATACTACTATATGTAATACTTTAAACAATAAAAAAGAAAAATAATAAAATTTAGTTTAATTCTTTATTATTTAAAGTATTATATATGCCTCCCCTCTCCCCCCACTGACCTCTCCCCGGCCATTCCCAATCCCCAGCACATGCCCTCACCCTAGTGTCTGTGTTCATGGGTTATGCCTTATATGCATGTATATAAGTCCTTTGGTTGATCTCTTATCTCCCCTCCCCTACTTTCCCTCTGAAGTTTGACGGCCTGTTCGATGCTTCTCTTGCACAGAAAGTTTTAAAGGAAGAGTGAGATGACAGGCCTGTGTTTCAGAAAGCCGATTCTGCGGAGAGATAAGGAACAGTTGTCCTGAAGCTTCCCAGTGCACTGGAGTTTCTCACTCTCTTGACCCTTAATGTTCCTGAGAAATTTCAGTCAAGGAAAACAGGGATGATGGAGAGCCTGCAAGGCAGAGTTCATGCTGATGGCATCAGTCTCAATCTGGACCCACCAGCTTTTTACTCTGTATGCAGAAACCTGGACAGGGGTGGTGGTGGGCAAGCCCCTTCCTCCCTGTGCCAGAATTTCTCCATCAGTAATAAAGATGGGGACCATTTTTCTATCTGGGAGCCAAGGACTTTCAGATGGCACAGAACAAAAAGTTGGACAATGTCCCAAGGCTGAGGGGTTCAGGACTCACCTACACCATGGGTTGGAGAGAAAACTGGCACAATTCCTGAAAGGCAGTTTGACAATCAAACCAGAAAGGAAAATGCCCATACCCTTTGGCCCAATGGTTCCATATCCAGGAATTGAGCCTACAGATATACTCATGTTTATGTGCCATAGATAAGTTATTCAATGTTCACTGTTTCTACTAGCAAGAGATGGGAAACACATGAGTATTACCCACAGAGGCCTGGCTGCATCCCAGAGATGGAATAATGAGAAGCCCTAAAATAACAACTTAGCCCTAGCTAGGTTTGGCTCCGTTGAAAGAACATTGGCCTGTGAATTGCAGGGTCCCAGGTTCGATTCCAGTCCAGGACATGTATCTCAGTTGCAGGCTTGATCCCCCAGCCCTGGTCTGGTTCTCTCTCTCTCTCTCTCTCCCTTCCACTTTCTCTAAAAAAATCAATGGGAAAATATCCTCAGGTGAGGATTAACAACAATAGCACAAAGTTAGATCTATAAGAGCCAGTTTAAAATAATGATAGATGGGTAGATAGAATGAGATAGATATAGATCAACATGTGTATGTACTTCTCTAATATATATATATATGAAAGGGTGGACACTGTTGTGATGTGCTGCTATTAATACATACACATGTGCATGCATGCACACATGCTTATCTCTGCAGAGCACATCTCCAGGAGGATTCAGAGAGACAGGCTGCTTTTCAGGATAGGAGTTGGAATGGAGGTCCAGACTGAGAAGGAAACTTACATTTACTGTAACCTTTTTTGTGGTATTTTTTCCAACCCTGCATATGCATTACTTATTTAAACAAAAAACATAGACGCATTGCCATGTGTTTTACATGCTCTATCTCACTAAATCTTTAGAATCACCTGACTATTCTGATTATTCACACAGCACAGGGAGTGAAGTCATCTGGGGGAAGGGAGAGAGGAATGGAAGGAGCCTTGATTTGTAGGGTTTGCTGATTTCCAATGTTCTGATAGTCCCACCATGGCCGATTTCAAGCTGTGGAGGCAATGTCACAGAGCAGAGCCACGAAGAGATGCTCACGATGAGCTCTCTGAGCTCACAGGAAGCGGGCAGCATACCCTGGAAGGGGCCTTGCTCTCCTGAGGAAGACACTTGACTCTTCCCACTTCATACATGAAAGACTTGCTTTCCATGAATAAAGCAAATGTAAGCAGATCCATCACTTAAGGACCTTCTGGGCATCCTTATAGACAGATACCAGACATCTATTTATGGTGTAAACAACCTGCCTGTTTTTCAATGGATTTTAAACAAAAGAACAGAAATTAAAATTAAACATCTTGGTGTTATTTTTGCAAATTGCTTTGCCATTCTCTATATGAAATATTGCACATGGCTATCCATGTATAAGGTAATAGAATAATAACATATTAGTGTTGGCATTCTGACAACCCAATCCTGTGTGCTAACCAGGGCCAGCAAGCTAAATCGGGAGAGTGGTTTGGAAACTTTGCCAGCTCTTTAATGAGAAATGTGGGGGTGAGAGGAACAGACAGACTTGGATTCAAGTTGTATTCCAGATCTGTCACCTGCTAGACACCTCTGGCAAGTCACTTCTCATCCTGAGTCTCAACTTACTGTTAAGTGGGGATAGTGCACACCACACAGATTAGTACAGGCAAGCCTGCCACGTTTAATAGAGGAGGTTAACATGTGATCCATATCTGGATATAAAGTGGGGTGTTTTTCCCCCAAAAGTATCCCTAAGGAGAATAAAAGGGCTGCCTTATTTTTATGTTCTTAGGAAAACTCACAGAATCTTTCACATTCCCTAGACTCTCTCAATTATTTTAAACAACAAAGTACTGTTTGTGGAAGAGCAAGTAATAGAATTGATGGTTTAAAACAAAAAAAAGCAAACAATAGAATTGATGGTTTTTTTTTTTAAAAAAAGAGCAGAGTGGACACTGTTGTGATGTGCTGCTATTAATACATACATGTGCATGCATGCACACATGCTTATCTCTGCAGAGCACATGTGGACACAGATGTAGTCATAATTCCGATGCAATAGAATAGAATCTTATAAAGAGGACTTTTAAATGCAATGCATTAAAACGTTAAGATGTTGTGATCACAAATATAAATCAATAGGACAAAAAGAAAACAATACTGTCCTAAGATTGAGTGAACTGGGATTTTGAGGATAAAATATTTCAGTGACAGCATTGTATAAGGGCTCAAAAAGTGATGGCTCACAAACAAGTTTGAGAGAATTGAAATTTATGTGATCTAGAAGGTGAGCTGGGTGACTCAGAAACCATCCCCAGTGATAACAAAACTACTGAGATCAAAGGTACACAACAAGAAGAGATAGAATAAAATTGTTTTGTTAATACAAGCCTGGGAACAGGATATCTTAAAGTAATATATTATTAATACATAATACATTTGTTAAATATATTTTTAAATAATGTATAAATAATCTTGAGCGTATATGTACATCTAAAATAATAAATTAAATATTCTACATAGACACTTGATTATTTCACCTACAGCCTTAAGAATGTATATATTCAAGTCGGTCCCGCAAACATTTTCTTTTTGGCAATTTTCTCATTGTGAGAAAAAGAGGGGATCATTTTATATTTGGGACCATCTAACACGGAGACGGGTCTGTGCAAGCACTGAAAACTCCCAAAGCCTGTGTGACGTGTCAGGTGCTGTTACAGTTAATACTGTGTGCATTATGATTGTTCCACCACAAGCTGGTTTCTCAGCTGTGCTCTTCTAAGCACCTAACCGGGGTTAAAATTCCCTGATCTTCTACTTCCTGGCTGTGTGATCTTGGGCAAGTTGTCTAACCTCCTTGTGCCTAGTATCATCTGTAAAAGAGAGACTACAGTACATCACAGGGTTAAGAATTCAATAAATAAGTATATAAGAAATGTATGAACCAGTCCTTGGTAAGTTCTTTTAAATATCATTTTTCTCACCAACAGGAAACTGTAACTATTAGAAACATGGCAGTTTCCCTCACAATACCCGATTTTGCCAGCAGGGAACTTGTCTTAGTCATCCCACTATCCCCAACTCACACAAAAGGGCCTCAAGCCCAGTAAATGTTGGTCAAAGCAATACGTTTTATAGAGAAGGAAAGGCAGTGTATAATATTCAGGGCCCAGCACAGTGCCTGGTTCCCATCAGTGCAGTGGTTCTCAACCTGTGGGTCGCGACCCCGGCGGGGGTCGAAAGACCAAAACACAAGGGTCGCCTAAAGCCATCGGAAAAACACAGATATTTACATTACGATTCATAACAGTAGCAAAATTACAGTTATGAAGTAGCAACGAAAATAATTTTTTGGTTGGGGGGTCACCACAACATGAGAAATTGCATTAAGGGGTAGCAGCATTAGAAAGGTTGAGAACCACTGCATTAGTGGAAAGAGGCAACACTTAGGGGATTGACATCTATGATGCAGCCTCATTTTTCACTGGTCGACCAAAATCTAAGTAAAATCACAATGCAATAGAATAGAATCAGAAAGACTGTGGGCTGGGGATTGCTCTCTTCGTGTTCTCACTGGACTATGAGTTCCTCCATGGCATTATCTCAGTCCCCACGCTGGCAAACAGTAGGAGCTTAGTACTCACTGAGAAATGAGTGATAGGATACAGTCTGCATTATGGTATGTTATTTTCTTAATTGAATTTAACTCTTTCTCATATCTGCAAAAAAGTATTTAAAATTAACACCAAAAACATAAAGCCTAGCCAGCATGGCTCAGTGGTTGAGCAGTGACCTATGAACCAGGAGGTCAGGGTTCGATTCCTGATCAGGAGCATTTGCAGTCTCGATCCCCAGTAGGAGGCATGCAGGAGGCAGCTGATCAATGATTCTCTCTCATCCCTGATGTTTCTCTCTCTCTTCTCTCTCCTTCTCCCTTCCTCTCTGAAATCAAGAAAAATATTTTTTTAAAAAACATACATAAACAGGTCAAATCATACAAAATGTTAAAAGTGAAAGAATCAGCTGAAGAGTTTTCTTGTCATCTAGAGTATTATTTATCCAAATGTTTCCTTTATGTTTGCATAAAGACACACAAGTACATAAGCAGAGAGGCTGTATCATGTGACAGTTTACAATCACAAGCTTTGGAATCAGATATGCCTGGGTTTGAATCCAAGCTCCACCTTTTAAGTGGGATGGCCTTGATAAAGTGACAAAACCTGTCTGTGCCTCAATTTCTACCAAAAAAAAAAAATTAAGAGATAATCATAAGACCTACCAATAGGCTTATTGGAATAATAAATTTAGTCTACATAGAGCACTTAGGACAGCTCCAAATACAGAGACACAACTCAAGTCAGGTTAGCAATTATTATACATATTTAAACATGAGGTCACACTATAGATCCTAGTTTACATTAGCTTCTTTATATATTTGTTCTCTGGTAGTACATACTAGTACAGAGCTAATGCCTACTTTCCTACATTATATTCAAATGTGTGGTGATATGTAACTAATCCCTTGCCTCTGGTACTTGAGTATTCCTAATATTTTACTAATACAAATGACCACCAAAATCCTTGTTGCACATATATTGTTCCATACTTGGGTGAGTATTTTATAGAATAAACCCTAAGGATAAAATTGCTGGGCCAAAGTACATTAATTTTAACATACATTAATAAACAATGAATGATCAAATTGCCTTCCTAAAAGGCTGTTATTGCTTTACACTTTGATCAATGAGTGTACTTTGTTGCCTTACGGTTGTGTACTTTTCAACCAGACTCCACGATCATTTATTATGAATATCCTAATATTACAGAATTAAAGACTTTGCCCCGCTAGTTCTGTAATGTATTCCTTTATCTTTCCAAAAACCATAAACAGCGGCTAAGAACTCAGCAACCGATTTTCTGCTGCAAATATAGCCTGACAGAGAATTTTTATGCAATTTGCAGATGAGAGAGGAAGATGTGTTGGGATTGCTGAGCTCTTTCAGTGGCTGATAGGAAGCACCTTTGACATTTGAAACAGGGTGGCTGTGTTTGCTTCCTTCGTTGGTTCTGCAACTCGGACCTTTGTTTAGTAGACAAGAGGACCTCTCTGTTGAGTCACACTGGAGGCAGTGTCTCTAGTGCAGTGTTTCCAGGGTGTGATTCAGGCACTGGCTACTTGTAACCCTCCAGATGCTTTTAGGTAATACAGGACAACAGGTGACTGTCATGGCCAGAAGCCGAACAGCGCCACCAAGCTGACAGGCTGGTTCAGTGGTGGCTAAAGCCCACGCCCACTTTTAATTTTAACTCTAGTAACAAATATACATAATGTTTAAGATTAGTTACTCTTCAAGTTAAATATTAATAAGGGCTTATAATAAGTCTTATTCCATGAAGCAATACCTAAATCTGTAATTGCCTCTTCAATCCTGATTACAGATGTCCCCTCAAGATACTCTAATTTTACATCTTTCCATTAACTACAGTTATAGAAAAAAATAAGTTAGTTTTCCTTTCTTTATTCTCTACACACATACACACACTCCAAGTTTCCACAAATAATTATACCGTAATTTTTGGTTAAAATAATATGTTGATTTTACATTGTAATGGTAATATATGATTTCCTCTTGAGCATTATAGTTTATGATGATTGTTTTTCTTATAAATTATTTTTATTGTGTTGCTTTTAATTATCACCTCATGTCTTATTTGCTTGGTTTTCTATATAATAGCTCCACTTCCTCCCTAAAATCTCTACAGTCATCTCAGCTTTATGCTCACTCTAAGGAAAGTGTACATAGAGCACTTAGGACAGCTCCAAATAAATACAGAGACACAACTCAAGTAAGGTTAGCAATTATGTGTACATATTTAAACATGAGGTCACACTATAGATTCTATATTACATCACACTGTAGTGTAATGCAATATTGTCAAAGTGCGGTCTCCGGGCCAGCAACATCAGCACCAGCATCACCTGGGAAGGATCATGTTAGAAATGTGGATTATCAACCTCACCGATGAGCCGCTCTGGTGTTGCTGATAGGCTCTCAAGCTTGGGAACATCTGTACAATGTCTAAGAACTTGGATACAAAACCCTAAAGCTGACAGGATTCAAATCCCAGCCATTCCACTCACTTGTGATCTAACAGTTTCCGTGTCTCAATCCTGCCATTCACAAAATGGGGACAAATCATCTCTCCCACATAGTAGTAAGCAGCATGGTGCTAGGCAGCATGACAAGCTCGTTTTTCTTGGAGATGGCCCTCAAAGCAGCCAGCTCAAGCTTCTGTCCTTTAGTACCTCCAAGGCCCTCTGAAGCCCCTCTCCTAGCCCTGTGTCACCTTCTCTTCTCTTAACCCCCTCTCACCCTTGCCTCTCTTTGCTATAACTGCCATAACTCCATGCCACCTCCAGCCCCCAGCGCTGCCTCATTTTCTGCTAACCTTTCACTGCCCTTTAGAGCAGTCAGCCACCTCCCAGTTTCCATCCTCCCACAATCCTACCTTCCATCTAACCTTCCCTTCCCAGGCCAGAGCCCCCTGCTTTCCCATGGAACCACCCCCAACGCTGTTTCTCAGCCCCTGAAGTACGAGGATGGGAAGAATCACCATTCTGCCTTCTCACTCTGGAACAGTCCTTAGCATAACGTCTTACCTGAGTGTCAACTCTCTCCAACAACACCGCTGACCACGTGCTTGAAATACTGAGAATGCTTGACAAACCCAAAGTCTTCACCATGGCCCTCAGGTCCCTGCCTCATGACAGCCCCCCATGGCAGCCCCCATCTCTCTCATTTCCCATAACCCCTCTCCGGCCCATCGTAGGGCCTCTGCACTCTTTCCTCTGACGTGGAATGCTCTTCTAGTAAATCTGCATCTGGCTGATTCCTTTACTTCAGGCAGATCTCTGCTCAAAGGTCACTTCCTTACGTTTCCCAAACCACCCATTCTAAAATAACACCTATCCTGCTAGCCCTTTGCCTGCTTTATTGTCCTCTGTAAAACTAAGATGACTTGGAATCACCTAATTCCATTATGCCTTATTTTCTCTGTCAGTCCCTCAAAGGCAGGGAGGGGCCTACTAAAAGGGCATAAAACCTCCCTGTTGCCCTTCCCTTTCTCCTCCATTTCTCCTAAATATTGAGCTCCAGCCATGTGTCTGACATGTCTGAGGCTCCGGGGATATGGAGGTAGGCATGTTTGTTGAAAATGCTTAGCAGGGAGAGTTGAGCAGGGTCAGGTGGTGTGAAAAGCTTAGGGTCTCAGCTCAAATCTCAGCTGTGTGACTTCCTCCCTCAGTCTCTTTTGCATATGGAGCTAATGACAGGATTGGCATGAGAATTCTTTGTTCATTTCTGTGCCTGACCGATAGAAAACTTTAGTAGAAGTTGGCTATTAGCCATCCTAAGAATAGGTTACTGCTGGAACTCAAGAAAAATTAAGAAAAAAAAAATGCTCAAGCCAGCAACAATTTTGCAAGTAGCTGGTCCTTCTTGCAGCATATAAAGGATTTCACACCTTGTGGGTATCCTAGACCTTTAGACCCCGTCTCCCTTTAAAATTCAGGTCAGGAAACTAACCAGAAGAGAGACTCCACTGGCCTTGCTCAACCTACCAGGCCAGTGACTGCAGCAATGGGCCAGCTCTGCTGCGCACCAGGCAGCCTTTGGTCCTTCGAAGCTCTAAGTAAAGATATGAGTGTCCCTGGTGGCAGGATTTTGTTTTTTCACCTTTTACATCAACTTTATTGCAGTATAATATGCACACAATAAAATGCTATCACCCAGAAAATTGCCTTGTGTCCCATAGTGGTCAATTCTCACCCCAAAGATAACCACTGGTATAATTTCTGCCACCATGGTTCAGTGTTGCTTGACTTTATAATAATGGAATCATATACAGTATATTTTTTCCTCCATTGTTAATAGCTTTATTAAGGTGAAGCTGTAAAAATTAATGTACATAAACAGCACCTACTGAAAGTATTGAAGTGTTTTAGCGTATGTCCCTTGAAACACGAGAATTTCAAGATAACAAATTCATCATCCTGAAAAGTTTCCTACACTTCTGTATTCCATCCCTGCCTTCCCACCCCAACTACTGATGTGCTTTATGCCACTACAGACTAGTTTTGCATTTTCAAGAACTGTTTATTAGAATTGTCCACTATGTTTACTTTTGTGTCTGGCTTCTTTTACTCAGTGTATTTTGTTTCATTCATGTTATTGAATCAATACTTCATTCCTTTTTTCCTCCAAGCAGCATTTCATAGGGTATTTTTCCAATGATTTTTAGAGAGGGTGGGAGGGAGGGGGAGAGCCAGACAGAGAGAAACATTGATGTGAGAGACACATTCATTGGTTGCATCCCGCATGCGCCCTGATTAGGACTAGGGATCAAGCCTGCAACCTAGATTCGTGCCCTTTACCAGAATTCAACCCAGGAACCATCAGTCCACAGGCTGACACTATCCACACTGAGCCAAACCGGCTAGGGCTCCATTCATTTCTTGATAAATATCAATGGATTCTTATGGGAAAGGCCACTATAAACATTCTTATGCAGATGTATTTGTGAACATAAATACATTTTCATTTCTCTTGGATAGGTACCAAGGCTGGATCATAGGTAGATGAATAAAAAACTCCCAGATTATTTTTCCCAAAGTGATTGTACAATTTTTACACTCTCACCAATTGGCTGAAGTTTAACATCCATTTTGTTCCTGTGTCATGGCTTCTGTACTTGTTTCCTCTTCTTAAATGCCTTTCCACTAGTTTTAGCATGGCTGGCTTCAGGTCTCAACTTAGATATATTCCAAGGAGACTGTCATAGATTGAATTGTGTCTCACACCCAACTTCAACGCCACCCAAATGCCCATGTTAAATTCACAAGTTCCAAATACTTCAACATGTAACGTATTTGGAGACCAAGTTAAAATGAGCTCATTGGGCCCCGAATCCAATATAATTTGTGTCCCAGAGGAAAAGATATCCCAGGAAAGGTTTTGTAAAGACACAGTCAGAAGGTAGGCTATCTGTAAATCAAGTAGAGGTCTCAGGAGGAACCAAACCTACCAACACTTTGATCTTGAACTGCTAGCCCCCAGAACTGTGAGAAAACAAATTACTGTTAAGCCGCCAGTCTTTGAAATTTTATTACAAGCAGCCCTAATGGACCAATACAGAGGCCTTTCAATCACCATTTTGCAACAATAATAATAATAATAATAATAATAATAATAATGTGACCCACTTAGGAACTTAGGAATCATCAATGAATGCTGAAAGTCTGATGAAGAACAGGATCGTCTCAAAATATCTCCCATAAGATGCTTAATAGTTACAAAGGGAAAAATAGTTAACTTTACTATGGAGTTATCTTGGCAGACACTGCCTTAATCAAATGATCAAAGTTAACATCAGCAGCATTGGAACAAATCAATATTATGTGCCTCTCATTGTAATACATTGAGAATCCAACTTTCTGTGGTATTCCTGACAAAATGCATAATCTGAATCTAATTGAGAAAATATCAGACAAATCCAAATTTAGGGACATCTACAAAATAACTTTCCAATATTCTTTAAAAAGCCAAGGTCATGGAAGATGAAGGGCTAAGTAATTGTCTTTCCAGATTAAAGGAAAGTAGAGATAGGACAACTAAATGCAATAAGTGATCCTCAATTGGATCCCTGGGAATATCTTAAAGGACATAATTGGGAAAATTAGCAAAATTTAAATATGGAAGGTGTATTAAGTAAAAGAATCATATTATTAAAATACGTAACTGACTTTGATAATTATACTGAGATTATGCACGAAAATGTCCTTGTTCTCAGGAAATACACACGGAGCATGTGTGATAAAGGGACATGATGTCTGAAACTTACTCTAAAATGATTTAGGGAAAAAACAAAATTCATGTTTTACACACAAGAGAAACATAATAATGAGAAGGTAGCAAAATAAACAATTTGTTATTTCTGGTTGAAAAGTATGAGAATTCTTTACTAGTCTTGCAATTTATACATAACTTTGAAATTTTACATATAGAAGAGTCTTTACGTGATCACACTATCACAATGGCCTGTCCCTAATCCCCAGGTACTCCTTTAGCCCATTCTTTTTCTCCATTACACTTCTTGTCAAAAGCTACACTTTGTCTTTAACAATACCTATTTTTGTGTGCAAGACCCTGTCCTGTTCTAAGTGCTTTAACAGTATATAAGTTCAGTGAATTCTACAACTACTGTTCTTATCTTACAGATGAGGAATAGAGGCACAAGAAAGTTATTAATTTGCCCAAGGCGATCTACTCGATTTGTCTCACATGGCACAGAACCTCCATTAAGGTAGAAACTGTTGTTCGCTGCACTTTAGAAGGGAGCCTAGCACGTAGATTCACTTAACAAATATTGGGCATTTACTGGGCATTGGCGTACAAAGCAGTGAACAAAATGCTTAAAAACCCCTGCAACGCAGGAGGTAAGGCTTAGTCTCTTTTGCCCAAGAGGAAAAAAAAGAGGCTCCAATCTGAGAAATGATTTACCCAAGATAAAGGGATTGATTGGAGGCCGGGTGTGGTTTCCAGCCTAGTCCGGGCAGCTCCCAGGAAGAGGCTATTTTAAATCCATCAAACCAAAAAAATCCTGTCAACCAATTAGTATTTATTTCGCGCCTACGGGGTGCAGACCATCCTCGCTCAGCACAGGCGAAGAGAGAGGCGGCGGCGGCGGCGGCGGCGGCGGCGGCGGAGACCCGGGGCCGCGGCGGATCGCGGGAATTTGGCGCCTACTTTTGGAGGCCGGCTGTTCTCGCCTGTGATTGGGCCGCGTCTGCGGCTGCTCCGTCGACCTCGGCAGAAGCCGTTCGGCTCGCTTACCCGACCGGCCTCCCGGGAATGGGCCACCAGGAGCCCCCGCTGGCCCGGGCGCCCGCCAGAGGTGGGGCTTATCTAAAGAGGTTGTGTAAAGGCGTCAGCTGGCGCCAGCACGTGCAGAGCCGCGGGAGCCCGGACGCCGGGTTCTCCCCCGCGCGCGCCCCTGCGGCCGCCGGGGCAGCACCGGGTTCCGGCGCACGCCCGGCGCGGGCCATCGGCTCTCGCGTGGCTCGGAACCGAAGACAGCCCCGGCCGGGAGCGGACCACCCCCAGCCCGAGCCCGAGCCTGCTGGGGGCAAACCGGCCGCCCGGGAGTGGAGGGGCTCCGGTCAGGTAAGGGCGCGCTAAGGCTAGAGCTATCCCCACCGCCCCAGGCCCTTGGGAAGGGCCCGGGCCCCGGACCTGGCGCGCTCAGGGCCGCCGAGATTTTAAGCCAGCGCTCGCCATCCGCTGCCCTGGAGACGTGGGCCGGTCTGCTCCGCTCCGACTTAATTCAATGGACGGTTTACACGCTGGAGAACACTAGGCGGGAAGCAGGGAGGGGGGACCTCACAGGGAGGCGGGCAGGAAGAAAGACTTCCACAGTTTGAGTTGCTTCTAAGGCGATTTTAATAACTTGTGGACTCTGTTGGAACTTGCTTTTCCTACTCCTAGACGGTAAGTTAACTGGGAAGGTGGTGGGGATGCTCCTTCTCTCTCCAGTTCCCCTCCGAGCCACGGCCTGTGGTTTCGTCTTTCCCGCTTTCCCCTCCCCTCCCCGGTCCCAGCAGCCGCGGTGGCTTCCGTCTTAAAGGGGCCGCGGCGGCCGGAGGAGGAGCAGGAGGTGGGGCGCCCTGTGGTCTGCGGGCCCTGCCTCCCCGCCTCGGCCTGGTCGTTTAACCGATTCTTTCACCCATAGGTCACAACCCAAGCACCCGCTCCTCCGCGTCCCGGGGCCGGACGGAGGGATGAGGCAGGGGGGCCCCGGGCAGCGCCGTTGCTGCTCCTCCCCCCGCCGCCTGCAGCCATGGAAACGGGGAAGGCGGACGGCGCCCGCAGAGGTACACAAAGCCCCGAGAGGAAAAGGCGAAGCCCAGCGCTTCGGGCGCCCAGCGCGAAGCTGAGGCCAGTGGCTGCGGCCCAGGCCATGGATCCGGTGGCGGCCGAAACCCCCGGCGAGGCCTACCTGGCTCGGCGGCGGCCGGAGGGTGGCGGCGGGTCCGCGCAGCCGCGCTACAGCCTGCTGGCCGAGATCGGGCGCGGCAGCTACGGCGTGGTTTACGAGGCAGTGGCCGGGCGCAGCGGGGCCCGGGTGGCGGTCAAGAAGATCCGCTGCGACGCCCCGGAAAACGTGGAGCTGGCGCTGGCGGAGTTCTGGGCCCTGACCAGTCTCAAGCGGCGCCACCAGAACGTGGTGCAGTTTGAGGAGTGTGTCCTGCAGCGCAACGGCCTAGCCCAGCGCATGAGCCACGGCAACAAGAACTCGCAGCTTTACCTGCGCCTGGTGGAGACCTCGCTCAAAGGTAGGAGCTCAGCGGACCGCCCCGCCCGCGCGGGGCCTGGAGCAGCGGCTGTGGGCTGCACGGCCAAGAGTGACCTCGGGACCACTGGGTCCTGCCACCCTGGGCCCAGACACACCCTCCTCGCCGGGCCCTGGCATGGGGGCCCACGTCTCGGCCTTGGACCTACAATAGTCCCCGGGACGGACGTTAACTGGTATTTTCATAACAAGCGCTCGCTAAGTTCTAATCATTGTCTTAATAAGTGCTCCGTACGTGCGAGCCATTATTATGAAACGACTAGTACTTCTAAGATCAGTCTGGGAGGGGAGGGGAGGGGGTTGGGTTCAGAGTTGGAACAACTGCATAAGCCCCTTCATCTAGGGCCTCTTTTCCCCTCTCAGTCTAGTTCCAAATACCCTCACAGCCCTTCCCCCACCTCCACCCCCCAAACTCTTGCTTCCTAGTCTTCCTTTTCCTCTGAGACCACCAGCCCTTCGTCCCAGGGCAGTCAAGCAAAACTGTCAGTTTTTTGGCCAACTCCTCTGGGGCCAGCGGAATAATAACCCCCCAGGTGGGCCCGGTGCTCTCACACAACAATTTAACATCTTTTTCGCCTACTTTACATTGTTAAACCATTTCTTAATCCTCTGAGACTGGCACGGAAAGATTTGACTCAGTGAGGCAGGGGGCTTTGCCTTCCTTGGGCAACAAGAACTCGCAGCTTTACCTGCGCCTGGTGGGGACTCTGCGCCTAGTTTCCGAGTTTTCATTGCAGTTAGTGAGTTCATCCTGGGTTCTCAGTGCTCACATATCTTGCTTGTGCTACCAGAAGCCAAGGGTCTGAGGTTATTAATCTGAGTCCCAACTATGTCCTAATGGTCTTCCAGAAGTGACTTTATGTAATAATTCTAAAAGTCCTCTTTCTATAAATGGCGAAATTAATGATTAGACATGAACAATGATGGTTAATCAGTTTATAAGGGAAGTCATGTTGTAATGCTGGTTTCTTTACAAACTTTTTTATACATCAAGTGGTGTGAATCCAGATTTGTCTTGATTTAAGGCCTAAAGCCTTTCAAAATGGTAATGGTGCCCTCCCTACCACAGGATGAACCTTTAAGAATGGGAAGGATTTGGAGTGGGTTTGGATAGAGCATTTTGTTTGAGACTTTTGCCTGACTTTAAGATCTTACCAACTCATCCTAAGAGAGCTAGCTCACAGACCCATTTCAAGTCATTGACAGCGGGTTGAGGGACATGAGTATCACCTGGGGTTCTTTTCCATAATAGGCTTTTGCTTTATATGCCCATCCTTCCTAAAAAGCACACCTTCCCCCAGGGTAAATATTTATTTTGAAAATATTTTCCAGTAGTTTTTTTTTTTTTGAGCTCCACCTATATTTTATAAGCTTTTCACTTTATTCTCAGACCCCTTTCTCTGAAATGAGTGGTCTGGTCATTAGCCCCCTGTTGATCAGAAGCCTTACTAATGTGTATTATATACACTGCTAGAGGCTGCTGGCCCTGGTCAAACTCACAGGTCGAAGGGATAATTTGCATACTGTGCTTTTATTGGATGCTTATAATAGAGTAAACTAGAAAAATTAAGAAAATCATAAGGGAGAAAAAATAAATTTACGGTATTTATTGAAAAAAATCAGCATATACAGTTCAAGCCCTTGTTCAAGAGTCAGCTGTATACTGTTGAAACTTTCCCCCACCTGGAGAATTTGTCACACCATCAGAGTAAACAGTGGTTGATACCATGAGCTTTGGCGTTAAATTCACTTTTATCATGGCTTGTCTGAACTGATTGCCTGGGTCTTGGGACAAGTTGTTTCAAAGCTGTGGGGAGCATGCTTTTATCCCTAAGATGTCATAGGGTTGCTGTGCAGCCTGAGAGTGTCACTAAGTGTGCCAGATAAGGAGGAATTCATTGCCTCCATAAGTTTAGGCTATATTTTGAATCTTCTACCATCATCCCCTTTAAGACTGGCAGAGTTCTTGTTCAAGTCTCCCATACTCGTTTGACCATGGAATACACCCTATTTTCTGGGAACACCAAGTTGACAGAAACACTATTTTCTTTTGTGAACTAAAAGAGCTATAGAAATGAAGGTGTGTTGCTTTAGGTCACTTAATGTGTTTCTTTCAGTAGTTTGGAGTGTTAATATGAGCTTCTATTATGGGTCAGGTAATGTTTTTGACTCAGAGATGGAGCACTGAAGTTACATTGCCTCCACTTATGAAACTCACATTGAAATTTACATGTCAAGTGTTAATTTAGAAAGCAGTAAATAGGCACCCAGAGTTTTTTGTTTATTTGTCCTTTGCTATTAATATTAAAGTGGAGAACAATTTTTTGCTATAAATATTTAAAGTAGAAAACAAATACTCAAATTACTCCCTTTTCCTGGCTTCAGCTTCCAAAGTTTAGCCATCTTACTCTGCTGTGTGGTGCTGACTTTCCAACATACTGATATTCAGGAATGTTAGAGCTGGAAGGAATCTTAAGAGATAATCTGGTTCAGCTGTCATTTAAATAGAAAATCTTTTGTAGCCACCTTTTCCCAGTCTGCAGCAATTTAGGATAATTTTGAAACTGAACAAAAAAGGGTTAATCTGCCTTAAGGTCGCAATTGAACCAAATCTGCTTACAGGCATACCTCCAATAGGTGTGGTTCCACATCATCACAATAAAGCCAGTCATAATCTATTTGCTAGTGGAAGATCTTCAGTTGGTTAAAAAAAGGGGAAGGGGGGGCACAATAAACAAGGTATGCCTGTACTTTATACTTGTACTGAATTCCTCTAGTTACTTAGTTTACTGTATTTTATAAGCTCTTCACTTTATCCTCAGACTGTCTCCTCCTTCACTATTGATAATGAATGGTCTGAACTTGTCCCTAGAGGAACTTAATTTGGGAAGTTTGAGGACCTCTAGAAGACTTAAATTCTAATCAGGTCACAGGAGGAAAAAGCAGATTGACTCATTAACAAGGGCTTCTTACAAATTGTAAGGAATTAACAGGAATGAGAATCAGAAATTGCTAGAGAAGATAGGCTTGAAAGAAGGGAGCCTAGGACCATGTGGGTAGGTAGTGAAGAGAGGAGGAGGCACCATTTATTTCACGGTTGGGCCAAATAGAGAATAGTGTTGCCCCAGCATTAGTATCAGCTCTCTAGTGAATGCTGAGAGGCATTTCTATAGTTTTAACACATTATTTTGACATATAAATAATCCAGTATCCAGAAGAGGGCAACTTTTAAACTCACTTCTTGGTCTTTTCCAGTCTTACTTAATAGACTTCTGTGCCTGTCCTTTTTTCTCTGAACATACATGGAACAAGTCCTACCCAGAACATTATGTAGATAACAGAACCTGCCGAATCCATAGTGGTCTTAGGTGTCGATCTGGCTTTGTTTCACAGGGAAGGAAACTGAAGCCCATAAAAGCACAGGACTTGCCTCAGAGGAGTTAGTGGTGGCATTTAGGTGAGTCCCCAGGCCTTTAAACACCAGATTAGCAATCCTATAAATTATCTGGTTAATGAGTTGGTGTTTTTATTTTAACTTTTAAATATTTTTTACAAAAAGGATTTAAAGCATCAGCAGTTCATTTTTATCTCCTTGTTTCCTTTGCTAAAGCACCTAAAACTATAAATTCATGATTACTGCCACTTAAGACAGCAGGCAAGCCTTGAGGTCGGTGTAAAACTCAGACATTCTGGTGCTTTCTCTTAAAGTGCACACTGATCCTAAGGACAAAACAAACAAACACGCAGGACAAACTCTGAAGACTCATAAACTAAATTAGAAAGTTAAGAACCTAGCTTATCCAAACTAGCTTATCCAAGCTCTGCTTTATCAGTTATTTGATGTTTGTTGCTCTTGGGATACCTTTAGGTGGCTTGACATGGGTGGGAATCTCAGCCCTTGGGAGATAGTCTTGTCTGTGTACTGATGCCTAGTGATGGCTGTGAGCCAGGCACTGGATTACAAGAAGCAACACAAAGTTTCCTCATTTGGGCAGAAGACATATGCCCAGATGATCCCAGCGGAAGGTCGGGAGTGGTGGGTATCCCAGAAAACAGTAGAGGTCCCCTATGGGAGTATAGAGGCAAGGGGAAACAGGGAAGGAAGTAGACTTTAGTAAGCTATAGGGGAGTGGGGGAGTAGGTAAGGGGAGGGAGACCAAGGTCTTAGCAATGGATTGGTTGTCAGCCTGCAAACTCCCTCCAGCCTGTTGATTGCCTGGGGAAACCTTAGGCTCAGTACTAGGCCACCAGTGCTCAGGCCTCTAGAAGAGTGGTCACCAACCTCAAGGAGTGGTTCGTGGACCACCAGTTGTTGACCACTGCTCTAGAAAGCAACTCTGAATTCTCTTATGTGCGTGGGGGTCTGAGTTTAGAAAGTCCTCCAGTGAAGGCAGAGAGCTGAATGGTGGTATTTGGCTTTCATGACAGTGACTTTATGACAGTGACATAGGTAAAAGGCAGCATTAGGGACCTTGGAAATTAATGGGATACAGTAGAACACTAGTATTGTCTTGGATTCAAGAGGTGTTAGTCCCAGTTTCATACTGTTAATAAGAGCTAAAACTTATTGATTGCAGTGTGCCAGGTCTGTTCTACAGGTTTTATACCTGTTAACTGATTCAGTCCTCAAAACCACCCTTGGAATACTATGATTATCCCTATTTTACAGGTGAGTCAACTGAGGCTTTAACAGTTGTGCTACACTCTTGGGACAGGTGGCTTGAGTTATTAGTCGTTCTGTTCTGGATTGTTAAGTGGGCATAAGCATATTTCACCAGAAACCAATGGCTATTTATTTTTAATTATATATTAGTATTTGTGGCACTGCTGATTTCTGTCAGTGCCTTCTCTAAATGTCTCAGCTGCCAGGGACCCTGTACCTCCTTTCTGGTCTATTTTTGAATGTCTTGGGACAACCAGATAGACTTCTCTCCTGCTACCATCCAGCTGTCTTCCTTCTGTGTGCATTGGGGATTCTAGATCCTAGCCCCAGGAAATAGTAACAACCCTTACTTGAGAGCTTTGGTTAATTGCAGTTGCATTGGGTAGGGCTTTTTATAGTATGTAAAAACTCAAGGAGAGCTTAGTTTCCTAATAGAACATCAATTTATTTTTACTCCAAATATGATAAAGCCTTTGGGGTCCTTATGGCCAGGAGCCCTATTTAGTGATTCTCAAATTCTAGATGTCTTTTAAGTTATATAGTTGCATGCCCTATTCATAGGCTCTTAGACATTTGCTCAGGGTCACATGGCCATGGAGGTGGAAGAGTGGGTATGATGTTGACTGCAGACCTAGCTGTCTCCTTGTCCTTTCAGATTCTAGGCCTATGGGTTCATAATTGGCCTCTTGGCTTCTGTGAAATACTGTTTCTCTGGCAGCCATCCTAAGGGGTCCATTCTCTAGTGCACAATGACATTTGACTAATCTTGAGAAGTATTTTGAACACACCCTGCTGTGTTACACTTGACCTCCCCACCCCCGTCTTATAGTAACAGCCCAAGGTCATTGAAACTGGGATTAGAGGTTGGTCTATATGCTCATCTTTTCCTTGGGAAGACAGGCTGAACTGGATCCTTGTCTTCAGCAGCTTCTCAGAACTGAGATCTTTAGCTGTGCCACTTCTTTAACATATGTTAATGTATAATTCTCAACTAATAATAAAACAGGGGTGGCTGTAGTCAACAAATTCAACTACATTTTTCTAGTTTCCTTTCTATTCTTTTTTCCTCAATATTATAATTTTACATATATATTTACTTAGCATTAAGCTTATGACATAGTATTTTGTTGAAGTATAACTGGCCTTTTAAAGCATTCAACTAAGTGATAATCATAAAATTAACTGTTAACTACTCTTGTTTTTAATGCTTCCCTTTTACTGTGCTGTATGGAATACCAGTTCTGGTTGTTTTTGGTGCTTGGTGTATCTTTTTTGTTGCTGGTGGTGATAGAGGATTTTGTTTGTTTTTTGTCTTTCTGGTACTCTTCATTTAGAATAAATTGTTTGAATGGGATTTTTATGTCAAATGGATTGAGCATTTTTAAGATCTGTGACACATATGCTGATCTAGCATCTCAGCATATTTAAAATCATGTTTAGTTTTCTATTGACAAATGAACCTGAATCGGACCGGATGAACATTAAACTCCTTGGCAGCATCCTGTACATAAGAGTCTACTTAATAAGGAGCTTGGGTCGAAGTGGAAATAAAACACGTAGCTGTTAAATCCTGCTGCTGGCACTACGAGGCAATAGTGGAGTTCATAATTAGAATCCAGGCTACCTGGCTATGAAGCCATAGGCAAGTTATTTAATCTTTTGAGGCTTAATTTCCTCATTTGTGACAGGGGTTATAATTATCATCTAAGTAGATAGGAGTTTGGAGTACGAAGAGAAGATTGGCTAGAGTCCTCTCTGAATTCTTCCTGTCTATCACATAACATATGGTAAGTCACTAAGTTCTATTGATTCTAAACCTCCCATCCCCTTTTCACCCCTCCCTTGGCAGTCATCATTTCTTTGGCTTTCAAAACCTTCCTGGTGAGTATTCCATCTCTAACTCCTTATACTTCCAGAGGGAACTGTTTCATCAATTCTCAGACATGCTCTTTCACATGTTAACATCTCTGAAGTCAAAACTCAGCTTAGTCAATGGCCTACCATAGTGTTGTCAGCAGCTTGTCGATCTTACTTAAATGGTATGTCTTAAAATCAATGATTTCTTAGGTTCAATAAGCAGTATCTTTTCTAAAATAGATCAAGAACTTTTAGTTACTTCCATGTCTTCCAGTTGAACTTCTAATCCTTTTGTCTGCCAGATACCATTTCTCATGACCTGACTCCAGCTTCATCTCCAGGCTCATTTGTGACTATCTCCTACTGCAGCTCTCTTGTGATTACCCCAGATTACTTGGGTCCTTCGCTGCAAACTCACACCGCACTGTGCTCTTCTCACACCCTTCATCCTGGGAGACACAGTTCAAGGACCCTGCTTGCAATGATTCTCAGTCTGCCTCTCCTCCCCATCTTTCCCTGCTCCTCAGGCAGAATGACACCCTATTTCTTGTTCTCGGATTTACCACCTCTAAAACAGTTTCCAGTGAGATGAGACAGCTTACATAATGAACCTTTAAAATAGTGCCTGCAACCCAGTGGACTCTCAAAGGTTAACTTACCTCGAATCCTTACAGCCTCCAAATAACACTCCTGCTATTTTCTTCCCTCTGGGAAGCTAAGTTTTTAATTCTCATTCATCTTATAGAACTGTATGATTATACCAAACAAGGGAATTATAAAACTTAAGTAAAATTCATTTTTTTTCTATCTGTTCAAAACTCTAAATTTCATTTGGGGGTTCTGCTAACAAATCCATGTGTTTATTCCAATTATACATCCTGAAACTGGGGAAATTATCACAGGCTGGCTCAGGGATCCATTGGGATCACTGTGAGATGGACCTGTGCTAAAGCTCCATTGACCACCTGACCTTTGTAAGCTCCTACTCCCGACTGGCATACGCCAGTGACATTTTGGGGACTGGGAATTAGTGTCATTTTAGAACAAATGTTTGGTAATTCCACAAATGTTTGACCAGTTTCCCTTCTCTAAATGAGTCACCTTCATAAATTATAAGACCAGGGCCTTGGCTCCTCAGAAGAGGAAAATTACCTAGGAGATAGATCAGGCAAGTGTTAGTAGGTTGGCATTCAAGCTGGTCCCATAAGGTACACGCAGATTTAGGGAGAGGATGCTTTTTTAGATAGAGATCACCTAAAAAAAATTGTTCTGGTCTAGCTATGCATTTGGCTAGACCAGAACACAATTGGCTGTGGGTTAGGCCTGTGAAATGTGATATGAAATTATGGACTTTCATTTTCTGATCTGTTTCATCTTTTGCCTAACATATGGCCTACAGCACCAGGATTGTTGAAATCAGTGACTTCCTAGGATTAGGCTGAGATCTGGTAGGAATAGTGATGTTAGTGGTAGGCAAGGATGTGATGCCCCAAAGTATCTTACACTTGGCAAAATGTATTTCATGCCTGTGACTTAACTCACAGTAATATGTGGAGCAGGTGTCATTTCCATCTGATAGATTATAAGACTGAGGCTCAAAGAGGTTCAGGGACTTGCCCAGAGTTCTAGCCATCATGCCTCAGTCTCTCCATGTTTTCCTTTGAACTAAGAAACCATTCAGTTAACCCATGGGGCTCCTTGCCTTCAGGTCTGTGCTCTTCCTATTACTTCAGCTTGGCCTCCTTCTGGAGAGAAATGCATAGAGTGCCATCCCCCCCCCCCCCCCTCTCCACCTTGCTGTGAGGTAACCGAGAGGCCCAGGTAGGCAAGCTGCCTGATGGAAAGGACTGGAAGTCTGACCAGTCTCTTCCTTTTTTTTTTTGTGGACTGCTGGGGACTCCATGTGAAAACATGCTTCAGCTTCTTGTGTGAAATAAGCCTGTGCAAAGAAGTACTTTTTGTCTCTAGGACAAGTAGCTGCGTTCCCCAGTTTTCCATTCTGTCATGCTTATGGGTGCTGTGTCTGATTCTAAGTATGTTTCTTCCTCTCCAATGCTTTCCTCTCAATAAACAGTCCCCACCCCCATCCCTGAAGCATCTCCTAAGTTTAGCTCACTTCCCAGGCTCGTCATCCTGGGTCCCATCTGCCCCACCGATTCACTCACTTAGGGTAATTTCTTCTTTCCCTGGATTCTCATAACCTGGATTTACATTATAGTCTGTTTTGCAGACTTGTTTTCTTCTTACTTCAGTTGCCATAGTTCCCAACTTTGTATATGAAATAATCAACTCCCCACCCTTTCTTTCCCCACTGTTGAAAAAGTTGCACTATTTTCTGATGGGATCTTTGCAGAAGGGATTTGATGGTGGTTTGTTTTTTTTTTAATCTTTTCCTTTCTGGCTCTACCACCAGCAGACATTTCTTGCCCCTGTTTATGAGTTTTTTATTCTGGAGTCTAGATTGATTCAGGATTCAGATCACCACTTCCTTTTATAGTGTTTTTAGATAAAGAACCTCAGCCCACTAGAGCCTATGACCTAGAAAAATGATTATGAGATGGGAAACAACAGATTTAAAAAAAGAAAGAAACCCATCTGCCCTAAACTGGTTCTACCTGTATTACTTTGATTGTGAGTGATTAAACAAATTATATAATTACAGGGGAAATAAGGCCTGTCAGATCATGGTCAGAAACCTAAGGGTTTTTGCCTTGTCAATTTTTTAGCCTTAACCTAGAACTCTTAAACCAGAGACTTTGGTAGTAGACTACGTGCTCTGATAATTTGGGGGCCATTTGGGTTGGAAGGGGGCAGGGTATCCTGGATCACTATTTCTCTTTATAAATGAAGTAGAATAAATAACTAGTAAAAAGAACCTTCCAGGTGAGGCTGTGTTATAGCCGTCGTTTTTAGTAGAATGGAGATACCATACTGGGGATCATAGGAGTTGTCCTTAGGCCCTGGCATAGTCATGAATGATCCATGTGGCCACCTTGGGTAGCCCAGCCTCATCAGCTAGGTAATACATCTGTCTACTTGAGGCTTAACTTCTGGGGCACTGGTAGTTATCAAATAACTTCACATAGGGGCACTGTGGGTGGAGGTATCAAATAACTTCACATTAGGGGCACTGTGGGTGGAGGTGGAAGAAGGCAGAAAGGGATTAAATAGTGATGGAAAAAATAAAAAGATAATTAAAAAAAAGAAATGTTGGGATTTGTGTGGAGATGCCAGTCATCAGCTTTTCTGGAGCTTCTATGATTCAAAAGGAAAGATGGAAAGATAAGAGCTGGAGTTTAAAGCCAGCACAATGTGATTCCACCTATACATCTGTCTACTTCAGACTCCACTGTTCCCACCAGACTTCCTATTTATACCTCTATAGTCCAGCGGTTCTCAACCTGTGGGTCGTGACCCTGGCGGGGGTTGAACGACCAAAACACAGGGGTCGCCTAAAGCCATCGGAAAATACATAATGCATATCAGGTATTTACATTCCGAATCATAACTGTAGCAAAATTACAGTTTTGAAGTAGCCACCAAAATTATTTTTTGGTTTGGGGTCACTGCAACATGAGGGAACTGTATTGCGGGGTCACGGCATTAGAAAGGTTGAGAACCACTGCGCTATTCCATTTGTTTTTTGTTTTGTTAATCCATTCCATCTCTCAGCATAGAATTCCCTTCTTTCTTCTCTCTGCTGATGTACAGCCTGTCCTTTAGGGATAACTTAAGTCTTATCCCTTCTCATTTCTTTAGATCTGGCAACTCCTACTCACTTTGAAATAGTGGTAGTCTTCTTTAGATCAAGCTTCATTAGAGATGGGAGTATTGTGTACTCACTGTGATAGGCACATAGTGGGCTAGCAGAAAACTAATGAATTGGAGTGTGCCTCTGGAATAAACAGAATTGTAGTGCAGTTCTAGATGTATTGACAAGAATCAATATACATTAATAAAGAAGGGAGGGGAAGTCATTTGCTTGGCATGGATTAACAAACATTTGACAGTCTTCTCATATGCTTTGCCTTGTCTCAGCAGCCCTGGGAGGTATGGGTGGTATGATGCTGCTTCATTGGAAACAGTATAAAGAAATGCAATGGTTTCCCAGTCAACTGGATTTGAATCTGTGAATTCTAAGTCTCTATGAGCCACAGGTTCTCCTATTTTATAAGATGGAGCTGTTTCCTTCTACCTCCTTAGGTAGTGGTAAACATTAAGGTGAATGTAAAGTGCTAGTGCAGGCACTCTGTAAGTGGTTACATGTGGCCATTTACAGATGAAGAAGCAGAAGTAGAAACATGGAAAGGTAAACTACATTGCCTCCTGGCTGTTCATGCAGTCAGTAGTAAACCAGAGTTACAACTCAGGCACCCTTAACTCCAAATTCAGGAGCTTGATGCCAGTCCTTGCAGCCTGTGTCATGTTTCGTCCCTTCACTCATCCTGTGTGAGTAGAGATGGGCTGGCTGTGTAGAGTTGGCTCATGCCAATTTTACTAGTCCTCCTGGATTGGAGCAATTGTCACCACTGTCACTCTTAACTTTAATAGACTGCATTCCTGTAGCCTAAAGGTGGTGTGAATGTGCCCATCTCACTCAAGCTCTTTCCGGTCTTCCTTTGATTTAGGAGAAAGGATCCTGGGTTATGCTGAGGAGCCCTGTTATCTCTGGTTTGTCATGGAGTTCTGTGAAGGTGGAGACCTGAATCAGTACGTCCTGTCCCGGAGGCCGGACCCAGCCACCAACAAAAGCTTCATGCTACAGCTCACAAGCGCCATTGCCTTCCTGCACAAAAACCACATCGTGCACAGGGACCTAAAGCCAGACAACATCCTTATCACGGAGAGGTCTGGCACCCCCATCCTCAAGGTGGCAGACTTTGGACTAAGCAAGGTCTGTGCTGGGCTAGCCCCCCGAGGCAAAGAGGGTAATCAGAACAACAAAAATGTGAATGTGAATAAATACTGGCTGTCCTCAGCCTGCGGCTCAGACTTCTACATGGCCCCTGAAGTCTGGGAGGGACACTACACAGCCAAGGCTGACATCTTTGCCCTGGGCATTATCATCTGGGCAATGATAGAAAGAATCACTTTCATTGACTCTGAGACCAAGAAGGAGCTCCTGGGGACCTATATCAAACAGGGGACCGAGATCGTCCCTGTTGGTGAGGCGCTGCTAGAAAATCCAAAGATGGAGTTGCACATCCCCCAGAAACGCAGGACTTCCATGTCTGAGGGGATCAAGCAGCTCTTGAAAGATATGTTAGCTGCTAACCCACAGGACCGGCCTGATGCCTTTGAACTTGAAACCAGAATGGACCAGGTCACATGTGCTGCTTAAAATTCAGGGCAAAGCATCTTGATTGTTTTTAAACTAGGTGAGTGTACTCTTTTTGTTGTGCATGCAGTCTTCCTGGACTGGATTTTTCACTCTGGGCTCTGGGGCGGGCCCTTACGAATTTGGGAAATGCAGGATTGAAGAGATCTAAATGCTTGTTATCAAAGATCCCCTGAGTCTTGATGAGATATGTGGGATTATTTGAGTATGAGTTGGAATGTCTAGAGACGTTTTCTGAGTGGAGTTGCATTGGAGTTGAGTTCTTACATTTCCTAGAAACGTTTTCTCATTAATTAATAAAGGCTTACTGTAGAAAATGTACAAAAAGGTAACGGGCAATTTTTTTCAGGAGATAAATGCCATCCCTAATTGTATCCCTCCTAATTGCACATCCACTTCTACATAGTTTAGTCATGCTGTGGTTAGTTAACAGTTTTGTTTCCTGCTCTTTCACTCCATGCTAGTCTGAGCATTTTCCCATGTCATACTTTGAAAGTATGGCTTTCATTATATATACACCATAATATAGCCATTTTCCTATTCTAGATATCAGATGGTTCCTCCATTTTTATACACTATAAAGACTGTGTGAAAGCTTTACTTATGTAAATTATTGCCCACATTTATTGTGAGCTTTCCCTTTCAAGTATTGTGCTAGGCTCTGGGGTAACAGTGGTAAGCAATACCAGAAATTTTCCCCATTCTCATGAAATTTGCATTTTAGTTGGGGGGAGAAACATTACTCAATATTTATCATACTTTCTTTGCAACAAGAAGAGTTAAGGAAAACTGACCTTTCAGGGGATGGTGGCCAGAGGCAAGAGTAGGAAATTGGGGACAAGGAGGAGCATTCAGGTGGGAGATCTAGCCTCTTCAAAGGACCTGAAGCCAGAGGGATCATAGCACATTTGAGAGACTCCACCAATTTAAGTGAGTGGAGACAAATTGGATCACTTTTATTCACACAGTAAGGGATGTTGTTGAACCTGCCGTTAGGTAGCACTGAGGATAAAGGAGTGCCTTGATCTTCAGGGCAGAGAATTGGCAAGATAACTGGCCAGATGTGGAAGTAGAAGAAAGTAATAGATGTGGGAGATTAATGGCAGTATATGCAAATGCTAGCTAGTGTTCTGGTCAGAATTCTTTTCCTTAAAAACAAATCTCTTTGTGGGAAGGGAATAAAAACATTTATACCATTTTGTTTCTCTCCTTTGCAACTCTATATCCCAGTGGTCGGCAAACTGTGGCTCTTTGAGCCGTAGTTTGCCGTTGTGTTGACTAATGAGTTTGCCGATTACTGTGTAAGGCATTACCCTTACCCAGAAGTTTTGACTTCAGGTTAAAGACATTAGTACATTATTAAAATGTTAAAGTGTTTTTCTTTAAGCAGTGGTCAGCAAACAAAGAGCGGCAGCCGAAATTTGCTGACCACTGCTATATCCCACTAAATTAAAAGCAGGTATATCTTACTCATGATGCTCCTTTTCTTTTGCCTTTTTTCTTAATATTAATATGGCAAGCAGGAATTAAACTACTTTTACATTTCGATGAAGCCTTGAAATAAGGTAATAGAGATTAGGCTAATCCCGCTGGTTGATCAGAAGGAGGGGGCCTCAGCACATGAGACACAGGGCCCTCCATTATCTGGGTGGGTTTTTAGTCACCCTCCTTTCCTTTTATCATCCTCAGATTTCTACTTGGACTTGGTAAATACTGTGTTGAGCTGGTTACATCTGTAGTGCTCTCACTGAATTTATTTCTAGAGTGAGTCACTTGGTTTAATTGTTCCATTCCATGAACATTTATGAGTACCTTTCAGATGCCGGCCAGTCCTGCCCAGTGAGGAAGAGAATTATATTCCCTAAAGCTACATTTGGGCTAATAACATGTTAAAACCCCCAAAAGGGTTGGCTAGAGAGGTGTTTTAATTGTATTTCATGCTGTCACTTCCCATTTCCATCTAATCTTTTACACTTTAAAAAACCCCTTAGAATTCAAGTTTTCCCTGGAATAGGAAGAAGGTTGTCATTGGAAGAGGGACCTGAATTTGGGTTAGGATTATGGGGTTGTCACAACTAATTGAGATCACGGCTTGCATTTGGACATCCACACTTGAGATTTGTGCTGTTGTAGCTAAATAGAAGTGATTCCTGCAAGTAAGAGAAATAGGTAAAAATACTAAAAGTATTTTTACCTATCAGCTGATAAAGTTACTATCAGCTGAAATATCCTCAGGTGAAGATAAACCAAAAGCTTCAAATCAATTATGACTTGAGCTCTATTTTTCTGGCTAAAATTGGGAAGTTCTATTGAGGCCAAATACCTTTTTCTCCAGTAGGTAATCTTGAGAGGAGGAAAAGTTAGGTACATAGTGTCCCAGGCTGACAGCTAATAAAGACAGTACAGTACTTGGTCTTTTGATTCCTATTTGAGTGTAGTCTATTCTGCCCTAGATGGTCACTTAGAATTACAGGCCTGGGCCCAGATCTGTGTGACCAGATGCTGAGCCTTGTGTTAAAAGTTTCAAATCAGTTATGCCCTGGCCAGTTTGGTTCAGTCGTGAGAACTTTGGTCCACAGAATGAAGGATGGTCTGGGTTTGATTCCCAGTCAAGGGGGCATGTACCTGGTTGCAGGCCTGATACTGGCCTGGATCAGGGGTATGCAAGAGGCAACCAACCCATCGATGTGTGTCTCGAATTGATGTTTCTCTTTCTTACCTGTTTTCCCTTCCAATCTCTAAAATCAGAGGGGGGCGGGAAATATCCTCAGGTGAAGATAAACCAAAAGCTTCAAATCAATTATGACTTGAGCTCTATTTTTCTGGCTAAAATTGGGAAGTTCTATTGAGGCCAAATACCTTTTTCTCCAGTAGGCTTTGTAGATGGAGAAGCTGATTCCATATATTGATTTATTGGATGATTTTAGGCACAGAAGATAAATTAGCGAACAAAAATTCTTGCAGTTGTGGAGACATTCTAGTATGGAGACAGATAAACATAGGTGATACGTTAGAAAGTACTAAGTGCTGGGGGTTGGGTGGTTGTAGAACAGGATAAGGGAGATCAAAATGCTGGGAGGTCAGGCGGGGCTGGAGGTGTGCTTTGAAGTAGAAGAGATCAGGGTGGGTCTCCTTGAGACAGTGACATTTGAGCAGTGAAGGTTAGGAGTTTAGAGAGTGAGTCATAAGGATTTCTGGCAAAAGAGCATTCCAGAGGAAACAGCCAGCCTAAAGGCTTAAGGACAGTATAGTAAACGAAGGGGAGTAGGAAGAAAGCCCAAAGAAACAACTAGGAGTCCAGTAGAATAGGTCTTATAGGCCGTTGTAAGGAGTTTGGCTTTCATTCTTGGGTAAGATAGAAACACATTGGTATGTATTCAGTTATCTAATCTTTTAAGAGTCACTATGACTTCTGTGCTAAAAGTAAGCCACGCTTACAGCAAGTGAGGGGATGAGATAGGGGGGGCGGTAACTGTAATAACCCAGGTGAGAGTTAACAGTGGAGCAGGGGAGGGGATGAGATGGGGGATACTGTAATAACCCAGGTGAGAGTTAACAGTGGAGCAGGGAGGGGGATGATTGGATTTGGATGAGTTTTTGAAGTCAGCCAACAGGATTTCCTACTGGGTTGACTGTAAGAAAGAAATTGAGGATGACTTCAAGGTTTTGGCCTTGGAAGTCATTGGAAGGATAAAGTTACTATCAGCTGAAATTGGGAAGACATTAGGAAGAACAGGTTTGGCTGGAGAGTTAGGCTTTAGTCATCTGAAAGTTTGGATGCCTATTAGAATCCAACTACAGAGGTAGAGTGGACAGTTGGATGAGTGTGGAGTTCAGGGAGGAGGTCTGGTCTAGTGATACAAATTTAGAGATGGCCAAGGTACTATAGTGAATATAGAGAGGCTTCCAATGAACAACTGAGCCCTGAGCCACCCAGCATTGAGATTGGGGAGAAAAGAATCCATGGATTGGAGACCTGGATATGGTCTCCTGGAAGCCACGTTTAGAAAATACCAAAGGAGGAAGAAGTAATCAGCCATGGCATATGGTGGTAGATTGAGTGAAATGAGGACTGTGAATGGACCAATGGATTTAACAACTGGGAAGTCCTTAGTGCTCATGAAAATTTTTGTGGCACATAATGGGGAATAAAAGAATAATTGGAGACAAGTGAGAGAATAGAGCAATGTCTCTTAGTTTTTGGTCTGTTACACTTGACTCCAGATAGCTTTTGTTTTAGGTTTTATCTATGGATATTTGTGATATTAGAAATTAAGACAAGTGTTTTAAATGTTCCTTTCAAGAGAATATAAATATTAGCTATATTGACCTCATGTTAACATAAGTATGATAATTAAAAAAAAACACAACTATTTTCACATGAAACAATAGAATGGCACTGTTTTATAGTTTTGCAAATCTCTTTAGTATATGCCTTAATAGTCAGTTGGATGCTCATATGCTTCTGCATTATAACCTGGTGCCATGTTTCTTTCTCATCATGAAACTTTTAGAAAACTCCATTGTACACTTAGGAGAGAATGGAAGGGAAAAGGCAAATAATGCCTGAGTGTTATGAAAAGGTTTATTAGTTTCATGGATTCCCAAATTGCATACCACACTTGGAGAACCGATGGTGGTATTGATGACTATTGCTGAGGAATTTTACTGGGAACGAGAGCTGAAAAGTAGGGGCAGCTGGAGACCATTAAAGGCACTAAATTTGTGTGTTCTGATTCCTAGCCTGCTTTTCTATTAGACCTGTTGTGACTCCGACTCTGGCTGCATATAGGAAACATACTTATATCCAGTACCCGAACCAATCTAGAATTGTAGATTTCAGAGTAATATTTTAAGTCAGGGTTATGTGATTTTAGTGTTTTACAACAATGAATGGAAATGTTCTTTGAGTTGGAAACAAAGGTTTTCTCTGAATGATATGTTGCCTAGTGGATTATCTAAGATTGAGTCCCATTTCTGTGGTTTACTGGCTATGTGACCTGAGGCAAGTTATTTTATCTCTCTGGGTTTTATTATCCATAAAATAGAGTGGATCATACTTATCTTATTGAGGTTGTTGGGAATCACAAGAGGTTGTGAAAGTACCTTATAAAAACTACCTAAATGAAATGTTAAACGGTAGAATTTTAGATATATATACTTTGCCTTGAAGTATAGGTGTTCTTTTTTTTTTCTAAAGTGAGTAGTGGCCTTGCCTCTGATGATTACCAAATAGGTATTTTTTCTTTTAACATTTAATCACCTTTATTTCATTTTTTTGTTTTTGTTAATCCTCACCTGAGAATATTTTTCCATTGATTTTTTTTTTTTTTTGAGAGAATGGAAGAGAGCGGGGTTAGGGGGGTGGTTGGGGGAAGAGAAGCATTGATGTAAGAGTAATGGTCAATTGATTGTCTCCTACAGGAGCCCTGACCAGGGCCCCAGGCCAGGGAGGAGCCTGCAACCAAGGTATATGCTCTTGACCAGAATCTAACCCAGGACCCTTTGGTCTGAAGGCTGATCCTCTATTCACTGAGCCAAACCGGCTAGGGCAGATTTCTTTTTTTCTAAACAAAGCTATACTCGGCAACTGTTCAATCACTTGTTTCAGAAAAATTATATATTTTTAAATATTGCTCAATGATGGATTATATCTTTTATTTGTCAATTTTTAATGATGTCTCATAATTCCTGATGGTTCCTACCAGCCAGCTACAAGCCTTACCCAAAGTGAGAGCCAGACAAATTCATGTTCCAGGTTCCACCATCCACTTGTTACCAGGGAAGTTGTGGGATGAGGGAATTTGCATTCATGGCCAAGTTTGCTGTTGAATATACAAATCTTGGTTACTAGGGCCTTTTGAAGCCAAGGCCTTTGAATGCTGTTTATTTGGAGCAGGCAGCTCAAGCCTGCTGAAGGAAATCAGATGGTATGACATGAGGGGTCATAGAAAATACTCTTTACTCCATGTGATTTTGATAGCTGCTATCACTTCAAGAAATTGGGCCTGATTTCTTTCTCTGATGTTAAGCAGCTGCCACCAGAGAAAGAAATCAGGCTTAATTTCTTGAAGTGATAAGTGAAATATTTATCCTTGGCCTGGGCTCAGAGATGTGGTTCTGGGGCTAACAAGCTAGTGACCTATGTTAGCCCCTTGACCTGGCTTCAGATTTTGACCCTGTATTACAAGAGTTGAGGTCCTTTTAACGTGAGGCCCCCAATCCTCTACTTGGGTCCTTAATGGCCTTCTGAGGATTCACAATCTTTTCAACTCATCTGAGATCAGGCAAAGCTAGTTTACTCACATTGAGCTGTGGGAGCCAGTCAGATCTACTTCCTTTTGTCTGGAATTTTACCCCAAACTGTCATGTTATAGGTATCAAGTTAGAAGTGACATTAAAAAAGGACAAGAAATGCTTAATCTGATGTGGTTTCTTGCAGTGTTTTTTTTTTTTTAAGGGTTTCTAATCATTCTGTAACAACTGATGTATTTGTTTTAAACAGCAAAGTCTTCAAAACAGAATCACTAGGGGAGAAATTTAAAAGGAGTTTAGGTGAGAAATTGGGAACCCAGGACTAGATAAGTCTCCAGGTCCCTTCTCTGTTGACTGTGACTTCCTGGCCCAGCCATGAGGACAGCCATGAACTAACCCAGGACCACCTAAGACATGCCCACTTCCTTCATAGGACTGCCCTCCCTGGGGAAGTGGCGAATTGAGGGGTCAGGCTCCAAAGGAATGAGTGAATGTAGAGGGTTGAGGAGAAAGGTGATAGTACTAAAGATGACCAGAGATGATGATAATTCTTGGTCATCCCTGGACTAAGTGCTTTATGCCCATTATTTCATTAAATTCTTAAGTAACTTCCCGAAAGTCACAGAGCTGTTAAGGAGTAAAGCCATGGTTGACTTTACCCAGTATGGTATATTACCTCATTGAATCATTAAAACTCATGTTTTTATGGCTGACTTCAATAAACAACTGAGCACCAAGTACCCGCTCATTCTGAGATGAGTAAAGCCCTACTAGCACCTGCTCATTTTAAGATGAGTAAAGTGGGTGGGAGGTGTCTGGCACTGGGTAGGTTTCCAGTCTGGAGGTCATCTCTTCTCTAAAAAGCTCAGTTGTGCTGGTGAACAACTAGATAGGTAGACCAAAGGAGAGTGTAAGCAAAGACGGCTTTATGGAAAAAGTGTAACTGCTTGAAGGGGCCAAAACCAGAGATTTGATACTTATTCTCCAGAGGCTCGTCTCACTTAGTCCCTGGTGAAGCCTTGAACAAAAGGGGGGTAGGAGGAGGGAAATGCCATGCTCACCCTAGAATGGATTATTAGATCATTAAACAATGGGCTTTTTAGTTAAAGTAGAAAGAACATTGAGGGGAGGGCACACGTGTATTTAACCAGTGATTGCAAATTCTTTTATCCACGCAGACGTGGAACTCTGACCCTCTTGAGCCCCCTATCTGTAAAGTGCCTTTCTCACTAGACTTCATGATGCTGTGTGTGAGTAGAGGGGTTGTGAGTGAAGATCCAGAGGGTTTGCAAGCTCAACCTTTACTGTAAAGTCCTGATCTCCCTAGGAACTAGCATCTGAGACGTCTTCTGGGGCTTGGTCTGTCTACTGGTATTTTCTGGGTGTTCCCTCCACATGGGGAAGGCTGGTGTTTGCAAGGTCACTCAGCTCTTCTGAGCAGCTTTTGTACCTTGTCTGCTCCTGCCTGTGAACAGAGGAAGCTGAGCTGTAGGTTATGTAATGTGGCTAGTGGCCCCCAGGGATAATCTGTCCCTTGAAGCTCAGCAGGACATCAGAGCATCTGTGAAAGGGACAGGCCTGTCCCCGGCTGTTGCTGCTCACATTCTCCTCCTCCCTCCCTGGCATCCTTGGCTCCTCCTAGACAGCGTTCCTTTGGGCAAACCAGAATCGCTCTTATAATCATCCATCTGTGAGTAAAACTGCCTTGACGGTTGGGGTCCTTCCAACTCCCATTTCCTCTTCCCCCAGGGACACACAGAAACTTCACAAACAACAACAGCTCCTGGTTATAAAAACCTGCTTTGAAGGGCCACCTGACTTTACTGTCCTTTTTATCTCTGACCCTGAATTAAGTACTTTACATGTATTCTCGTACAGCATCTGCATAAGTGTTCTGTTTTCTGCCATCTTTC
Source organism: Lasiurus cinereus (assembly GCA_011751065.1). Taxonomy (NCBI): domain Eukaryota; kingdom Metazoa; phylum Chordata; class Mammalia; order Chiroptera; family Vespertilionidae; genus Lasiurus; species Lasiurus cinereus. The sequence continues at coordinate 31,175,652 of JAAGEH010000006.1, read as the reverse complement.
TGCTGATGGGCAAGCTGAAAATCACTTTCCTAAGGTTTTGAGAGTCAGGATTTGAAACAGAGTGCCTGACTGGAAATTCCACTGTTCTATTCTGCCTCTTGCAGCCTCTTTAAAAGTAGCTTTTGATGGGTTTCTATTTTGAGGCAGACTTTGATTTCCCCTTTAAATGGCATCACAGATGGTCCTTTAGGTATTAGTGGGCAATGCTACTTGCTGCATCCTTCAGAGTCTGACAAGTATCTGATCACACTGCAAACAGGGCCACCATCTGACCCTTCAGTTAAGGTCATCTGTGAGTGGATTCCTCTTATGTCACGCTGATACAGCCTCAAACATGGTTAGGTGAGGATGGTTGGGATAACCAAGGGTCCGGCAACAGTAGGCAGAAGTCAGGTAAGAAAGGAGACATCAGAATTACCAAAAGATTAGGAAATGGGAGACCCAAAGCACACTCACATGATGGCAGCCAGGAGAGCACTGGCACTGAAGGAGAGTTGGCAGGACAGTCTGTGGCATTTGTACAAGGGACCCGTTGTCTCTCTTCCTTAGTGCCCTCGCCAAAGTCCTTTCCGAGTGAACTTAGCCTGGGCATTGGAGGTTGATGACGACTCAAACAAAATGGTAGGGTTGTTGGGTTCTCCCAACACACTTATTAGCTTATTGAATCTTCACTAAAGCAAGGGATTTTGTCATGTATGCCTGTCATTGGTGTTGCTGCCTGCAGCCCTGTGTTGAAAGATTGTGGCCAAGACTGAGGTAATGAGCAAGAGGCCTCCTGGCTATGGCAGGCACTTGCCAGTGGAGGTGTTGAGGGTGTTGACTGCAGTGTTGCCCTCTTGGAGCTCAGGTTAGCAGTGGAGATGGCAGTGGGGATAACATATGGATACTTGGTTATAGTATGCATGACTTGGGAAACATACAGGAAGTATGGAGAGAGTGGAAGGAAAGCTTTTGGGAGAAGATGGTGCCCTGGGCTGGTTCTGGAAGGTAGGTTTAGGGGCACCTTGTCAACCAGATAATAGGGGAAGAGGTCACATCTCAGGGTTTGTCAGAAATTCTCCTGGGCATAGTGAAGCTTTGCTGGTTGCAGGACTGGGCTGGTAGGGGTAAAGGTACTGTTCCTAGTGAAAATCCTAACCAGAGATGCATTCTAGGCCCAGAACCTGGGGAAACTCCCCAAGGTTCTGATTTGATAAATGAGGGCAGCAGTAGATAAGCTCCCAGCCCCTCCTTTCATTTCCCCTAGTGAGTCCTCTGTGGTATTACAGAATCAGAGGAAATGGAGACCTCCTGCAGCATTTCTAGGGTTCAGAGGCATGGCAGGCCTTAAAACTGCCAGCCAAGTTTAAAATAAATCAATACCATAAAGTACTGCAATGAATTTCCCAACGTAAAGGGCTTTCATTTTTTGTTAGAGGTGTTAGGGGAAAGCTATAACTCAGCCTGTATTGTGCACAGGTCAGAATTCAGTATTTTGTTTCTTTGTAAAAGAAAGTGATGTCTAGGGATGGATTAGAGCCACCTAGACACACTGTAGGGCATAGGGAGGAAGCTGAAAACGCTTCTGTGTTCTCTGGCTGCACAGAGGAGCTAATGTGGGCCTGGGCAGATAATCTTGTAAATCTTGATCTTGATTTTTCATAATTACGAGGCATGCTAGCAGGAATGGAAGGCAGGTTGGCTTGGGTGTATGTATCATATTGGGTTTCAGTATTGATAATCTGTTCCAGTGGGAAAGTCACATGATATTATATGAGCCAGTTTACTCATTCTTGTATTTACATCCATCCTTTTGGAAAAAGGAACCCCGGAAATGTCACGTACAACACCCTCTTATTTTTTTCCTTTCTGCTTGTTTAGACATGCCTAAGACATGTCTTCCCAGAAAGCTCCAGTGTGGGCAAATCTAAGGCAGGGACTGGGAAGTAGTGTTGTCAGATCTTGGCAGAATGCATGGGCCTTTTGAGCACCGCCCAGCCTGTACCAGACATGGGAGAGCTGGAAGTCACAGTAAAAACTCATTTGTTGTTAGTAACCAGATTTGCCTGCTTGGGTTTGATGAATGTTTGGAAGGAACTGCATAGAGCAGCAAAAATGGGTGCAAATATACCACACCCCAGACAAAAAACAAGGTGACCTTTACCTTTAAAAAAAAGTATGTGGGAGTTTAGGCCAATTATCTGAACTGAAATCCAGATGTCACCACTGACACTATCCAGAGATCTTCCTCCCTCGCCTGCCTTGAGCACCTCAAGGCATGGACATCAGGCAGGTGTAGCACGAGATCAGTCACTCCAGCCCAGTGTTTTGGTAGTCCTATGGCAGGGACTCCGCTGTCCCTAGAACTCCAGTTTCCCACCTATTCTTAGGATTTTATTGAGTTGGGCATAACATAGTGATGCCATAGGCAGACCCAGAGGCAAGTCTTCAGGATCTGCAGCCTAATTACATGGGCTTAACCATAGTTAGAAAGACTGTTTTTCTTTTTATCAATGGAAGGAACTAAAGATTTATGGGTAAGAAGTGTTCTACTTAATCCGAGATTCAACCCTGTGAATTTTAAGATATCGACAAGGTATGCAACACTCCCCACTAACTCCAAACCCCCTCAACACACAGTGTCAGTGACAAACCTTAGCACAGTGGTTCTCAAATGGTGGTCCCCACATCGGCAGCATGTCGTGGGCACTTGTTAGAAAGGCGTATTTCCCGCCTCACCTCAGACCTGCAGGCTCTAGTGATGCTGCTGCAAACTTGGTTTGAAACTGGCAGAGAAGGTAAAGGCACCATCTACCACCGAACCCTCTTGCCCCAAAAAGCTTGGATCTAGGCCTAAGAGCTGGGAGGGCCTACCAGGATCTAATCCTGGCTCTGTCTTCTCTAATTACCTTGCACTGGGACTTTGGGCAAGTCACTCCTAATGGCCGTAGCTTCCTCATCCAGAAAACCAGACTACCCAAAAGACCATACTTGGCTCTTCCCTACTGTCCTTGCCCTGGCATATTCACAGTTCCATAGTGTATGTGGTTCTAGAACCAGGCATTTATACCTTCGTTCACATGTCATAGAGGGAAACTACAGAGACAGTTTCAGGTGTGTATATGGATAAAGGAAATAGAAAATAGGGACCCGCCCAAGAGAAAGTCTTTCTGAGGAGGTGACATTGAAGCTAAGACCTGAAGGATGAGGCCTCTGCCAAGCAGAGAGGCAAGGAACTGGCAGGAGCACAGGAACCCGAGAGTGCCAAGTTTTGTCGATTATGGGAAGTCATTGAACAGTGGCTTTCTCCATCTGATTTATATATTTACAGGATCATTCCAGCTCTATGGCCAACAGGATTAGAGAGGCAGGCATGGAAGCTTGGGCCCAGTTAGCAAGCTATAGTTCTCTAGGTTGGGTGATTGGTAGGTACAGCATATGGAGAAGGGTAAGGAGAATTCAAGGTATGTTTTGGAGGGTTCTAAAGAGCTCACAAGTAGATTGTATTAAGGTTAAAGAAGGTGAAACTCCATTATCTGTGGCTCACCAGGCAGTGTGGGTAGAGCCATTTAAGAGATTGTGAATGCTGCAGGAGAGAGTCTTGAAGAAGGGGTAAGGAATATACAAATGTCTTAGATATATGGATATCAACTCATCTGCTCTCTTCCAGTGGTATGTTGTGAGTTGTGATTGGGTCTTCTTGGGAGGACTGTGGAGTCCCAGATTTGGGGCTGAACATAGTGTTATCTTCATGGGTACAAAGTGACCTGGAGACAAAGAGCTGCATTCACAGCCTTCATTTGATGGCTGAATCTTCCTGTGTTTTGTGTTTTCCCCTTGTAATCAGCTTCTCATTAGGTGACTGATGTGTCTAGGTCTTCATTTGCATGAGCTATGATTATGTCTCAAGAACATAGCATTTTGTTGTGTGGGTATTTACTCTTGCTTTTTAGAGCTGAAAGTCTGCAGTGTCCTATCACATAGATAGCCTGGATTCTGCCACAGAGCAGCTTTCTAGCGCCTGCATCTCACTCTGTTTTGTTTTTTAATAGTTCTAGTACAGAACCATAATTGCTGGTTATAAAATTGATTTTGAGAGCCACTTTACTTTGTAAATTGAGAAATACTTTCTATTTTGGATTAAGGAAAAGAAGTGCGGGAGCAGACCTGGTTTCAGTTACTTTCAGATTTCTAAGTGCAAGTACCAAGCAAGGGTGGCCCTACGGCCATAGCTTGACATCCAGCTAGTGAAATAGGGATTTCAAAGTCAATCCTTCAGCTAACCTTTCACCCTTGGGTTGCATTGTATGTAGGGAATAGGGTAGAGGCTGGAGCATCTGCCTGTTCCCACATCTCCTTCCCTGAACCCAGGAGAGTCCAGGTCTTTTTGCCCTGATTTAGCAGATGCTTACTGAGTTTCTGTGGCTTGCTGGTAGTTCTATATTCACTCTGCTTTAGGACAGGAATAAGCTTGTGCAGCCTGGAGTGTTTTTTTTTTTTTATCATAAGGCATGTGGGTAGGGAGGGCAGACACCTCTCTCTCACCTGAAGTTACTGAGCTCATGCCATTTTTTAGACTTCATACTTTCCTGTGAAATCCTCACGTGTCCTGGTATGGTGTCCTCCCCACTCCAGAGAGGAAGTGGTTTGCCCCAGTGATGACGTGGCTGGAGCTCTCTGGCGCCATGGTCTTTTAAGTGAGCTTCTGAGGATAGGTCACAATAGCAAATCTGTGGTGGCACAGGACCATCTCAGCGCTCCTGGGAGCTCAGAGGAGGGAATGCGGGCTTTTTGTTGAAGAAGTAAGTGGTGGCAGTGTGTAGGATCTGTGGTTTGCAATGGCCCTGAAGAAAAGGCAAATGAGGGGAATCTCAGCAGGAGACGCTGTGAGCAAAGGCAGACACTGGGAATTTGTGGAAAGAGCCCATCTTTGGTTTGGTTCTAAAGAGGGAGAGCAAAAGAACAAAAGTGTCAGAAACCTAAGGGGGAGAACTTCATTCTGTAAAAAAACGGTTGGGGTGGTGTATAAAGCTATCAGTCACTATGAGGGGAGAACTGTCAGCCCTCAAGGGGCTGAGATGCTGCACCTGACAGGTCCAGTCTTCAGTAAGTCTAAGACCGCAGAGCCACTTTCCCCAGCATGTGAAGGGAGAAAGGGCAACGACTGACCAGGGCAATGAGAAGCCCTGTGCTTCCATATGGTGCTTTTGAACCTGATTTGCTGATAAATCTAGGTTTAAATCACAGCTCTACCACTTACTAGCTGGGTCACTTTGGGCAAGTCAGGAGTCCCATTTCCTCGTCCATTAAATAATACTCATTTAACGGTGATGCTCGCTGTACCCGTGGTAAAAGACTAAGTATGCAAGAAATGTAAAGGCTCCAATGCAATTCCCACACAGTAAGAGTTCAATGGTGGCTGCTCTCTGTGCGGCTCTCGTCCTGTTTGTCTTTGCCAAATCCTCATAGACTAATCATCGTTTTCACTTCAGTTCTCATGAACAATGTGTTGTGCCCTGTTTTCTCTAAGAGAGTTCCAAACCCCTTAGCAAGTGCCCCCAGTGAGTTCCCCGTGGCACAGGGGACTTGGGCTGGTGCTATCACCAGAAGTCCATATGGTCTCCTTTTGCCCAGACCACTCTGGGCATGACCTTGTTTGAATTTTTCCTTTTGTAACCACAAATTGTCCTCTCCCCATATGGAAGTGACCTCTCCCCTTTAGCTGTTACTGCACCTTAGACATTTTCCTCCTGGCAAAGGGTACAAAAGGAGAACTCTCTCAGCAGTCCCGCCTCTCTCCCTTGAGCCCGTCCTCTGCTAATCACAGCAGCCACAGCTGAACCTCAATCTCTTTGGGGGCCAATTGAGGCAGTTTGCAGCTTTCATTTCATCCCCACCCTTAATAAGTTGAGGAAGGGAATTAGTTAAGGTAGCCCCGTAGTCTATTGCTAATTACTAGTGTTGTTTCTGGAGACAAAAAGTTCCCCTTTAGTTTGCTTTGAGTGAGTTCCACCCAGGACCTGTTTACCAGCCTATGTGCTAGGGGAGATCACCAACCGATGCCCCTAAGGGCTTGCATGTGTGACTTCCCAGATTTAAACTGTCTCTAAAAGTGTGAGTACTCCGTGTGCATCTTGCTGATTGCTGGTCACCAGAGAGACCTGCAGATCTCAGAGTCTTAGGTCTTTCCTAGTGATTCTTATTTTTGCACATTTGTCAAACTTTTAAATACTAACATTTTGGCAGCAACACACTCCAAAGAATCGAAAAGTTGAAAACAATATTAAGCAAGTCAACAATGGTGACAACATGATCACTGCCATAACATGACCAAGTCTCCGTGTCTAAGCTTCCACAGTAACTACTTGCTACAGTTCAAGTAGAACCATTCACTGCCCTGGCCGAACTTTCTGGCACACTTGAGATAAAACTGACATCTGTTTGCATGGCTTTAAGCTCTGCTCATTGCCTTTCTCTCAGTAAGCCAGTCACTGCTGTCCACGGGGCCTGCCAGTTGTTTCTACAAGAGTGTGTATCCTCATTGTGGTAAGTGGATCAAGCTCAGCTGACACACGGCACAGAGCCCATTTCCTCTGTGGCATTTGTCTGGTGTAAGGGAGTTGAAGGGAGAGTAATGTCACCCTCCTGCTGTTAGGAAGGGCTCTGATACAAGGAGCTGAAGTCTGCCTCCCCTCCCCACAACACACCCCTCATACCCTAACCTGGCTACACAGGGAACACCACAGCCTTTGTTGTGGGAAACCCCATGTTGCCTTCCTGTGCTGTTTCTGGTTGGAGTTCTTGCCTTAACAAATAAGGAGCCAACAAATATCCTTAGTTCTCAGTATTCTTTATGTCATTAAGCCTTCCTTCTCAGAATCTGAATATTGGGGATATTCTCTCAGCAAAATACACATGACTTACATTCTTATTTCAGTGCCTTTAGGGGTTTTGCAGACTTGTGCATCCTTGGAGTTAGTAGGACCCCAGATTGAGAACCTCTGCCCTGATCCTAAGCCTCTGATTGGCATATGGAAAAATGATGTCCCCAGAGAGAAGTTGAGAGAGTTAGGAGACCAGAAGCCTGGCCTCCCTCTCCTGCACCACCAGGCAAGATCTTTTATCATTTACCTGCATTTTACTTCAGTGTCTCCTAAGTAGGTTGATACCCAGAACATTTCTACCCTTGTATTTGTGCTATCACAACCGGGGCGACGGTCCACCTAAGTAGGTGAAGAGGGTGTGGAAGATGGGAGGAGTGGTTTCTTAGGCAAAGGGTGGACCTCTGGCTGCCAAAGGCTGGAGCTCAGTTCTTCATAGGGCTGCCTTGCCCCCAATGCCTATTTCAACAATCTTTGTGTTTTGAATGCAGCGTAGGGGAGTCCGCCGTACCTAACCACACCCTGGGCCGGTCTCCACCCCAGCCTGTTGAGCTGAGGAGAGTCATTGGGCATTTTACCAACTTGCAGGTAGTTGAGCCTGGCAGGAGGCCGCCATGGTAGGTCTTTAATATCTGTTGATATTAAAGACCAAACCCATGTCTCCAGTCCTAACCGCCCTTTCATCGAACCTCTTACCCTGACTGACAGACTCAGGGTCACACTCTGAAATCAGGCCAGCTCCAAATGGCCACACATACCAGTATTTCAGGCTCCATCTCTAGATTAGCCAGACAGTTCTGAGAAGAAAGGAGTAGCAGAGAAAGCTGGAATGGAGACAGGAGCTTCCTGGTCCTCTTACTGGTGGGCTGTGTCACCCTTGTGTCCCTCATTTTTCCCACCCAGCTCTGAAGGTCTTGAAGGGGAGTGGCATGCTGTTGGGCAGAAGAGTAGTGCAAGCAAAATCTCGGCTCCTCCTCAGCGCTGCTGGAGCTGCTGGAACTTGAGAAACGGCCTAGCCTTCTCTGCCCTGGCTGGTTGGGAAGTTCATTGGGAACTCTAGCAAAAGCAGGGATTTTCATCACCATAGTTTTATATTAAAATCCTGTCACACTTAATGAATGATTCTGTATAGTCTGTAAATTTTTTATTGCTGTGTACACACATCTAGATTCTATCAATTACCCAGTATTTGAGCTCCTGTGCTTGGCCACCTGAAGCCTGAGAGAAGCAGGAGACTGTCCCTGTCCTTAAGGAAGCTTGTAGTTAGGGTGGTAAGAGTGGCACACACAGCATGGTTAAGTTGGGGTGGGAGTGTGGTCTGTGTTTATTCTGCACCTGCTCACTGGAGATGGAGACTGGCTCCTCTGGGACTGCTTCCTATGAAGAAGTGTTAGGGTGTCTTGATGAGTGGGTGCCACCTGAGTGGATATGAAGGGACAGAGTTAGTGACTGGGACGGTGGGGGTGTGCAACCTGACCAGCAGGGACAGTCTCCTCCTCTTAGGAGGCTTCAGGTTGCCAAGCACAGGAACTCAAATACTGGGTGACTGATAGAAACTGGATGTGGGTGCATAGCAATAAAAAAAATTAATTTATAGACTGCACAGAATCATTTCATTCAGCCTGAGGCCAAAAGCAGAAAGACTGTCACCTCGAGAGAAGACTGCCTTGGGCTGAATCATCTTGTCTGGAATTTTTGCCTGAGCTGGTGACGATTGTGAGGTTTTGTTTTGATGTTTTGGGGTGTGATTTTATGCTGCCATCGCAACTATTAAGTACCTCCTGTGTGCCTATTACAAATGCTGTCACTGGACTTCACACCCCGCAAAGTCAACATTTCCATATTTATAGCTGGGAAAAGAGACTTGGGGGGTCTTGACTTGGTAAAGGTCCAAGCTAGTGATTGATGTGGCTGGGATATGAATTTTAGGTCTTCCTACTCCAAAGTTCAATGGTGCTCCTTGACAGAGCATCATTCTTTGCCATTCTAACATGTTCTCTGAAAGATGCTCCCCCTTTGGGATCTGCTCCTGGTGGGTATGCTTTGATAATCTCTAGGCTTTTGTTCCCCATTCCCTTCTGTAGACCTGAAGACAGAAAACACTGTTACCACATTTATCATCTCACCCCCATTTTTCTTACCCTGACAACAAACGACCCCCATGTAATGTGTGGGGGCGCTGCCCAGACACAGGCATCTCTCTGTTTTGCCCTACTCCTAGCACCACTGTTGCTAGCCAAGCCTTAGGGCAATGATGCATCAGAAAACGTGGCTTTAACAGGTTAGAACTGACAGTAGTGCTGGGGCCACCAAACCCCCCAAGGCTGGCATGAAATTGAGTATGAAAATCAGCTGCTTTGTTTGGTGTATTAAGTGAAGAATGACTCATTTTGAAACTAATCCTATTTAGGAGAAGCTTGCCCTCTGTGACCCAGAGATGACCTTACTTGTGTGCCTCCACAGTATGATATGCTGAAAATTAACACCCGAACCTCAGTTTGCTCATCTGTGAAATGGAAGAATTCCTAAGTGACCCTTTGTTTGGACAAAGGAAGCATTGCATATTAATCTTGCATGGTATCTACCATATCAAATGTGTCATTAGCTACAGTGATATCACCACACAGGGCTACAGGGAGAACTTAGGTAAGAGTGAATTCTTGGCCACCACCCAATAGTACCGCAATTTGAGTTTATACTGTGCTGTGCTCTATGAGCACACCCACCAGATGGTTTTCTTTTCGGTGTGTGAGCCATTCTATCCCCATTCCCATCCCCATCCTTGCTTGCTCCCACCACAGCTCTCCCAACTTCTGAAAGTCTCCATGCTACTAGTGGCCTTGTGGGAACAGCTTGATTCCCTAGTGTCTTTGCCGAGACAAGTGCTTGACTGGCAGAGGCAGTTGCCAGAAGCTTCTCACTCCCTGGTTGGCATCACATCCCCATTTGTGCTCTGGACATCAGACCTGTGTAGAGATACCTAAGCCAAGCCTTTCCTGCACCTTTTTCTGCATGAATCTGTTTATAAGGGAAGGTTTAAATGGGTTTGAAACTCTGCTTAAGCTCTTAAGCACTTCTCTCTGTATGCAGGGATCTTACATCATAAATTTCTAGGCTAAAAGTAGAAGCAAATCTCTCTGAGCTTCCATTTCCCCATCTCCAACCCTGGAGTAACCACATCTCCTACCTTGGTTGTTGAGTGCAGTGAAGGCAGTAGGTGTAAAACATTGAAGACTGTCATAGTGGAAAGACTGGCAGGGAAGGGGCTGCAAAATTTGAATTGAGTGCTGGTTCTACTGCTCAACAGCTCTGTGATGTGGGCCATCTCTGTGGGCCTACACCCTTCTTAAAATGGGCAAATCCATCCTCACAAGATCCGGACAGTGAAAGATGGAGTGTGCTACAGGTGTCATCCACAGGTTTTTCACACCGCCATTTTTGCTCAGTGGTGTGCCTTTGCCCTCTAGGGAGGGCTATGGTCAGAGGTAGGGGTTCCACTGAAAGGGACAAGGCAAGACCTGGTTGAAGCTGATAACTGAGCAGTTAAGCCCAGCCTGGTAGTCAGGAAACTGAGGCCTGGACTCTCACGATGAAGTGCCTGGGAAGGTCTGCTGCTGTTTCCACCCAGAACTGTGGCTGGGCATCAAACTGAGCTTCCCTCTCCATGGCTCAAGAAAGGACTCCCCTCTCTCTTCAGTGCCGTTTCTGCTGTTAGCTCCCTGGAAAGCCGTACCTTCTCTAATGGGAGAGAGACCCAAAATCCAGGACCTTCTCATTTTCCTGTCACTGCCCTGGGTGAAGCCATCAGACCTACCAGGAGGGCCAAAGCCGGTGCCAACGGAGGGAGGGTGGAGGAGCCTGTGGGAAATGTCACCCTTGATTCCTGGCAGGAGACCCAGTGATTTCAGCGGTCATTGCGTGCTGGTGTCGCAGGAGCTCTTGCAGAGTACCGGACGAGTGGTTCAACCTTCTGCAGTCACACTCTGTCCCACCAGTTTATTATGGAAAAGGGACTCTGGCTCCAGAACCTCTGCCTCCTTGACCACACTGCTTTAAGCTGTCAGGGGCCAGCTTCCTGCTGATGATCACCCTTTTGAGGAAATTGTCTTCGTTTGGGTCCTACTAGGAAGGAAGGAAGACAGTGTTGAAAAGGTCAGAACTGGCCCCAGAGATTATTTTAGCAGATCACATATTACCGTACAATTTATCAGGCTTTTCTTGTCCTACTTCACGAGGGTTTAGTGTGTCTTGATTGGTGAGGTCCTCCCCAAGCCATCCCTTTCCCCTTCTCCTGATTACTTTGTCTGCTGAAGGCAGTAGGCATGCTGACTAATGCTGGATATGAACGGCTGCTGGATCATCACAGGGCATGGGTATGATGGTTTTATTTTTACAAACCAAAAACTAAGATGCAAGGCCCATCACTGGGTTTTTGTTGAAAGGACTTAACAGGCAGGAAAACAGAAGCAGCAGAGGAAAGGGTTGGGCCTGGAAATTCAGTACAATGGTACCTCGAGATACAAGTGCCCTAACATACGAGATTTTTGAGGTATGAGCCATTGAGCGAGCGATTTTTGCTTTGAAATACGAGCAACATTTGAGGTAGGAGTAATCGCTTGCGACTCGAGCGTCTCATAGTTTCCCACACCTCAAGGTTACGGAACGAATTAAACTCATATCTCGAAGTACCACTGTATTTTCTTTCCACATCGGATAGCTTTCCAGTGCCTTTATCATCTACTAGTGGCCCGGTGCACAAAATTCATGCACATTAAGAGAGGGAATTAATTAGAGGAAATATTTTAATACTGCTATTTGCCCTTTCTCTATAATAGAAGTTGTCAGAGATGAAAAAAAGTAAAGTCCCCATCCACCTGGATGCACACAAAACCCAGACCTGGTTGCCGCCCCTCCCTCTTCCCCCAACCCCCTCCATTGGGCTAGATCTAGACCCAGCTGGTCCCACTCTTTTCAAGTCCCACCAGGTGAGGGGCACAGTCTCAGATTCCTGGCCCAGCATTGGGGCAGGGGTCGAGCCTTGAGGTCCCCTGTCAAGCCCCACTGTGCGGAGGGCATGGCCTGAAGTCCCCAGTCAAATTCTGCTGGGTGGGGAATGCAGCCTGAGGTCCCATGGCTTGGTGCCAGGAGGTGGGGGGTAGCTGATTGTTCGTTACAGGAACTCAGCCTCTGCTGTGGGCACCGCCATCTTTGTGGCAGAGTGATGGCCAATTTGCATATCCCCTCTTTATTATATAGGGTTCCTGCTGTACTCCACCAGTGGACGCTGGGTCCCCTCACCTGGGAGGCAGAGAAGGGAATCCATCTCACCTCTGGAGGTCTGACAGATGTGGGGAATTCTTCATGTCCAGTGTATGCGGAAGAGTCCAGAAAAGATGCCGGCTGGTTTCTTGGGCTTCTCGCTGCTCCATGGACCTCTGTCAGAGCTGCCAGCTTTTCCTGTTGATTAGAGTATACTATTTCCATTACAGACCAGAGCATGACAGTGTTATGTCACTCAGTACTAAAAATACAGGAAAAGTGGAAGAAGGCACATTTGTGACAAGTACAACATTGTGGTGTATTTTTTGCCAGATTGTCCTATGTTTGAAAGTTTTGTGTTTTCAGTTATGGGTATATTCTGTGCTGCAGAACTTGTAGCCTGCTTCTCCCCATTTAACCCAGAGAAGTGCTTCTGTTATGATATTGTTCAAAATGCCACAGAGCCTCCTCATTTCCACTGCAGGTACCATTGTGTGGATGCATCATTTGCTTAAATCTCTTCTGTTGTGACTTGTTCCCTCATAATTTAAATACACTTCAGTGAACATCTTTATTCATCAAGTCCGTTTCATGTTTAGGAATATCAATTAAGATACATTTGGAGCAGTGGAACTATAGGATCTATAGATCTAAACATGGCGGAAGCTCTTTAAACACATTGCCAGGTTTCTTTCCAAAAGCCTGTGTTCCCTCCTCCCATAGTGTGTGTCCTTTTTGTGGCACCCTCACCCAGCTCTAAGAAGGGTTGCTGGTTCAGTGACTGAGGACCAAGGTGTTTAAATCTCATACATTCATCATTTCTGGTGGGGACGGATGGCTGGGAGAGAATGGACTCATCAAGTATGCCAGTACCTGCTGTGGCCAGGTACTTTTTAGTTATTCCCTTCAGACCTCAAAATAGAGCCCTCCCCATTTCTTGGAGGAGGACACAGAGGCTGACAGGAAGTAAAATCATTCCTTATTACTGTACTCCACTGCCTCTCTTTAAGGACTAGCCAGGTATCTCCCTGTGACCTGAGGACGATGGCAGTTTGTCAGACTGCTCAGGACCAGTAATGTGGGAAGGCAACTCTCAGCTGCACAGAGCTTACAGAGTACGGAAGCCAATGGGGGATTTCAGCACAAGGTGAAAGGCTTGTCTGATTCAGCGGTTCAGGCTGCAGTATTGCTACTCTGGGTGCCACCCTGCCTAGATTAATTTAAGGCTGCTCTTAAGCTCTGATCACATTCAAGCTGGGAGAGCTGGGTTGGGTGAGGGTGAGCCCAAGGCTGACCTCTGTAGGTATTTGTGTTAGAGACTCCACTAGAACAGGTCCCTGAAGGGCAGGTGGCTTGTCTTGTTCCTGAGGCCCAGCCCCAAGGAGATTATCAAATAATCTATAATAATAAAAGTAATATGCTAATTGGACCAGACACCCGCCAAACAACCAGTGGGTAAGGTTGGAGCCAGGAAGCCTGCTCTGCCAGGCCAGCCATGGTGGTCCCCACGACCCCCATTCTGCAGAGGCAGCGGGAGAGGGACAGTGCAGGCCTGGAGCCTCCCCAGAGGCTGGATGGGGTGCTACTGCAGTGCCTCAACCTCCCACAGCCCCTGCCCCAGCTGGCCTGGCCTCAGATTGCCCCCCACCACCAATGGGTGGGAGGGCAGGGCCAGTGCTAAGAAGCATTGAGCCCAGCATCTGGTTGAGCCACACTCCTCCCCCCATTCTCCCTACTCAGCCAGAAGCCTGGCTCATGGCTGGTGAACACAGCAGAGGTGGTGTGAGCCTCTTCCATCTCCACAGCAGGTGGGTGGTAAGGAGCAAAGGGTCCTGGACTGTGATATCCTGGACTGCGAGAGGGAGTTCCAGCTTAGGCCCAATTCTGGGGAATCCTGAATTATGAAAGCTCACAGGCCAGACTGAGGCGCACACCCCCATCCCCTAGGGCACAGATTTTGTGCACCAGGCTTCTAGTAGCTAATAATAGAGCTAGGCAATGTTCTAAATGTGTTAGTTCACTTGGTCCTCAGAATAACCTGTGATTTAGGTACAGGTAACAAGACCAAGGAACCGAGGACTTAAATTTGTCCACAGTGAAGTGGTAGGGCCTGTTGAGTCTGCCACAGACTCTGGCTCCAGAACTTGGTTCCTGATCCCTACAGTGCATAACTGCAGGACCCAGCACCTGGCTCAGGGGCCCCCACGCCCCACTGTGGGATTCTGGCCTCTCCTAAGACAAGAACCCTGGCTACCTGGTAGTTAGTTTCTGTTCTCAGAGGCTTGAGTCTCACTTTTCTTGTCTCTTAAAATGGGATCAGTAAATTGGAGAGTTGCTTTGAACGTTTCAGGGCAGCACAATTAAAGAGGTGAGGAAGGAAGTATGAGCAGAACCAGGGCTGCCAAGACCTGCGGGGATGGGTGCCTAAGGTCTGGCAGCATTTTTGTAAACACTGAAGGCAGCCATTAGAGAAGCATAGGATTCACCATGGAGCGGATTTGTGTGCCTGGACTCCCAGCTAGGGTCTTCCCCTCAGGCCATGTGAGCTCAGACTTATCACTTCACCTGCACCTCAGTTTCTTTACCTGAATAGTAAGAAGGTATGTCTGGGGCAGGGTGGCAATATTGAAGCTAAATTCATTTCAGATTAAGTATTTAGAAACCCTCTCCCCTGACCCCCAGCACATCACAACCCTGAGGTCATCGGTTGGGTGCTGGCACCTAGTGGGAGATCTGGAACTTGGAGGCACCCCAAGCCCACTGACGAGTGTCCACTTGTGCCCTGCCTTCTGTCTTCCAGGTTGATCCCCGGGACCCACAGTCTCATCAAGTCTCACAGAGGACAGCAGAGGGTACAGGTGCCCGGCCGGCGGCGATCTCCCGACAGCTGGAGTTCCAGCAATGTGAAGCTTTGTTTGCGTTTTCTCCCTTCAGTTTTACTTAAAATTTTTTGTCTTTTTTTTTTTTTTAATTTAAACAATTCAAAAGAGCAGAAGCTCTGCTGTGGACAGGCACCAGTTTCTTTAAAGAAATTTAATATGGACAAAGCATTTGTGTAAATTTCATCTTTAATTTTTATAAGGGGTTAGGGCACTATTTCGTTTTTGTCCTTGCTTCTCCCTGTCTTTTACCCATTTCTCAGTTCTGCTTATAACACCTCACTTCCCCCAGAGAAGGCCCCTCTTTGTGGTTATAGGGGCATTTCTCCTGGAACAGAATGGAGACAGGAGGAGGCCCCTGGGCCACCTTCCCACCAGGTGCAGGAACTGTTGACCCCGAGCTGGCCGGCCAGCTTTTGGCCTTGGGCTCAAGATCTATCTGGAGGAGGAAGACCAGCGTTTGCCCTGGAGAACTCAAGAAAGCAGCTCTTACCCGGGGTGTGTTCTATTTTAAGTTGTGGAAGCCCCTGACCACACCAGGACTTCTTACAGTGGTGGGACTCCAGTCTCCCCGATGCCCTTCATGACAAAAATCTTTGAAAGGGGCCGGGGAATGGAGCAGAAGTAATCATCTCCCACTTCCTGGTGGCTGAGCAGTCGGCCATCTCAACTCTACATGCCTACGTTTCTGTTGGTGATCTTCCTCTCAGCAAAAGATCCCCAGGAAGAAACTCGTGCCAAACCTCTGCCCAGGTTGTCATGGAGACAGCCTGAGCCCTTGCGATCCAGTTGTGACTATTGCCATAGAACATGGTGTCCTGGACTGGCTGTCGCTGCACTGAAGGGTGTGCCCTATGTGCCGGGTCCCCTGGTATCACTTATGATAAACAGTGTGCTGCCATCTCCCTCCCTTGCCCGAGTCCCCCCACCCCCCGGGGCACACTGTTAGGTGTAAATTTGACCAGAAAAGGATGGAACAGCAGAGTAGGGGGGTGACTGGGCAGACCCCTGCAGCTTTTAGGTGCCTGATTGTGGGTTTGCCACCTAGAGCTTCCCCAGTGGTAGAACCCACCAGCAGGGTCAGTGTACCAGCTCTTCTGCTCTCCACAGCACTCACAGCCCTTCTTCACAGGATTCTGAACCTGGCATCGTCCCTTCCCCCCCAACCCCTCCCGTGTTCTCCCCCCTGCCAGCTCCTGGGCAGGACAGGAACCCTTCTGTGCTGGCCCCCTGTATCATCTGGGCGCTGCTTTAGCTATTCCAGCTTTCCACCATGTGACAGCCAAGCAGGAAAGGGTCTTTGGGCAGGGGGGAGGAATTCTTTTTCCTGTTTATTTTTTGGTTTTTGTCTCTAAGCCAGCATAGGATCAGTAGGGGAGATCGCTAGAGGGCCTTTCAGTTCTGTGTGACCAAGGGGCCTTCCCCACAGCAGCCCTGGTCCTGCAGCTCTGGGCATTGGGGAGAGGCTAGCACAGTATCAGCCCAAACTTGACAATATGTTTGTTTGCTCACATTCTTCCAGCCGTTTCTCAAGCTCCTCGGATACCAAGTCTCCTTCCTCCTGGGCAGACAGCTGGCTGTGGTAGCAGGACCAGCAGGGCTGCAGGTGGTAACCAGGCCCTTCCATTCCTTGGCTGAAATCCTTTGTGATCGCCTATCTCTTATCGCTTCTTCTCGAGCGACCTGTGTGTGTTCTGAGCTGCACCTGGGCTGTTGGGACCCCAGCATCCCCTAATTGCAGTGCATTCTCCTGCTCTACCTCCTGCCTTCCATGCAGCCAGCTGTCTCTGCACATGAGTGAATGGGAAAAAACAGTCCCCAAACTCAGCAGCTCCCTCTCCCTGCTGCTGCTTGGGTTCTGGAGTCCTCAGTGAGAGCTCAAGCCTAACAAGTTATTTGCCTTTTGCTTATCTTTTCTTTCTGCCCTCCCCAGTCTCTTAGCTCTGAGTAGGTCTTGGAGCTGCAGTGCACCCCCTTAGTTATTTTTCCTGGTGCCAGGGTATCCCCTAGAGATGACAGGATGTCCATAATTTTGGGTGAGGTGGGCAGCCCGAGTAGCCAGCTTCCATGCACCCTTACCTTGTAGGGCTCCTAGCTCTCCTGGCTTGGTGGTGGGACTTCCTTCCCCAGCTCTTGAGGGCCAGCTCCTTAGCCCAAGTGCCTGTCTCCCTTCTTCCCGTGCTTCCCCGCTCACTCCACTTTGTCCACCTGAAGTTGGGCGTCGGTCCTAAGTCAATCCAATCCGTGGACTAGCCTGGAGTGAGGTGGGTAGCCCCTGTCCTCTTTTTCAGCCACTCGCCACCTGTTCCCGCCATGGTCAGCTTCCTCGCCTCTTCCTGCCTTTCACCCTCTCCATCCGTCTCAGGCCTGGCAGCAGCTCTGTGGTGCATCACCTCAGTGCCACCAAGTTTGTTAAGCTTGTCCAAGTTCCATAGGTTTCCAAACCTTAAAATAGCAGTCCGTTATTCTCCTCCAGTCTGAAAAGGAGAACCTGTTGGAGGGAGAGTCTGGGCCTGGTTGCCCACTAAGTGAGAGGAGTTAGCAAGACAGATCATACATAGTGCCTTATTCCATTGTCTTCCCTGGCCATACCCCACTCCCCTGGAGTCTGTCTGCTTCCTCCTTGTTTGGGTCCATCTGTCTCTTAAACTGTCCCTCCCCTTCACCCATAGCCACATGGGATTTCCCTCTCCCCTCTCCTTCCCCCATCCCTTCCTGAGGACTGCAGCCAGGTACACATTTCCCCGCCCACCACCAGGGCAATCTCTAGCAGCTTTAGCTGAGGATGGAAAATGCTTTAGGCAGGTGCACTCTGCCTCTTACTACCCAGCACGTCCCTGCCTTTTACCTCTAGCCAGGAGGATGCCATGGTTGTTCACAGAAGACGGGCTCCATCTGACCCCTCTGGGCACTGAGGAATAGTAAGTCGCAGGCCTCAGCCTCATCTCCTGGAGGCACTGGGAAGGAGGACTGGACCTCTCCTTCTGCTGGATGTGGTTGCCCCTCATGGCTGCCTTTCTGAGTGCGTACATATGTTTACTTGAGAAATACTCTGTTTACAGCCAGAGGAGAAGGGTGCCCAACACTAGGTGGAGAGTGACTCGGGTCAGGGCCTGGCCTCTATGGCACTGCCGGCAGTAGCCCCAGCATGAACGAAGGCAGAGGTGCCAGGGGCACTCCCTGCACTCCCTCTACTCCCCGACCCTGTGGTGCTATGACCACTGGCCACCTTCCTTAGCCTCCTGGCCTTGGACGTTCCCCATCTGCATTCCTTCCTCCAAGATCCTCAGCTCCTTAACATATCAGTTGCCTCCTAGAGAACCAGTGTGTGGAGCAATAAGGTGTTTTTGTGTGTGTGTGTGTGTGTGTTTTTTTTTGTTTTTTGTTTTGCTTGAGTCTTTTTCTAAGAAAAGGAAAAGAGTTAACATTGTGGGACTCTCCTTTTTATGCTGTTGACTGTTTGCCTTCTTAGAAGACAGATGGACATCTGGGTTTTGACTTTGGGGTGTCTCAGAAACTTGGAAAAGCAAGTCAGTCTTTTGCCCCTAAGAAGGGGATCCTGACTCTGTTCTCACCATGCTCCATGTCACCTGGGCTTCCAGTCCCTCCAAGTGCGCTTCCCACCTTTCATCCTCCTGGTGCCCCCCCACACACATCTGGGGCACTGGTGTCCTGTCTGTAAGTGGGGCTCTTGGGTTATTGCCTCTCATAGCCCTTTTCCCCTTTTAGGTTTTTCTGGTGGCCCCCAGATAGGCAGCTGCTGAGTCTCCTGTGAAGACAATATCCAAAGTTGAACTATTCAGTTCTGGCCGCGGGGCTTGGGGCTGAGGCCCAGAGACCCTGCCTGAGCCACAGCCTTTGGGATAGCACAGACCCGTCTCTGGATCCTGCCCATCTGAGCATGGAGAGGTGCTTCAGGAGGGAAAGCAGGAGGTGTGCTGTGAAGGTTGACTGTCACTGGCTGCCCGGAGTCCCACTAGGATTGCAAGGGTCACAGGAGGGGGAAGGGGGTTTATTTAGGGACATTTTAAAAGACCACTTTTGTGCCCCAGGACCTCTTTCCATCAGAGCAGGAGAGTATGTTGTGGTAATTTAACAGTTGTGTGGGGCCGTTTCAGTGAGGGAAGATTTAACCCAGGCTCAAAGTTCGTTTCAGATACTAGTTAATAAACCTGTTTTCCTTTTCTTTTTTCTTTTTCTTTCTTTCTTTCTTTTTTTTTTTTTTGCACAGAAGCTGGTAATCTAGGACCTACGTGTGAATAACTTTATATGAGTATTTTTTTGTACTTGGTTTACTTGGGTTGGTATGATACATTATATTTAAGTTCCTTGAACACTGTGGAGCCCCTAATGTGTATGAATGACTGAGGCTTTGTAAATTAAGGGACGTTTGTGTGAATAAAGTTATTTGATGGGGTCAAAGAAGCCATATGTGATTTGAAAATGTGTGTGTGGTTTTGTCAACACCTATGTGGGAAGGAGGAGGAGAAGCCAGCCCTTGTGACAGCTCCCCAGTCCTATATCGTGTCCCTGGTCCCAGTGGGTGAACATCAGGAGAGAAAAGGACAATCAGTCGCTTAATGAAGGACACAGCAGGTGGTTTTCTCAACTGGTCTTCCCACCCCACACCTGGGAACATGTGCAGACTCGAACCTGCACTTGGAAACAGGGATCCACCAAGCCAAGCATGTTAAACTCAAAGGCTAACACGGCCAAATAAGTTTATGTGGGCTGCAAAAAAAAAGCACTTCGGTTTTTATAGAAACAGGTTTATTTCAATAGATGCTGAATACAATGGGCTAAAATAAATGAGTAATCATTAACATAAAATAATAGAACATTTTAACAGAAATTAATGCTTTTTCTTGAACATTAACTTACCAGATACTGAATAACTGCACAAATTAATAAGCATAATACAAATAAACCTATTTTTCTTGTTTGAAAGCAAAATATTTCCTGCTGCACACACCAAACAAGTCAGTACAAGACTAATGACATGTCAATCGGCTGCTAAAATATCACTTGCTAGTATTAGTGGAGAGAAATGGTGTGCCTGTGTGTAAGGTGCTAAGGGAAATGAATGCAATAGGATTATAGTAATCATTAGCAAATGTACTTAATAGCTAGAGGCTCCGTGCATGGGGTTGCCTGCCTGATTGCCTGCCTGATCACCCCTAACTGCTCACCTGCCTGCCTGATTGCCCCTAATCACTCTGCCTATCACCTGTAACTGCTTGCCTGACTGCCTGATCACCCCTAACTGGTCACCTGCCTATCTGATAGCTTCTAACCACTCTGCCTGCTTGGTTGTCCCTAACCACTTGCCTGGCAGCCTGATCAACCCTAACCACTTCGCTTGCCTGCCTGATCACCTGTAATTGCCTGATTGCCCCTAACCGCTTCTGCCTTGCCCCCTGCTGCTGTGACTTCATCCAGAAGGTCGTCTTAATTAGCATATTACACTTTTATTATAGATTATGTGTAACAGGAATTGTAAAAATTATGACATTTTTATTAAAACATTTTTTACATGCCATTATATTGGCTGGGCTGCAACAATATTCATTGTGGGCTATGACTTGGACATGCTTGCACCAAACCTAGTCTGCTCTTCCCAGGGATCCAGGACCTTAGCCAATACAAGCCTCCTCCAGACATCTCAGGCCCTTCAGCCCCAGCACTGTTTCTGCAAGTTCCACCCTCAAGGATTTTTAATGTATTCAGAGATCAGAAGGGTCTCCAAACCACAGCAGCAAGGGGCTCCCAGAGGAACGGCCTGTAGAGCAGAGGATCTAAGTGGACCATCCTGGTGGGTTGGGGGGTGGAAGGAAGTACCTACAGCCCATCTACTTCTGCCTGGCCAACAAACGCCACATTCCTTAAGGAATCACTGGCACTTAACTCAAAGCCAGGCACTCTGATCCTCCACTGGCTGCATGGTAGGTGTGTGAGCCCCTCTGCCAACGAAAAAACGAAAGCCCAGGGGAATGCAGGCCACCCCATGAATGAATTCGTGGTGCTCTGGGAAGGACGGGAACTGCGCCACTTGCCACTGGGCAGGTGATGATTATCTCGCTGTCCTTCCTCACGTACAGTGAAGAGGATAGCTACCTCCAGAGCAGCTGAAGCTTCAATAAGAACCTGATTGGGTCCAGCACTTAGCAGGCTCTCAACAGATGATTCTTTAGTTGTCTGTTTGGGATGCTCTCAGTCTGCAAATGCTGAGCCCCTCAGGAATACTCATCAATCCAGTAAGACTGGTGTTTGACATAGGACCCACCACTTGGGTCTTTTCTCAGGAGACCTGGTAAACGCGGGAATCAAAACTGCAGGAGGACAGAGTCAGGACTTTGGAATGTGTGTGAGAGGAAGAGATAAGACAGGCTTCCTGCCTAATCTGAGCGAACAAGCTGCATTCAGACCCAGGGCTTTGATGTCCAGCCACTGGATGGGGCTTCTTGCAAAGGATACTCAGCCTGGACAGCGGCCTGGAGCTTGGAGAAGGACAGCCAAAGTTGAGCCATCATAAATTGGGAACTGTCTGTATTTAAATAATCTCTATGTCCTTGCACAGTGCCTGACTGTGGCTCATAGTAGGCATTCGATACATAGTTATTAGGTGGATGGGTGAGAGCACATGTCAGGAGCCCGGCCCAGTGGAAGGAACTTGCTCAGGAGCCTATGGTGGGAACAGTCCTAAGACAACCTGGTTCCTGGCCCCCCGCCCACCCTCGTGGGTTGGCCTGCAACTTCTCTCCATTCCTGAGGTTTAGCCACCGTTTTATTTCATTCCCATCCACCCCTGAGGCAGGGATGAAACCAGCTACTTGAGACGGAATCACCAGATGTGGATGAAGATATTATTGAGCTTTGATTTTCACCTTGGAACAAGAGTCTGCAAACTTTGTCCAGGGCAAAAATAAATACTGCAGGCTTTGCAGGCCATGGACCCTTCAACTCTGCCATTAAAACACATAAGCAGACAATATGTAAACAAATGAGCGTGGTTGTATGCCAGTAGATCTTTATTTATGGACACGAAAATTTGGATTTCAGTTAACTTTCACCAAAGTGTCACACACTATTACATTTCTTTGACCATTTAAAAATGTAAAAACCACACACACAGAATAGTCTGTGCTTCTGTGAGCTGGGCCTGTGGTGGACAGCATGGCCTGTAACTGGTGGGTCCAGTTCATGGGGAAGAGCCTGAGTCACGTGTCCGGTTTTAAAGGTAAATGAGAGGACATTGCAGAATGGTGCTGACCAGAAGTTCTGCACACGTTCAGCTGGCCTCTTGGTCACAGCTCTAGGGTGTGGCAGGGAAGTGGAGTGTAGGGAAATGGATGTCACCCACCAACTGACACATGTTCATGAATCCAGATGCAGCAGAGTTATGAAAAAAAAAATCGTAACAGGAGTCAAGAGATTTGAGTCCAAATCCAGCATGGCCTCTGGCCCACTGGGAGGAATGTGGCAAATTCCTCTGGGCCAGAGAGTGTGGTGTCTTCTGGAACCAGACAGAAGGGTTTGGATTGCTGCTTTACCACTTACCGTCTTGTGACCTTGGCATGTTACTCTCTGAGCCTCTGTTTTCTTACCTATAAATGTCAACAAAACCAGTATCCATATTTTTTTTTCCTGAGAATTAATGAGATAGTATATATAATCTATAGCACATGCAGGAAACTCTCCATAAATAATATCTATTGATAACATGTTTTAAAGGGGAAAAACATCATTTGAGATACTTCAAAAAGGACTTAAAATTTAAATACTGTTACGGAATGCTATATATTTCATTCTCCAGGAGTGTCCCAATGCATACTAAGTTGAGAAGTCCTGTAAGAAGTCCTATTGTTCAAGTTTCTTGGATCACCGATGCTTCTATATTGAACACCTGTTCATGCATCCTGATACTAGTGTTCTGTGGCAAATGCTTCAGAGCTCACTTTGGGAGATGCTAAATGAGATCTTTTTTGTAGCCCTCAGATCCTAATTCCCTATCCAGGGACTTCGACCACCCCATCCTGTTTCACATGGGCCTGGAATCACTTTCCCCTGTCTAAAGCCTCCAGTAATTGCCTCTGCTTGGTGTACTGGTTCCTTGAGGGTAGATTGGAATATGAGGAATTTCATAACCGTGGTCTGGGGCTTCTGCCAAAATGCTGTAGGGCCCTGGCCCAGACAACTCCAATGTGGTGAGAACACAGAGAGCAGCTGCCCCCGCCAGCAGACCAAAGCCACTGCCAAGGCCATGCATTGCTGGCTCCCATGTCGGTAGAGCCCAGCCACCCTCCAGCTAGTGTTTACCCTGTGCAATGAGCAATTAACGTTCTGCTGGGACGCACCTGTAGTTTAGTGGTTCTGCACACAGGCCCACTGCGAGGCTGTCTGGGATCGAATCAGTTTTGTCATATGCACTAGTAAAATGGGGATAATAACTGCACCTGTGTCTGTGACAATTAGGTATAGCTGCCTACACAGGAGACCCCAAATAACAGCAACTGAAGGAAGAGAGAAGTAAGTTTCTCTCTCACATAACAGAGCAATCGGGGCTATTGTGCTGGTTCCATGAGGTCATCTGGGATCCCATCTTCTGTCTTCCGGCTCCCACATCTTCAACAAGAAGCTTACATCTTCGCTGAAACTGGTTTGGCTCAATGAATAGAGCATCGGCCTGTGGACTGAAAGGTCCCAGGTTCGATTCCGGTCAAGAGCATGTACCTTGTTTGCGGGCACATCCCCAGTAGGGGGCGTGCAAGAGGCAGCTGATCAATGTTTCTAACTCTCTATCCCCCTCCCTTCCTCTCTTTAAAAATATATATAATTTGCCGAGACCGGTTTGGCTCAGTGGATAGAGCGTCGGCTTGAGGACTGAAAGGTCCCAGGTTCGATTCTGGTCGGGGACATGTACCTTGCCTGCGGGCACATCTCCACTGTGGGGCATGCACGAGGCAGCTGATCGATGTCTCTCTCTCATCGATGTTTCTGACTTTCTATCTCTCTCTCTTCCTCTCTGTAAAAAATCAATAAAAATACTATATATATATATATATAAAAATACTATATATATATGTATATGTATATGTGTGTGTGTATATATATATATATAATTTGAAAAAAAAAAAAGAAGCTTACATCTTCAAGGTCACCTCCTGGTCCAGGATGGCTGCTGGAGCTTCAGGCATGTTCTTCTCATCCAGGCAACAGCACAAAGAGGGAGGAAGAAAAAGAGCTTCTCTCCCTCCACCTTTTATGAAACCTTCTCTGAAGTCCCATACTGCCCTTCCACTTACATCTCCTTGGCTAGAACTTAGTACATGGCCACATCTGATGCCAAGGATACTGGGAAACAAGGTGGGCAGTTGTCCTATTACTAAAATTAAGGGGATACTTGGTGTTGGATAAGGCAAATAGCCACTCTGCCCCACAATTGTGCTTCTGGCTCATTCCTACAAAGGTTAGGTATTATCATTATTAGTAACTAGAGACCTGGTGCACAAAATTTGTGCACTTGGGGTGGGAAGGTCCCTCAGCCCAGCCTGTGCCCTCTTGCAGTCTGGGAGCTCTGTGAACGAACGCCCTTCAGAGGAAGACCCCACCTACCTAGTTGGTGGCCTGGCCTCCCTCTTTTGGGTGCAGAGCCCCCCGCCCCCAATTGATCTCCCAATCAGCCAGTGACCTGGACCTCCCTCTGCAGGGCAATAGGATGATGGTGGAGCCCCCCAACCAATCACATCACACCAACCTTGGCTGGCCTGGTGCCAGTGGGTATCATAGCATGGTCGTCCAGATGGTTGTTTCACTGTTCAGCCATTTGGTTGATTTGCATATTATTCTTTTATTATTGTACATAGTTCAGCAGACCTGGGAAGGAGGGAATGAGGGAAGGAAGGAAGAAAGGAAAGAAGGAAGGAAGGGAGGGAGGGAGGAAGTGAAGAAGGAAGGAAAAGGGGAAGGGAAAGGAAAGGAAAGAAAAAAAAAGGGGGAAGGGAAAGGGAAGGAAAGAAAAGGAAAAAGGGAAGGAAATGAAAGGGGAAAGGAAAGGGAAGGAAAGGAAAGGAAAAAGGGGAAGGGAAAGAAAAGGAAAAAAGGGAAGGAAATGAAAGGGGAAAGGAAGGAAAGGGAAGGGAGGGGAAGGGAAAAAAGAAAGGGGAGGGGAAAGGAAAGGAAGGGAAGGGAAGGGAAGGGAAAGGAAGGGAAGGGAGAGGAGAGAGAGAAGAGGGAAGGGGAGATAAGGGAGGGAAAGGAAGGGAAGCAAATTATCCAGAGGGGATCCAGGGCACCTTATTCAGAGCTATGTGGTACAACCAGCGGAGCTACCTGGCGCTGGGAGAACTGTGGGCTTGGGTTCTTTTCTGTTGGCATGCCATTTGCTCAATAAACATGTACTGAATGCCATCTATGTGTCCCACTCTTCTACGGCTGCAGATACAGAAGAGATAGGTGAAGGTTATTTTGTGGTGATTGAGTAGGATCTGAAATACAGTTCTGCCACTTGGTGTGTGATCCTAGGCAATTTATTTAACCTCTCTGGGTTTCTTTTTCTTCATCCCTTAGATCAGTGGTTCTCAACCTTTCTAATGCTGTGACCCTTTAATACAGTTCCTCATGTTGTGGTGAATCCCAACCATAAAATTATTTTCGTTGCTACTTCATAACTGCAATTTTGCTACTGTTCATGAATCATAATGTAAATATCTGTGTTTTCCGATGGTCTTAGGCAACTCTGCGACCCACAGGTTGAGAACCGCTGCCTTAGATGATAAATACCATCACAGGGTTGTTCTTTTTTTAAAAAATATTTTATTAAATTTATTTCAGAGAGGAAGGGAGAGGGAGAGAGATATAGAAACATCAATGATGAGAGAGAATCATTGATTGGCTGCCTCCTGCAAGTCCCCCAATGGGGGATCGAGTCCATAACTTGGGCATGTGCCCTTGACTGGAATTGAACCTGGGACTCTTCAGTCTGTGGGTTGATGCTCTATCCACTGAGTCAACCAGCTAGGGCCATCACAGGATTATTCTGAGGGTTCAATGAATTAATAGAAATAAAGTTCTTTGAACACTGAAAAAAAATAGCCCTGATCTCTTTAATGAACCGTGGAGCCCTTAATATCTACTTTGCTTTCTTCCGCCTGTCGTGAGCCTTCACTGAGCACATACTATGCTGGGCACTGGAGATTCAGAGATGAAATTCATCTATACATGATTCCTTCATCACAGGAATATTTCCTGAGCCCCTACTGTGTGCCAGGCTCCATGTCACAAGCTGACAATCCTGAAGGAGATCAGGCGGAGGTGTGGAGTCAGAAGTGGAACACACAGAGGACATACCCTGAGCACTTTGGCTCAGGCAAGATGGAGCTAAGAGGCTAAGAGAATGAGGCCTGGTCCCAGCTCCGGGTGGGATGCAGCCTGTGAGCATTTGTTACATAATTCTAGACAGGCAGCCAGGCCAGGCCTATAGATAGGACCCGGAGAGGAGGCCACCCAATTCCAGTACAGGAAAATAGGCCTTTATTTTCCTGGGTCATCAGATGAACAGTAATCGGGTAACAAAAGACGATTAGCCATGGATGCCTGTGAAGCCAAGCCAGTTGCCCTCACCCCAGAGCCCAGCCAGCTTTCTGCTCTCAGGGCCCCAAACTCGCTTCCCAGGATTGATCCTTGGACCCCTTCCCCAATCCTGCCTATTCTGGAGACCCTCACACTCCCTCTCCAGCCAGCTTTGGAGAGAGATTAAATGGTAAGTTCTACCCACCTGTTATTAATTTATTGCCTCAATTCCAAGTGCTTCAATATGTGTTCTATGATAAGCAACAGAATTCCTTTAAACATTTCTCCTCAAGTGAGCATGATTTTAAGCTCTCAGCAGAGACTCTGGAGGGACATTGCAGGAGAAAAAGGCTTCCTGCAATTTCCAGCTCCAGTGAGGGCTTTGCAGTGGCTTCCCACCCCATCCACAGGCACAGAACACCATTGGTCTGCGACCTTGCAGCCTCAACCCAGTGATGACCTCTCCACAGCCCTCCTGAAGCCAAGCCCTTCGTGGCAGCAGTTGCCTGTGTCCTGGAGAGTCTCACATAGCCAGCAGTCCTCCCTTCACAAGCCCGTGTGTGACCCTGGTAGTCTGAAGTCCACCCCATTGCCCTCCCTACTCCCCCAGTGCCCAGTCTCCCACTGCCTCCCATACTGTTTGCTGAGAGCCTACTGCCCTCACATACATACACTCTGGAAGACTGCCCATTGCTTGTCCAGAAATTCCAAATCAGCTTCATCCTGGCTGAACCATCAAACTTCTGAAATCAATAAAAGTATATTTTAAAAGACAAAAATGTTCTCTGCTATCCAGTGACTGAACTATACCTTTTCCAAGGAGTTTACTAGTAGATCCCTTCCAGGTTGGTCCTTCCTTGGGCATTTATTAAAAACTACAGCTAACATCATATTTAGTAGTAAAAAGCTTTCTCTTAACATCAGGAACAAAAAAGGATGTCAACTCTTACCACTCAACATTGTATTGGAGTTTCTAGCCCCTGCAAAGAGTAAAAAATAAAATTAAAGAAATTAAAGCCATGAGATTAGAAAAGTAAAAACAGTCTTTATTTGCAGATGACATGATCATCTGTTTAGAAAATCCAATGGAATCTACAATGAAAAACTACTAGAATTAATTGAATTTTGCAAAGTTTCTGGATACAAGATCAAAACACAATTGTGGTTCTATTTGCTAGCAATGAATAATTGGGAATTGAAATAGAAAAAAAAATACCCTTTAAGATATCAATTACTTATTAATAAATCTCACAAAAGTTATGAAAATTTTGTACAATGAAAACTATAAAGTATTGGTGAGAGAACACGTAAAGAAAATCTAAAAAAATAAAAATATAAACAGAGATATAAGTTGATCTTCATTATTTGTGGATTCTGAATTTTCGAATTCACATACTAGCTAACATGTATTTATACCTCAAAGTCAATAATGGGGAGAGAAACCAAGATGACGGCATAGGTGAACATCTAAACTGCTGCCTCACACAACAATTTCAAAACTACCATTAAAAGACAGAATGGACACCATCCAGAACCACAGGAAAGCTGGCTGAGTGGAAATTCTACAAGTAGAAGTAAAGAGAGGGTCTCATGAAGACTCAGAGGAGCTGCAAAAAGCTGAGGTACAGAGACACACGCATGGAGAGGACAGGTGGCAGAGGGTCTGGCTGGCTTCCTCTAGTGGGAGGAAGATGGAAAATCCCGACTGCACTGAACCCCACTTCTGACTGCACTGAACCCCAGTTCCGGGAGAGACTCATACGGGCAGTCTGGACTGTTGTGAAAAGAGAGGAGTGCATGGAAACTTAGGGGAGTCATGAAAGACAGAGGTCTGGAGGCCCGCACAAAGAGGACTGACTGCTGATTGTACACTGGGCTTTCTCTAGTGGGAGGAAAACAGAACCTCCCAACGGCACTGAAATCTAGGTTCAACTGCACTGAACCCCAGTTTCAGGCAAGAACCTGGGGACCCAGACTTATATGGGTCCACATAGTGCATGGAAACTCAGGGGAGCTGGAAAGGTAGAGGTCTGGAGGCGCGCGTATGCATGCATGCACACAGAGAGGGCTGCAGCAATTACTGAGGGACACTGAGACCCAGGGGCCATTGTGTAGGGTAGGGCTGAGGGGAAGCGAAGGCTGTCTGCTCAGCCCTGAGACTCTGCCACATCCAAGCCCAGCACAAAGGCTGTTGCAATCTTGCAAGTCTTAAGGCTGAGTCCAGAACAGAAGTTCTTTGGACATAGACACAGCTGATCCTCACAACCAATTGGCTTGGAGGTCAATTCCCCCCAGTGATACCAACAACAATCAAGACTTAATTACCACAAGACTGTACACACAGTCCACAAAGAGGTGCACCAAGAGTGTTCTCCTCATGTAACTGGGGAGGCAGAGCTACTGGGCCATATAGGACACCTAGCACACAAAGCTACTCTACCGACTCAGGAAAGCAGCCAAAATGTGGAGACAAGGGAACAGATAACAAACAAAAGATATGGAGGAAAACGAATGACTGGATATAGAGTTCAAAACCACGGTTATAAGGTTTTTCAAGAGTTTCCTAGAAAAGATGGATAAATTTAGAGAGAACTGAGAAGAGATGAAAAAGGACCAACTAGAAATTAAACATACACTGACTGAAATAAAAAATATTATACAGAGACCTAACAGTAGACTAGAGGAAGACAAGAATCAAGTCAAAGATTTTAAATACAAAGAAGCAGAAAACACTCAACTGGAAAAGCAAAAAGAAAAGAGAGAAAAAAAAATTAAGATAGTGTAAGGAACCTCTGGGACAACTTCAAGTGTACCAACATCAGAATTATGGGGGTTTCAGAAGAAGAGAGAGAGCAAGATACTGAAAACCTATTTGAAGAAATAATGACTGAAAACTTCCTCCACTTGGTAAAAGAAATAGACTTTCAAGTCCAGGAAGCACACAGAACCCCAAACAAAAGGAATCCAAAGAAGACCACACCAAGACACATCATCATTAAAATGCCAAGAGCAAAAGACAAAGAGAGAATATTAAAAGCAGCAAGAGAAAAACAGTTCATTACCTACAAGGGAGCACCCATACGACTGACAGCTGATTTCTCAACAGAAACTATGCAGGCCAGTTGGGAGTGGCAAGAAATATTCAAAGTGATGAATAGCAAGAACCTACAACCAAGATTACTCTACCCAGCAAAGCTATCATTCAGAATTGAAGGGCAGATAAAGAGCTTCACAGATAAGAAAAAACTCAAGGAGTTCATCAGTACCAAACCAGTATTAAATGAAATGCTGAAAGATATTCTTTAAGAAGAGAAAGAAGAAGAAAAAGTTAAAGATAAAAATTATGAACAACAAATACATATCTATCAACAAGTGAATCTAAAAATCAAGTGAATTAAAACTCTGATGAACAGAATAAACTGATGAATATAATAGAATCAGGGGCATAGAAGGGGAGTGGATTGATAATTTCCAGGGGGAAAGAGGTGTATGTGGAGGGGGGTGGGGGGTGCAGGTAGAGGCTGGACAAAAATCATACACCTAAGGATGAGGTCAATTGGGGGGGCGGAGGTAAGGGCAGAGGGTGGGGTGGGAGTTGGGTAGAGGGGAGCTATGGGAGAGAAAAAGAGGAACAATTGTAATAATCTGAACAATAAAGATTTATTTAAAAAAAAACCAATGTGTTCACATTTTTTTTTTAAAGTCAATAATGGCAGTGCTGTTGCAGTTACACATAGACACACAAGGCAGCCAAACATTTGAGTAGTCTGATCCACACATCCCCACTGAAACAAAGTGATGCCCTCCCTGTTTTCCTGTTTCAGTTCTCATACTATAAGCAAATATCCTTTCTGCAGTCTATTCGGCCACATTTCTCACCTTTCTATTTTTGTTGGTGATTTTAAAATGGCCCCCAAGCACTATGCTCTTGTCCCTATGAGCAAGAAGGCTGTGATGTACTTTTCTGAGATTTGTGTTAGATAAACTTCATTAAGGCATAAGTTGTAATGCTGTTGGCCATGAGTTCAATGTCAATAAATCAACAATTGTTATTACATATGGCAACTTTAAACAGAAACACATATAAAACAAAATTATGTCTTGATTAATTGATGAAAATGTTGTGATTAGAGGCTCACAGGAACCTAACCCTATATTTCCCCCTAGGAGCAATGGCTTAGTATTCATTAATTTAGTGTTCATGAAGATTAGACAGAACATATTAGCCAGAAATAATAAGAATTGACTGTACTTTGTTCATGGGCCAGAAAACTCAATATTGTTAAGATGGCATTCTCCCCAAATTGATCTATAGATTCAATACAATCCCCCCGGAAAAAAAAAAAAGTCAAACAGGCCATTTTTATAGAAATGAACAAGTCCATTTTAAAGTTCACATAGAAATATAAAGAACCTAAAATGGTGAAAACAGCTCTGAAAAAGAATAAAGTTGGAGGGCTAACACTATCTGATTTCAATAACTATTACGATGCTATAGTCATAAAAACAGTATGGCATAATGATATACACATAGATGAATAGAATAGAATAGAATAGAATAGAATAGAATAGAATAGAATAGAATAGAATAGAATCCAAAAAATAGAGTATACATATTTAAACAATTTATTTTTACAAAGTTATAAAGACAATGCAATGAATAAAGATTAGCTTTAAAAAAAAACGTGCTGGAACAACTGCATAAACATATGAAAGAATACAAACAACTTCAATTTATGCCTCAAATTGTATAAAAAAATTAACATGAATCATAAGCCTAAGTATAAAACCTAAAATAAAACTGCTAGAAGAAAACATAAGGGAAAATCTTTGTGGCCTAGGGTTAAGCAAATGCCTTTTAGATATGCCACTCAAAGTACAGAACAAGTGGATAAATTGAAATACATCAAAATGTAAAATTTCTGGACTTCAAGAGACACTTAAGAAAATAAAAAGACAAAACAGACTGGAAGAAAGGTCTTTGCAAAGTGTGTATTTAATAATGGACTTGCATCCAGAATATTTAAAGCACCCTCAAAACTGAACAATAAGAAAACAAACAACCTAATAAAAATATTGGCAATAGATTTGACAAGACATGTCACCAGAGAAGATAAACATATGACAAATAGCATATGAAAAGTTGCTCAACATCATTTGTCATTAAGAAAAATATTTAGAATTTTAATGTTTTAATTTAAATTAAAAAACTAAATTACCAATGACACATACCTAAAATACGAATACTACACACCTAATAGAATGGCTACAATTAAAAAGACTGGCCAGGACCATCTTAGTGAGTGTGTGGAGGAAATAGAACTCTTATATGCTGCTGGTAGGAATGGAAAATGGTAGAACCACCATGGAAATATTTTGACAGTTTCTTAAAAAATTGAACATACACCACCTATATGACCCAACTGAATCCATTCCTAGAATTTTACCCAATAGAAAAAGAAATATGTGTCCATACATATGTGTTCATAGCAGCTTTATTTGTAATAGCTCATTAAGCTGGAAATACTCTAGATGCCCGTCAACATATCAATACATGGATAAACAAATTTTGAAATATCCATACAAGGAAATGCCACTCAGCAACAAAAGCGAATGATCTTCACACACTAACATGGATGAATCTCAAAATAATTCTGCAGAGTGAAAGGAACAAGACATAAGAGAGTACAAAAGCATGATTCTATTTATATAAAGCTCAAGAAAATGCAAGTTAATCTACAGTAACTGAAAGCAGATCGGTGGTTGCCTGGAGACAGTGAAGGGCTAGCAAGCAGGAGACAAAAAGAAAGTCTGTGGTGATGGAAGGTGCACTATGTTGAACATGGTGATGGTTTCATAAGTATATACATACATCAACAATTATTAAATCATGTGCAATTAATTCTCTGTCAACTAAGCCTCAATAAAACTATTACATCAAAAAAAGTGGGAGACAAAAGAGTAAGTTTGAAAGGACTCTCACAGGCCAAAGTTGGAACAATTTGGACATCAGAAATAATAATGATGAGAATCAAATTTTCACACTGAAGAGTAATAATAATAAAATAATCCATAGAGGGAGTAGAAAACATCTCTTTCCAGAAGAATGTAGACAGGATAATAGAATTGGGAAATTCTCTATTTTGCAATTCCTGGTGAAAAATTCGGAAAAGGTATCAATAGCTGCTGGAATCACTGAGTGAAAATGGGTGAGGGAATAAATTTACACAAGACAGTTACCCAGGCTCAGACACATCACTCATTACACAGATGAACTGGCACTCACAAAGGAAAAGATTAATCACGATGGAGAGGTCTGCTGGGCCCACCTTCATCAAATGTGACGTTAGCCTCAGTGACAATAGGGCAAGCTGGCATGATGCCCTCCTTACATAATGCCCGGTCGAGGACGTGACCTCGCCTCTGTAGTGTTATTGCCCAAAATGTTCCACCCGAATCTAACTACAGGGAAACAAGCAGATACACCCAGATGGAGGGACATTCAACAACACAACTGGGCTGTCTCAAAAGCGTCAATGTCATGAAAGAAAAAGAAGTGTGTGGGTGGCACCTTGGGCGCTGCTCATTCTAGATCAGCCACTGACGGAAGGCACCGGCCGATGAAGTCTCTACCGCTTGATGTAATCAAGGGTTGAAAAGAAGTAAAAATCAAACAGCTGGAAAAGGGTATTATCATTCATTCGGGGAACTCGGAATCTAGGCATATGATGACAGACTGTATGCTGATTGTAGTAAACACTGTTAAACGTTTTAGTTATTTTAGAGTTCAGTGTTTTTGTTGGATAGAAGAATACCCTTGTAAATGATGGTGGGGAAAAAATTTTTTATTAAACATAAAAATGCTGTCAATGAAACTAAAATATGAAAGAAAGAAAGAAGAATGCCCTTGCTGGGGAGGATACATGAGTATGGGCTGAAGTATTCAGGGGTGAAATGGCCTGATAGCTAAGCTATACCTCTATTCTCTCTATGTCTGTCTCTGCCCCTTTTCCTCTCCCTGGGGAGAGGCTGGGAGGGAGAGAGGAAGGGAGCACATAGGTGAAGGGTATGTAGGGTGTCCATTGCAGGATTCCTTTCATGTTTCTGTTGGTGTAAAAATATTCCCTTTACAAGTTAGAGGAGAATGGGTGTGGTTCGCTGGCCCAGAGGGCCTCTCCAGCTTGGAGAGTCGGCTTCAGGCTCGGACCTTGGAGAGCCAGGCAGCTCCTGGGCTCTCCTGACCTGCCACCTGCTCAGCAGCTTCTCTCCTCTGGGCAGCCACAGCCCTGTCCGGGCTCTGTGGCCGGAAGGCTGGCCCTCCTGCCTGGCCCTCCTCCTCCAGCTTCCCTTGCAGAGCCCCTGAGTGAAGCTCAGAAGACAAAAGGGGCCCTTTGCTGGGGAGGGAGTAAACATGAAGAAGCAGAGCAGTGGCGGCTGAGGCATCCTCTCTGCCACCAAGGCCTCAGGGGTAGGAGGCCACCAGCTCCATGTGCAGACGAGGGACTTTGTATGCTCACCGGGCAGGTGGGCCCTGCAGTGGCTTCCCTCTTATTGAGCGTAGCAACTCAAGTCCTACCATGGCATGCAGGCCCTTAGTCGGCCACTGTCCCCTCCCTGACCCCTTTCCTCTCCTCGCCTCACTCACACTGCTCCAGCCCCACCAGTGTGTGTTTTGGGGGGACTCACATCATGGCACTCTTGCCTCAGCGCTTTTGCACTCATTCTCTCTCCTGAAATGTATCCTCCCCTTCACCGCTCCCCACCCCCTCCTGATATCTACCCAGCTCCGTCACTCTCATCTTTTCTTCCTTGCTGGCTTTACTTTTGATTTTCTCCTGAGCGCACATCACCACCTCCTGCAGCATCTGTTTGTCCTTTTTATTGTCATGACGCCCACTGGAATGTCAGTTTCCTGAGGACGAGCCATGCTCGTCCATCCTGTTCATTGCTGTACAGGTGCCTGGCACATAGTAGGTGCTCAATAAAGAGTTCTTGAGTGACTGACGCCGAGTTTCTGTTTTCCTTTGGATAGTGGTGTGCGTGGGTGCATGCGTACCTGTGAGTGAGCATGTGCATGTTGGGCAGACTGGGGCACAGAGTGGTGAGCACTGGGCCCTCCTCCCGAGACTCATTTCCAGGGGTGGAGGCAGCGTTCTCAGGGAGTCAGTGAGGGCCACTGGCAGCACCAACACGTTACATAATCTGGCACGGGGCAGGGTGAGAGGGGTAGGTAGCATCTTTATTCTGTATTTACCCAGAGAAGCGGCACAGACCGCATACCAAGCTGCCATCCCTTCAGCTTGGAGCTCCCTAATCACCCTGACAGGTCCCACTGCCCATTCGCTCTGCCCACTGGCCCTGAAGAAGCTGCATGCTCAGCGCTCAGGCCTGGGAGGAGCTCAGGCGCTGCTGTGCCCTGGACGCTGGCTGTTGTGGGGCCTCACCCGACCTGGGCATTGGTGACCCGGGAGGCTGCGCTCACCTGTTCACAGCCCACACATGCTGGGGCGCCGGGGGCTCACTCGGTCATCACCTCTGCCCGGTGACCTTTCCTGCACTGGGACTCATGGCCTGAACTGCCTGGAGGGGTACCACCTGGTGCCTCAGACCTCTTCCTACCCCCAAAGGGGCTCCTGGCTGGGCACGGGGCTCTGCCAGCCTCAGGGTCCTCCCCTGTCTACCAGGGAGTCATACTGGTTACTGACCTCACACGGTTATAATATTAACACAAGTCAGAGGTGTGGCGCCCTTGCAGAGGTCAGCAAGTGAGGGCGGCTGTTAGGGACCTAGTCATGGAGGGGCCACTCTGAGGCAGGCCCAGGCCGACTGCTAGGGATCCAGAGGCATCCACGCATGACACCCCATGTTCTTGGACCTTAGAGCCCAGTGCAGGGAGACAGTAGAAATAACAACGAAAGCATGCAGCAGGCAGCGTGTGCTTCGAAGGGAGAAATCAGGGCAATGGGATGCAGAGGGTCAGGGTGGCGGGCGGGCTTCCCGGCAGAGGTAACATTTGAGCGGAGGCCTGACTGGAGAGAGGGGTGAGCCAGGTGGATGTCTGGGAGAGGGCGCTGAGTGGGGGGGGTCTCAATGGGTTGGAGGCAGGTGAGAGAGGGGAAGGAGAAGCTGGGAGGCATCCATCACTAGGTCTTTGGAGGGCACGAGCCCGGTGACAGGACCCGGCTTCCATTGTCGAAGGGTCCCTTGGCCTCCATGTTGGGAATAGCTGTGGGGTGGTGAAGCAGGAAGGGTGCCAGGAGGCCAGCACATGCCGTGGGAGAGGTGGCCGGGCCTGGCTGGCTAGCCGAGCGGCGGTGAGAAGGGCCAGAGTCTGGGGAGATCCTGGAGCAGAGCCAGCAGAAGTGGCTGACAGGTTGGTCGTAGCGGAATAGCAACAACCATGGGGGACGACAGCGCCCTGACGGCGGCACCTGGTTGTCCTCATTTTAAAGCTGGAGAACCTGGGCCCGAGGAGAGGGGTGGCCTGACCCAAGGGCTGTCTGGCTCAGCCCAGGTGGACACAGGATGGGCGCCACCTTTTTCAGCGATTCTCCTTACAGAGGCTATGGCTCAGGCCAGGGCTCGCCCACCACCGGTGGCTCCCACTCTTCTTCGAGGCACACAGCACTCTTCCGAGCGATTGCTGTCAGACCCCCCATGCCCGTCACATCAAGGGGCTGCTGAAGCCTCCATGCCTTCTAGCCATCTGTGCCACAGCACCTGCCCCGGCCTTCACCTGCACCCAGTGGGCCCCTATCTCCATCACCCAGTCAGGGCCACCTCAAAGTCAACAGGCTGAGGGTGGACTGACCTCCCTCCACGCCCAGCCTCCTTCACACTCTTCCCGCCACGTCTGGGGGCCAGTCACCACAGTCTCCCACAGGCCTGGGCAGGCTCTGCTCTGCAAGGCCTGTGCTATGGATGGATGGATGATAGCCCCTTTACAAGATGAGAAAACCAAGGCACAAAGACGTGAAGCGACTTGCCGAAGTCAGCCTACTGGTGAGTGGCAGGGCTGAGATTTGAACCCAGCAACCCTACTCCCAAGCCAGATCCTCTCCTTGGCTGCCCACCAGTCAGGGCTGTGGGAGGCTGAGGTCTGAGGAGCCCAGAAAGCACTCAGCAACATCCACTCCTGCATCTCCAATGCCACGTGGGGTACTGCCTCCTGGAACGACGCTGTTGTACCCGACTCTGTGACGTCCTGTTCTTGTGTCCATTTCACAGATCAGAAACCAAGGCCAAGAGCTGTTGCGTCAAGAGCCAATTTCACACAATTAGAAAGCGGCAGAAAGGGATTGAACTTGAGTGTGACACCAGAGCTCCTGCTGGCTCAGAGGAAGGCAGCCAATTTCTCTCACGCCCCTTCTACCAGGTATGTGACCGCGAAGTGTACAAGGGTGGGAAACCGCGACGGGGGCAGGCCAGGCAGTGGGGGGAGAACCTGAATCTAGAATTGCCTTCTGGATGGAAAAACAGTTCATTCCTGAGATGGCACCGAGTTGCACCTGAAACGTCCATGGCCGAGGTAATTGGGGCTTCTGTCTGGCGGCTCAGCCCCTGACAAGAATTTCCAGGTAGATTTCAGCCAGGAGCCCCCAGTTCTGCTTAAAATGTAAAATGCGTGTGCGAAGTGTTTTCTCTGAAGTGGGAACAGGTAATTGATTTTTTAAAGAAGGCGACCTTTCTGAGCGCTGGAACCGCGTCCGGGTCCCTTCCTTATTTTTCTGCACATAAAGGCAATTAGCCCAGGTCAGCGCCCCACGCAGGCAATGGACCTGCTAATTCCACACAACAAAGGTTTCACTGCAGCTTTTTCTGGTTGCAAAAAGGATTATTGTATCGGCTTGATTCCCATCAAAGAGAGAAGCGGGCCCTGCCTTCACCTCTCCGCAGCTCATGCCGGCCTAGAGCTGTGGGGAGGATCGCCTTCCCTCTCCACGCCTGGACAATGGAGGTCCTCACAGACCCTCCTGGAAAAACACCCACGGGGGTAGATGGTGAAAAGGCCACACACTATCCCTCCCTCCATCCGTGCTCTTTGGTGGTCCCCCTCACTCTGGCTCCAGGCCTGGCCATGTGACCTGCTTTGGCCAATAGGACAATAGCAAATGGGACACACCCAGAGGCTTGCAAAGCACTGGCTGCTCTTTGGGACTCTGACCACCATGTGAGTGAGCTGAGCCAGCCTCCTGGAGGCTGGGATGCCACATGAGACAGAGACAGGCCCCAGACCAGCCAACCTACCCACGGTCAGCCAGGTGTGTGACCCATCCTAGACCATCCAGACCAAAGAACTTTCCAGTAGACTCGTGGGACTGTGAGATAGAATT
This sequence comes from Lasiurus cinereus, assembly GCA_011751065.1. NCBI lineage: Eukaryota > Metazoa > Chordata > Mammalia > Chiroptera > Vespertilionidae > Lasiurus > Lasiurus cinereus. The sequence goes on along the minus strand of JAAGEH010000006.1, from coordinate 31,137,753 downwards.
GCTTGTTGTTTTCATTCAATAATTTTCTGGTGGCATTTTGTTCCACAGCAGTAGCTAACTGATGCATCCCCTCTTCACCTTGTATCCATGAGGCTCTTTGGGGTTTAGGAAAAGGAGAATTTATTGGGAGATTATTAGGGATCATAGAATTGAAGCAAAAGCTGGAGAGCCAGGAGACAGGCAGGAATCGGGATAATAGCTCCCAGATTGTCAGGACACTCCCTGCCTGTGGAATGAGTAACTCTGCCCATACTTGGTCCTTGCATCATTCCACTCCAGAGGTGAAGTCCCACCTGGACACACAGGGTCACGTGTCCTGCCTCCGCCATGTCAGCGTGCTAAGAAGCAAGCCCTGAGGGAAAGACTCCTGCAGGGCAGGGAGAAAGCATGATGCCTCCAGAGCTGGCCTATCTCAGCTCAGATCCCCGCCTGCTGCGTGCCAGCGAGGCCACCTTCAAGCTGGCTTTGTCCTCGGTAACTGGCTGGGAGCTGCACGGTGCCCTGGGTTTTCTGAGAAGATGAATGAAGTGGCATGTGCGAGGCAGTGAGATCAGTCCCTGGCATGCAATACATATTTGCCGTTGTTATTATTATTACTGTTATGCGATGTGGGAAAGGCAATGCCCCAAAAGGAGGTCAGGTTTAGGAAGGAGAAGATAGATACTGCAGGACCAAAATGACCAATGTCTCGAAGGGTGTGGTGAGGACTCGGCTTTGTCCTGCCTGTTACTGAGCCAAGCCTCATGCAGTGAGACAGACACAACTGCTGAGGTGGACCTAGTCCCTGCTTCCAGGTGGGCCCCCTCGCAGGGAAGGCTGGCCCGGAATAAGTGGGCCCATGAACAGCACAATGATTCTGCCAGCACCGTGGCGGGGACAGGTGGACAAGAAAGGGACAGGCTACTGCTTCGCTAGTGTGGTGGGATGCAAGGAAATGTCGTGGTGCTGGTGAAAACAAAAAGTGGTTCAGCTGCTTGACGTGAAGGCCTCTTTACTCCATTCCGTTATTCCACCTCAGCTCCCCCCTTCCCCGGGGGAAGCCTCTGAGTGGGGGTCAGATGCCCCGGCTCCTAGTCCTTGCTGCGCTCCTTGGACCAATCCCTTCCTCTCCGTGAAGGTGCTGAATGTGTCAGCAATTTCTCAAAAACATTGAAGCCACTCCTTGTTTCTTGTGAGGCCCAAATACAATGGATGAGATTGGGAAGGAATATCAAAGTCCCACCTGTGAGCTCGGCTTCTCTCACCCCCTCTCCGAGACCCCTGAGACACTTCTGCAGACACTCAAGGCTCAAAGGAGTGCCACCTGCAAATCACAAGCATTAAGGATGGAATGGACAACTGTGGCTGGAATCCCCGCTTTGCCTCTTACTTGCTGTGAGATCTTGAGTCAGTCACTTGACCCCTCTGACCCATCTGCATCATCTCTAATGGGGATGGCGATGAGAAGATAGATCTGGGTTCTAGAGCTCTTGCTCCACTATTGCTTGGCTCTGTCTTGGCAAGTTCCTGTCCTTCACTGGACCCCAAATCTGATGCCAGATCAGGATTCCTTATCACAGCCTCTCCTGGGTCTGCCTCTAGAGAGGTATGGCAACTCACAGAGTCCCCAGCACACAGCTGCCCCTTCCTCCCTCCCAGACTATGGAGGAGAGAAATCTAGGAGGCCACTGGCAGCCGGTAGGCAGCTGACATCAGGGGCTCAGGGCCCGAGCTGAGGTCTGTTGCCTAGCAACAGGCACCATCACACACTGTGGGTGGCCACGGGTACCGGTGCTGGCCCACATCCCCAGCCCAGAGCAGATCTGCTGGGATGCTGCCGAGGGCAGGCAGGGTGTTCTCAGAGGCTTAGAAGAAAGCACCCCGATTCCCAGGGGAGCATGTGGTCCTCCTGCACCTCCCAGGCTAGAAGTACCCAGGTCCTCCTGGTGGTTATCTTTAATCCTGGCAGGAACTCACCAATAGGGGCCAGCATCCCCCTGTGCAGGGAAGGAAGCTGAAACTCAGGCTGGGCCCGTGTCTTGCTCAGGGTCGGGTGGTGGGTCAGTGGATGGCCAGCCCTTCACCACAGCCTGCAGAGACGAAGGGCACGGGGCCAGAGGGCCAGGGTAGGATTTGGAGTGGGTTTGGTGGGAGAGGTGGGAGATGAGAAGGGTAAGAGAGATGGGCTGCTACCTCCCAAGTCCTGGTGACATGAGGTCCAGGTGATAACTGCCGTGGAGGTGGCAGTCCCAGAGGTGAAGTGGCCAAGGCCCTGAGCTGCTTGGGGCAGAACCGGGGCCCTGGCTCCCAGAGGGAATCCCTCCTGGGACACACTCAGGAGTGTGGCCCTAGAAGCATGGAACTTCTGGACACTCGTCTATATCTTCCTCCCGTCCTTGGCCAACCCAGATTGGACCTTTAGGGAGTGCTTCAGGCTTGGGGACAAAGGTCCCCAGGGTACCCCTTACACAAACCAGAGTCCAGCTTCCAGGTCTCTGCTTGCTGTCTGTGTGATCTTTCACAAATGAGACCACCCTGCTGGGTGTTAGGAGACTTTCCCCTGAGCATACCTCATCATGGGTATCGTTATCCTTATTCCACAGTTAAAGACACTGAGACTCAGAGAGCTGAAGCAACTTACTCAAGCTCACACAGCTGGTAAGGGCAGGGCTGGGATTGAAGGCTGTTCCAGTTATCTATTAGTGCATAACTAACTTCCCCACAACATAATGACTCAATCAGCAAGCCTCACTGTGTGCATGATGTGCAATTTGGGCAGGGCTTGGCAGAGATCGCTCATCTCTGCTCTTGTTGGCATAAGCTGGGGCTGGAATCTTCTGGGGCTTCTTCCCTGTGTGATGGGAGGTTGGCACTGCTGTCTGCTGAGACTTTAGCTGCTGAGCGGCTAGCTCTGCATGGGACCTGTGCTTCTCACGACACAGCCAGCCTGTCTCCCATGCCCATGCCACCCGCCCGAGGAAGGATGAGATGACGGGAGAAGAAAGCTTTGCTGAGAGGGAGCTGCCTGGAGGTGATAGGTCCCCATAGGACCCAAGCAAAGGGTTCTGTCCTTGAACCCTGGGGAAGCCTGAAGGGGAGGCTGAAGCTGCTGCTCCAGATCCTTTCTCACAAAGGCGGAGGATGAAGCAGGCCTGGCCCTCAGAGGTGTAGGCTGGTCAGACAGGTCAGGCAGGAACTGGCCTTTACATTGCAAAGCTGCCCAACCCAGCTGCTTCCACTTGGAAATGCAGCCCCTTTCAGGTCAAGTACCCAAGAGGGCCCTCGCTTCCTCCTCTCGCCTCCGAGGTCAGGGCCGACTCTACAATGCACGTGCCTTCCCCTCAGCTCTGCACTCATAGCTTGGGCTCTGGCCTGGGCAGCGCAGTGGCCGCCTCACTGTCCATGCTTCCCAATTCCAGATTCCTTCCCACTCAGCAGCCTGGGAGATTTTCAAACTGTAAACCAAGCTTCCTGTCCTAGACTGAAATTGAACTCTTCAAAGTGCAGCTCCAACAGGCATCACCATCAGTCCTTCCCCCCTTCTGCTGGGAATGGTCTCCCACATCTTTGTCTGGTTCCTTTTTGCCTTTCTGGTCTCAGCTCCAATGCCGCCTTCATTGAGATGCCCTCTGACACCTGGTCTAAATGAGTCCCACCCCTCACCTTATCACCCTGTGACTCACACTCCCTCTACCCAGCTCTGGTCTCATGAGAGTTGGGACCACTGCTGTGTCTTGAGCCTCTAGAGCAGGATAGACACTTAATAAACACTGTGAATGAGCAAGAGAGCTAAACGAATAAATGCACCTGCAGAAACACACATTGTCAGTCCAAGCACTCCATCACATGCTCAGACCCTCTCTCCTCCCACACTTGCAAACACCCTCATCCATGCTCACAGGTCCATACACTTCAGACTTCTCTGCAGTTAAACTCCCAGATGCTCTGGTGCCTGTAACCAGGGACGCTGCCGCCCCCTCCTGGACAAGTGGAGGAAGTGAAATCACAATCTGGCCTAATCCTAGCTCTCCTTCCTTGCAGCTTTCAGGGGAATTTCTGCCCACTGTTTGCTCCCAGACAGAGGTGCCATTGGCCTTCCTGGAGCACGGTCTGGGGTAATGTGTGTGGGAGTGGGATGTGGACACAGGGGGTCATCACCCCAGTTCTAGGCATGGGGAATCCTCAGTTCCTGCCCAGGTGAATCCTGTAGCACTCTGCCCCCTCTCCAGCTGAATTAATTTCCATTTGTAATACTAACAGCAAGACACCCATGAATAAATAAAAATATATACAAGAGGCCCTAACTTGGGGTATATTAAAGACGTACATTGTGGTCTGCCTGCTGCAATCAGTCAAACTCAGAAGCATTTAGGATGTGACGGATGGGAATATTGAACTGATTCTAGTATCAGACAGCATAGTTACTTCAGAGACAAGAGGAGGCAAAGGCCCAGGGACCCCAACATGCCATGTGGGAGATTGTAGAAGATTCACTGTGCTCAGGAGGTGAGAAGAGTAGGGACGAATTCCATTCTCAGCCAGTCCTGGATCTTCAGTCCTTCCTTTGAAGGGACATGAGCAAGGAGTTAGATGTCCTGGGTACTAGTCCAGCCTGGGCCACCTGGTGGCTCTGTAACTACTCACTTTAATATTTTGTTTTCTCACCTCTACAATGGGTGCACTGACAGGGAAGCACGAAAGAGACCACAGAAGGTGCCTTAGGTTGGAGTTCCCAGTAGTTGACCCTGAAATAAGGATTCCTGTGAAAGTAAAGAAAGGATTCATGATCATATCATCATATCATCATGTCATGTCATATCATACATTCTAATAGCTTGCTGTGGAGCATTCCAGGACAGCTGGTAGAAGATGGGAAGCAGGACAGGTAATGGACAGAAGCCAAGCAAGGGGGTGTCATCGCAAAGCCCCACATCAGATGAAGCGTGCAGCAGTGCCCGGGAGATAGTAGAGGTCGCACGGCAGAGTGGTCCCATTTGGGTGCATGGGATGGGATATTCATACTCAAACTCATCAGGGATTGGAGGAAGTAAATTCCCCTCTGGAAACACACTCCCAGGTACTTCCAGCTCCTTAAACGCAGGCCACAGTATCCTCTGGAAGGCAGGTACTGGTGCCAGGGGGAAGCCACTGGGAACTGGCATCTGAGGGATTGTCTGCCACCCCAGGGAAGTGCTCTGAGAACTGTGACCCCAGATAAATCTTCTCACTTCTTCGGGTCTATTTCTTCCTGGACAAATGACAGTAACAACACACCTGGATGGCCATGGGCTGGAGAAGTGAGGGAAAAGTAACTATTCTGGTGGATGAGGTACCTCATATGCAGCCATGGGAGTGTAAATTGGTAGAATAGCTCTGGAGGGCCATCTATCAAATTACAAATACCTGAACCCTCAACCCAGCAATTTTATTTCTAGAATGTTGTCCTACATACGTACTCACACACATGAAACCCAGATTAGGAGAGTACTGTAATAGCAAAGAAATTAAAATAACCTTATTGTTAAATAAACTATATACCCTCATATAATGGAATATTCTAAAACCAAAAAAGGGAGGGGTGAGGAAGTGTTGTCTGTACTGTTATTGAATAATCCTCAGTCCTGTAAGTTAAGTTATAAAAAAAGCAAGATAAATAAATTAATTAAAAACCCTGATTAAAAATAATGTGTATATTTATTTAGTAAACTCTTCTATAGGATGCTCTATAAATATGAATTTCCTTAGTCCTTACAATAACAACTAGTGGCCTGGTGCACAAAATTCATGCACATTAAAAGGGCATTAATTAGAGGAAATAATTTAATATTGCTATTTGCCTTTTCTCTATAATAGAAGTATCAGAGATGAAAGAAAATTAGTAAAATGCACATGAAAGTCTTTCTCCTGTCAAGAGTCTGGGGTGCACCACAGGACCCAGAGTCAAGTCCCCTCCCACCCACATGCGCCTCAAAATCGCATGAGACCCAGACCTGGCCAGCCCTCACCCCCATTGGGTTAGACCCAGACCTTGTCAGTCCCACCCTTGTCAAGCCCCACCAAGCAGGGAGTGTAGCCTCAGGTCCCTTGGCCCAGCACCAGATGGGGGGCATGGCCTGAGGTCTCCCAGCCCAGACCTGGGCTGGGGCATGCCTTGAGGTCTCCCATCAAGAACCCGCCAGGAGAGGGGGGGCATGGTCTGAGGTTTCCCAACCCAGCACTGGGGGTGCACCTTGAGGTCCCCTGTCAAGCCCCACCAGGCAGGGGGGCACAGCCTCAGATCCCCTGGCCCAGTGCTGGGGCAGGGGGCATGGCCTGAAGTCCCCTGTCAAGCCCCACCTGGTGGGGGGGCATGGCCTGAGTTCCCCTGGCCTGGGGGCAAGGTTGGAAGTGCAGCCTGGGGCCCCCTGTCAAGCCCAGTCAGACAGAGGGTTTCAGCTTCAGATCCCCCAGCCTGGTGCTAAGGTAGGGGGCACCGCTGGAGTTCTCCCAACCCAGCACTGGGGGTGCATCTTGAGGTCCCCTGTCAAGCTCCACCGGATGGGGGAGTGTGGCCTAAGGACCCTGTCAAGCCCCACCAGGTGGGAGGGCTCAGCCTTAGGTCCTCCGGCCTGGCACTGGAGTGGGGGTGGGGGAGCAGCCTGAGGTTCCCTAGACCAGCACCAAGATGGTAAGCATACCTTGCAGTCCCCTGTCAAGCTCTGCTGGGTGTGGGGTGCAGCCTGAGGTCCTCTGTCAAGCCCTGCCAGGTGGGGGACACGGCCTGAGGTCCCCTGTCAAGCTCTACGGGGGCCAGAGAGGGCATAGCCTCAGGTTCCTGCTGATTGCTCATTAAGGCTCCTTATGGGAACTTGACTCTGCTGTGGGTGCAGCCATCTTTGTGATGGAGTGATGGTTAATTCGCATATTCCTTCTTTATTAGATAGGATAGTTCCTCTCTATAGTGGAGCTTATTCCAAACCAATCATAATAACTCGATTTTTCCTAGCCAGTGATTGGTTTGAAAAAAAAGCACATGCCCCACTTCTGGCCAATGAGATGTGAGGGGTGTCTGCTGGGGGAGCTCTAGGAAGGGTTTTCTCTTTGGTTAAAAGAGACGTCCAGAAAAAAATACACAGTCTCCCCTCTTCCTGGTGTTTTCATGGTGAAACTATCAATGGACACATAAGAGCCACGTCTGAAGACAGAAGTCCAGGCAAGGAGGATGGAGCCTGGAAAGCCAGGGTCCTTATAAAGCCATCAGCCACTGAAATAACCAGCCCTGCAGCCTCCTGTGTGTCAGATGAACACGCTTACTGCTCGGGCACTGGTTCTCAAGTGTGAGCGAGCATGAACATCACCCGATGAAACACAGGTGGCGGGAGCCCACCCCTAGAGTTTCTGATGCAATAGGCAAAGCCAAGAATTTACAATTTTAACAAGTTCCCAGATGATGCTGATGCTGACTGGCCTGGGACCACAGTTTGAGAACCACTATGTACAGAATTTGGGGTTAAGGTTTTTATTCCTTGAAGCCGAAAGCATCCTGAGACTGCGTTGGAGGAAAACTGACCCACAAGGATGCACTGGAATCCATTTCAGTCTCTCCCCAGTCCCAACCCTATGACCTGGAACTCTGTGCCTCTCAGATTCTCTGGGGTAAGGAAGGTCAGGGGCCAGAGGTCAAGAGGGCAACACCACATGGTGGAATAAGCTGCAGAATGCAGTTCAGAAGCCAAAATGCTTGTGACCTTGAGCAATTCATCTCTTCCCTGCAGGATCTGTTTCTCTGTCCATAAAATGGGATGAGATGATGGCTAACTTTCTTTTTGACTTCGGCATTTATTATTCTAGGACTTACCCAAAGGAACGGACTCAGGTGGTGTCAAGCAGGCCTCTTCATCTTGCCATCTGCTTCCTCTTCCTCTCTCATACCCCTGGAGGCTTCAGCGTCTGCAGCATCAGGTGCTGGAAGGCAGGGGCAGACTGCACAGTCATTTTTAACACAGTAAAGCTCTGGGCAGAAGCTCATTTGGAACTTGTGTTTGAGCAAAGAGACTGGAAACCCTCCCCCCCTGCAGGGGTTTCGTGTACCCCAGCTTAAGCTGGGAGGTGTCACAAGCCAGCATCTGAGGGGCATGATGCCCAGGTCTGTGGAAGCCACTCCCAGCGCTTCTGAATTAAAGGTGTTGGGCAAACACAGACTTTGGCACAATTCTCCCCGCCCACCCTACCTTCCACCCCCCTCCCGCACCTCCTCAATATTCACTTAGTCGCTGATTACTGGCTTCCACCTCCTAAATGTCATTCAAATCAGCCAGGCTTTCCCTGGCTTTCTGTTGGATTCTTGGAACCAGCTCTAATTGGGCTTTTTGCTTCCAGCCTTGCCCCTGTGCCCTCCTGTCTCACAATTAACACCCAATATGGCTCTGGATAAAGTCTGAACTCCGAACCTGGAACACCCACATGGCCTTTACAGCTGGCCCCTGCCACAGTCTCTGGCATTTCTATGCCCTCTACACTCCAGCTGGACCAAAGTACGACCGTTTCCACAATGTTCCAGGCTCTGTCCCACCTCTGAGTCTTTGCACGAGCTCAGGATTTTGCATCCTCCCTCCCTCCATGCAGCCTCTCAGATCTCCGTGTGGATCCCAGTGCAAAGCTAAAATGCAGGGACCTTGTGTGAAATGTATTGAGAATTTCAAGATGGCAACAGCAAAGCAGCAAACCAAATTTGAGGCTATTCCTGGTTGAACCAATCTCTTTCCTGGGAATATAAATTTAGGACTAAGAGTTTAGTTTGGGCTGATCTGTTGAATAGAGGAACTACAAAAACCTTATGGTTCTTGGTGACCATGGCAGAGAAAGAAGAGTAGAGCAGTGAAGACCTGCTGGGTCCCAAATCTGTGCTAGGTCTTTGTCCTTGGAGCTCCTGCGATTCTTCTTCCCTTAAACGACTTTGGGCAGAGGGTGGTGTCTCTTTCATTTATAATGGGATTCTCTAAAACTGAGAGTTGGAATTCATAGCACACCCCCCCCTACCCCACTCCCAACCCCAGACCCTAAACCCTCATCCTTAATTCACCTGATTAGAACAAAGTGGAATGCGGATCATGGCAGAAGGAGGAGTATTTATTGAGGCCCTACTATGTGCTGGGTGCCTTTTCCTCTGTTATCTCATCAATTGTACCATCAGAGATCAAAGTGAAAAACAGACCTATCAGAAATGAACAAGAGCTTTATTATAGGAATTTGACTTTATGCAGTTGTGCATACACACACACACACACACACACACACACACACATTTATCTGTCTGTGGTTGATGCTTCTGGGGACCATACCAGTGTTGGGCCTGAAGTGAGGGAGGCAGGCAATTACAAAGGAAAGGTGATTGTGAAGTAGGTGAGAACAAGGAAAAGTGAACCCACAAGGATGCGCTGGAACTCATTTCACTCTCTCACCAATCCTAAGCCTCCAACTGGGATGAGGCAGATGACTGGTGGGAAGGACTTTGCCAAGAGCTGCACATAAACCTGGCCCAGAGTCCAGAGAAACTGTGGGAGGAGTCCCTGCTGGCCCCCACCAGCAGGATAAGCCAGCCCAGGCACAGCAGGGTGTGGGCGTGCACAGGAGCCCAGCTTGTGACCATATCTGCAGCGTAGACATGGCCACTGCTTCTCTTCCACCTTCCAACCCTTGCACGCACTCCACTCTTGCCAACCTTGACCTAGAACCGTGAAGAAAGCGGTTCAGCAGAATACAAAGCCACTATGTAAGTCCACACCACACAACCTGACCATTGTGGATTTCTTTTCTGTTTCATGGAGAGGAAAACAAGGCTCAGGGTGAAATGACCAAGGCCATAGCATGAGAAGGGACTGAGTTGAGAACTGGTCACCTGTCACAAAGCACAAGCAGCTGAAGTGCTGTCATATAGAGAATATTTGGAGTCAGGCAGGTCTGGATTCTCCAAGTCCCCTCTCACACCAACCTCTTTGGGTCACTGGGAAACCCAACAAAATGATGAACAGGAAATACTTGTGTAAGTCATTTCGTGTGTGTGTGTGTGTGTGTGTGTGTGTGTGTGTGTGTATACATGTATATGTGTATGTTTGTATATTTACAAATTAGTGTGCATCATGATTTATGCATACTCATTGCATGTAAGCAAAAAGTAGATGAAACCCCTCTGCAATCTCACCCTGAGTAGATAGATAAAGAATGTCAAAGGGGAGGCATGGTAAGTCTCATGATTGGCTGAGTTTTGCCCCAAATAACAGTGAAGAGAATCTAGTGAGTGATGTGGACCATGGTGATCCAGTCCTTTCTCAGAATGAATTGGCTTCAAACCAGTGTATTCTGGTCTACTCACGCCACCACCATCAAATGCCCCGAGTCAAAAATTAATTGAGACTTCTACCTTTCCACAACTAAAGTTGGGCATGTAACAAAGTAAATGTGTATTATTTGTCATCAAAACTTATCTCTGGAAAACTCTCCTTGTCTGGAAAAATGCCTTGATCAATCACTAAAGTTAGAAGATGAAGTCTCGGTGTTGGCAGAGTCAGGGCACCAGAGAGAAAAGGGCAAACTGCTCTGCCTGAGATGTTTGTTTGCTGACAATTGTGGTTTTCTCCAGGGAGGGAGCAGGAAAGGAGTGGAAGAGCAGAGAAGAGAAGGGGGATTTGCTGCAGAGCGATTCTGGACCTGGACTGTGTGGGGCCAAGGCCCTGGAGGAAACCCTGATGCTCGAGAGCGGGATGGGTTTTAAGAACAGGTTTGGGTGATACAATTTGATGTTGCTTGTGGAATGGTATACAATGCAACCCCTGTCTCCCCCCCACCCCCGCACATGACTCCCACACTTTATTAAAGTCTTCCATTTTCACAAAGGTGCTGTGTGGATTAGTTTTGTTTTCTTTGTCGGGGGCTGGTGTTGATGGTGGAGAGGATGGAGCTGTATGGGAACATCTAAAGGAACCCAGAGTGGAACTGACATACCACTTGGGGAAATAGGAGTTCAAAGCTGGAATTAACATTGAGGGCATCAGCCGTATTCCTATCCTACCCTGGAAATTCAGAGAGTCCTTAGGGAAATCTTTTTTAAAAAATATATTTTATTGATATTTTACAGAGAAGAAGAGAGAGAGTCAGAAATATCAATGAGAGAGAGAGACATAGGTCAGCCACCTCCTGCACACCCCCTACTGGGGGTGTGCACAACCAAGATACATGCCCTTGACCGGAATCAAACCTGGACCTTTCAGTCCGAGTGCCGACACTCTATCCACTGAGCCAAACCAGTTTCAGCATTAGGGAAATCTTCAACAGGGCTTGGAGCCAGGAGTTATAGCCAATCTTATTTATATCTCAAGATGTAGCAAGGCTCCAGCTCACGTAGGGTTGGATAAAATCAAAGAAGATTGCAATTCCAAGCACCCTCACTCAAACACAACAGCAGCATCTAAAGAAGGTTGAGATCGACATACCCAGGAAGACCATGTGCCAAGGCCCCTGCCATAAATCACGATTGCTCTAAGCCAAGTAATATTCTCCACTTTCCCAGCTAAAGTTGACCTTGTGATCCAGTTCTGGCTAATAAGACCTAACCAAAAGTCTGCCAAGTTGGCTGTAGGGTGGACTTGGGGCTTCTGAAAGCTCTCGTTTTCTCCTGCCTTGAACACAGCCATGATGGTTGGTGTGGTGGCAGCTGTCTTGTCATCATGTCAAGGGAGGCATATGTCCTGATATAGTTGAATGGCTGAACCCAAACCAGCGACCACCTACCTCTTGTTATATTAGAAAAATAAACTTCTGTTGGTTTATTGTCACTTGATGCAGGTTTTCTGTTTCTTGCACAAAATACATTTCTAACTGGCACTGAGGTGGATGAAGGAAACGGTTCCCCCAAATGACTTGGTTTTACTCATGTTTGAGAATTAAAGACAAATTCAGAGGACAATTTAATCAGGTGCCTGGAACCAACAGGCTCAGCTCCAGCCCCAGTAGAGAATAGGAAAGAACTGCCAAATCTCATTACCAAAGGCACAGAACAGCCCTCCAGTGAAGCATCAAAGTTAATAGTGTGTCTCAATCTCATCCACCGGCAAAGCCAAGGCAGCAAAATGAAGCCAGTGATGGATGCTACTGCATCAGCTGTTAGCTTGCTATGGTTTTAGTCCCTTAATCACCAACAGCTTCAGATCCCACTGGAGAAATGGACGATCAAACATGAGAGCAGAGAAAAGGGCATGCTGCCTCTAGCTCTACAGGAATGGGAGCAGGCATTCATGGGCAAGAAAAATCAACCCAAAGCAGGTAATTACAGCCCCTGTTTTATATATGAGAAAACAGACAGGATGACAGTTGTAAGAACTTTCTTTATATTTGTAAATTAATTGATTCATTCATTAAACACTTATTAATTACCTACTGTATACCAGTTCCCATGCTGGGTGTCAGTAAGATACTCTGATTGTAATGGGGATAATAAACCCTGGCTACAAATAACTACAACATAAACCAAAGGGATCTTGGGAGTCTTGCTATAGGAACAAAATGGGTCCTGGGGAGTGAGATAACTTAGACTTTTATTTCCAGTAAACAGAGGAAGAATTCAATTCAGTGCCACAATTACTGTTGGGGTACATACGATATAAATATATAAATTTAAAGGAAAGGAAAGTAATGGACTTATCCATGAGGCAGAGACTCTGTCCCTGATTGGTCCCCAGCAAGTATAATGTGTTAAATGAACACATTCATTAATTGCCATGTTAGACAGACGTGATGAACACCTTTGGTATGTCACTGGCGGGGTGACTGCCATTTTTCAGAAGAGAACTGAGGCCCAGAAAGAGTTAGTATTGCCCAAAGCCTGAAAGCCAGCGAATGCTCTGTCAGGGTTTGAACCCAAGTTAGCCCAAATCCAACTTCAGGCTCTATCGAGTACTACCGTGGTCCCTCCCACCAGTCAGGACACCTTCTAAAACCCAACTGAGACGGACTCAAACAGAAGAGAGGACCCTATATCAAAACAGTCTAGATGCAGATTCAGGGAAAGGTTGATCCAACAGTTCAACTGACGTCACCAGAGGTTTGCTTTCTTTTGATCTCACAGTGCTGTGTTGTTTAGCTTCTTCTTCTGACTCATATTTGTCCAATCACAAAGTAGCTCTAGATTCTCCCATGGTTCTAGACTACATATCATTCTACTATTGATTAAGGGAAGGGAGAGCCCTTGTAGAAAGGAGAGGAGAGTAGCTTCCCCTTTCCAGAAATCCTGGTGAACATTTTCTCACATCCCTTTGGCTCTGGAGATCATGTGCCCATCCCTGAAGTATCAATGTGAGTCCCCTGAGGATGACTTTTACACACAGAAAAGACTACTTATGGTTACTTTAAAATTTAACTTTAAATTTAACTTTAAATATGTGAAGGACAGAAATTAAAAACCTAATTCTTTAAACTTTTAAGTTCAACGTATAAATCTCTATTCTACCTCTAGATCTAACAAACTTGATAATAATCAAGTTTCAGGGGGCTTTTGCAATTAATTTAAACATTTTAAACTGCATTATTAAGTTTAATACTGTTGATTTTATTTTTAGGTGCTTTAATTGCCTGTCTAACAAATAAAAACTTTTAAAGACTTGAGTAAGGCTTATAATATGCTAACTCTTACAGCTTCTTATATGTTCCAGAACCATTTACAAACATAATAAAACCACTTACACTTTTTAATGTAAAATCATAAATCTATATCAGTTACTCCATTACACTTTTTAATTGGAATCATGTTAATCTCTTAGCTATTTCAATATGCCAAATACTCTTTCACATTACATTTACCTTAAAAATATTAAATATACACAAATTATTCCTAAACCAAACACACAAAAACATTCAAATTGTGGGTACAATTTACTTCATTGTTTCTATTAACAATGCTAAAACTTCTTAGAGTTAAAAGATTCTTCTCCGCTTGGGAAACACGGTCTTCTTAATAAGAGAAAGTCCTGTGTCAGAGCAAATGGCACAGGTGGACTCATAAAAGACTGGGCTGGGGCCAAAATACAGCGCAGGCCAGAAATGCTGTGGGGACATGCTGAGCAGTAAAGAGAAGGTGGGGGATTTCAGCCATGTAGACTATTGTGGACATCAAAGGGACTTTAGCTCTAAGTAAGAAGAGACACCCTTAGAGGGTTTTGAGTAGAGAAGTGATAGTCTCCCTATTTTAAGTGGGGGTGTGATACCCATTTCCTGCCAATGAGTCGTGTGAGAGGAAGTCTGTCTGGGGGCTTCTGGAAAGTTGCTTTTGACCTTTAAAAAAAAAACAATAACAAGAAATTCACATACACACTTCTATTTTAAAAATATATTTTTATTGACTTCAGAAAGGAGGGGAGAAGGAGAGATATAGAAACATCAATGATGAGAAAGAATCATTGATTGGCTACCTCCTGCATGCTCCCTACTGGGTCTGGAGCCCGCAACCCAGGCATGTGCCCTGACCTGGAATCAAACTGTGTCTTTCTGGTTTATAGGTTGATGCTCAACCATTGAGCTATGCGCTGGGCCTCTTTTTATTTTCTTCTAAATATTGTCCCATGAAGGTGTGATGCTTGGAGCCATGGTGATATTCTTGTGATCATGAGGAAGCTATCTGAAAACAATCTGACACTAAATATGGCAAAGATCAAACTTTTAAGCAGCTTTATTAATTTTTCATTAGTACAGTTGGCCATTTTATATTCAATTATTTTAAATATATTCACAGTTTTGCAACCATCCCTTCAAATAATTTTATAATTTTTTTATCACCACAAATATAAGCCCTTTACCCATTATTGATCATTCCTCATTTCCTCTTAACCTCCCCAACCCCAGGCAACTATTTAATTAGTTTCTGTCTCCCTTTGCCAATTTAGGACATTTTGGATAAATGGGATCATGCAGCATGTGGCCCTTTGTGACTGACCTGTTTCACTTGGCATACGTTTTTAAGACTTATCCATGTTGGAGCCTGTATCAATATTTCTTTCCCCTTATTGATGAATTATATTCTATTATATAGATATATTACATTATTTAAATCCATTCATCAGTTGACATTTTGGGTTGTTTCCACTTTTTGGCTATATATAAATAACGCTGCTATGCCGGGATGTTTCTCAGCATCTAGAAGGGTTCAGGAATCTGGAGAAGGGGCTGCGTGTAAATTAATAAAGAGACTAGAAATATAAATTTGGAATACATGGGGGAACCAGAGGAGACTTAGCTATAGCAACCAAGTTCTCTGAATCTCTGGACCCCTAGATTTTTATTAACACATATTGCCCTAAGGCAAAGCAGATATACATATCAAAGGTTAAGGTTTGGTATGCTATAGGCATTGTCAGGTTGGGGGAATTGCCTTCAGTGCTCAGCTGTTTGGCCAGCAGCAGGTAATAACATGTAGATTAAAATGCCCTCAGCTGTCTGGCAACAGGCAATAATATATGCATCTTTTTCAGGTTTGGGGAAATGCTTGCAGCTATTCCAGCAGGCAATAACATGATTCAGCCCTGCTGAATATAGAAGCCCATCAACTTTTTGAGGACTTCTTGCATTTATTATGACATGCTGGAATTAGCTTCCAGCACTGCTAGGTCCATTTTTGCACAAATTTATTTTGTGTGGCATAATTTTAAACTTCTCTTGGGGATATACCTGTAAGTGGAATTGCTGGGTCAGATGGCAACTTTGTGTTTAAGTTTTTGAGGAAGTGCTAGCCTGTTTTGCAAAGTGACAACATATTTTATATTACCACCACTGATGTACACGGGTAACCATCTCACCACATCCTTGCCAATATTTACTATGGTTTGTCTTTTTTTATTATAGCCACTCTAGTGGTGCGCATGGTAGCTCATGGTTTTGAATTGCATTTTTCTAATGGTGATATTGAGCATCTTTTCACGTGCTAGTGGCTGTTTGTATGTCTTCTTTAGAAAACTGTCCATTCATATCCTTTGCCTGTTTTTATAGTGGGTTATTTGTCTTACTCTTTTTTTAAAATACATATATTTTATTGATTCTTTACAGAGGGAAAGTGAAAGTTAGAAACATCGATGAGAGAGAAACATCCATCAGCTGCCTCCTGCACACCTCCTACTAGGGATGTTCCCACAACCAAGGTAAATGCCCTTGACCAGAACTGAACTTGGGATCTTTCAGTCTACAGGCCGACGATCTATCCACTGAGCCAAACCGGTTAGGGCTGTCTTACTTACTCTTAAATGTTAAGAGTTCTTTATGTATTCTAGATGCTAGTCACTTATCACATATATGATTTATAGATAACTCCAATTCCCTGGTTGCCTTCTTCACTTTCTTCATGGTATTCTTTGTAGCACAAAGTGTAACTTTTTTTAAAGATTAGTTTATTGATGTTTTTGAAAGAGAGAGAGAGAGAGAGAGAGAGAGAGAGAGAGAGAGAGAGAGAGAGGGAGGGAGAGAGGGAGCGAAAGAGAGAAAGATCGATATGAGACTATAACATCAGATTGGCTGCTTCCTGCACACCACCTACCAGGGATCAAGCCTACAACCTGTGCATGTGTCCTGACCAGGAATCCAACTGGCAACGATGCCCAATTAACAGAGCCACATTGACTAGGGCACCAAATTAACTTTAATAAAGTCCAAATTTATCTAATTTTTCTTTTGTCACTTATATTTTTTGTATCATATATAAGAAAGCTTTGCCTAAGTTTAGATCATGAAGATTTATTCCTCTATTTTTCTGAGTTTTATATTTTAAAAAAAATCTTCACCTGAAGATGTATTTATTTACTTGAGAGAGAGAAAAAATAGAGAGAGGGAGGAAGGGAAGGAGAGAGAGGAAGGGGAAGGGAGGGAAAGAAAGAGAAACATAGGTGTGAGAAAGTAACATGGATATGAGAGAGAGAAATTGATCGGTTGCCTCCTTACTTGCCTGGACTGGGGATTGAACCCACAAGCTAGGTACATGCCCCTTCTTCAGCAATCTTTTGGTGCACAAGATGATGTTCCAAGAAACCTATCCACCTGGCCAGGGCTGAGTTTTATACTTTTATTTTTTAATAAATCTTTATTCAGATTATTACAATTGTTCCTCTTTTTCCCCCCATAGCTCCCTCCACCTGGCTCCCCCGACACTCTCTTCCCTTACCTCCCCCATTGTCCTCATCTATAGGTGTATGATTTTTGTCCAGTCTCTCCCTGCACACACACCCTCACCTCTTTCCCCCTGAGAATTGTCAGTCCACTCCCTTTCTATGCCCCCGATTCTATTATATTCACCAGTTTATTCTGTTCATCAGATTTTCAATTCACTTGATTTTTAGATTCCCTTGTTGATAGATATGTATTTGTTGTTCATAATTTTTACCTTTACCATTTTCTTCTTCTTCCTCTTCTTAAAGAGTACCTTTCAGCATTTCATTTAATACTGGTTTGGTGCTCATGAACTCCTTTAGTTTTTTATCTATGAAGTTCTTTATCTGCCCTTCAATTCTGAATGATAGCTTTGCTGGGTAGAGTAATCTTGGTTGTAGGTTCTTGCTATTCATCACTTTGAATATTTCTTACCACTCCCATCTGGCCTGCATAGTTTCTGTTCAGAAATCAGCTGACAGTCATATGGGTGCTCCCTTGTAGGTAATGAACTGTTTTTCTCTTGCTGCTTTTAATATTCTCTCTGTCTTTTGCTCTTGGCATTTTAATTATGATGTGTCTTGGTGTGGTCCTCTTTGGATTACTTTTGTTTGAGGGTCTCCATGCTTCCTGGACTTGTAAGTCTATTTCTTTGACCAGGTGGGGGAAGTTTTCAGTCATTATTTCTTCAAATAGATTTTCAATATCTTGCTCTTTCCCTTCTTCTGTCTCCCCCATAATTGTTATGTTGTCCTAGAGACTCCTTACACTGTCTTCACATTTTTGGATTCTTTTTGCTTTTTGCTTTTCCAGTTGAGTGTTTTCTGCTTCTTTGTATTTCAAACCTTTGATTTGATTCTTGCCTTCCTCTAGTCTGCTGTTAGTTCTCTGTATAATATTTTTTTTATTTCAGTCAGTGTATGTTTAATTTCTAGTTGGTCCTTTTTCATCTCCTCTTGGCTTTCACTAAATTTATCCATATTTTCTAGGAAATTCTTAAAAAACCTTATAACTGTGGTTTGAATTCTATATTCAGTCATTTGTTTTCCTCCATTTCTTTCGTTTGTGATCTGTTCTTTAGTCTTAGCATATTTCCCTGCTTCCCTGAGTTGGTAGAGTAGCTTTGTGTGCTAGGTGTCCTATATGGTCCAGTAGCTCTGCTTCCCCAGTTACCTGAGGTGGACACTCTTGGTGCACCCCTTTGTGGACTGTGTGTACAGTTGTTGTAGTTAATTCTTGATTATTATTGATATCACTGTGGGGAATTGACCTTCAATCCAATTGGTTGTGAGGATCAGCTGTGTCTATGCCTGGAGAACTTCTGTTCTGGACTCAGCCTTAAGACTTGTAAGATTGCAACAGCCTCTGTGCTGGGCTTGGATGTGGTGGAGTCTCAGGGCCCTGAGTCAGGGCTGAGCAGACAACTTTGGCTTCCCATCAGCCCTGCCCTACATGGCAGCCCTTGGGTCTCAGTGCTTCTGGGTAACTGCTGCAGCCCTCTCTGCACACATGCCTCTAGATTTATGCTCCCTTGAGTTTCTGTGTACTCTAGGGACCTGTATGAGTCTGGGTCCCAAAACTGGGGTTCAGTGCAGTCAGACCTGGATTTCAGTGCTGTTGGGAGGTTCTGTTTTCCTCCCGCTAGAGAAAGCCAGCGGCACAATCAGCAGTCAGCACACTGTGTGTGTGCTTTTGCGCGCACTTTTGCGTGCTCCCAAACCTCTGTCTTTCACGGCTTCCCTAAGTTTTCCTGCACTCCTTCCTTTTCACAACAGTCCATACTCCCCCATAGGAGTCTCGCCCAGAACTGGGGTTCAGTGCAATCAGAAGTTGGGTTCAGTGCAGTCAGGATTTTCTGTCTCCCTTCTGCTACAGCAGCGGTTCTCAACCTGTGGGTCGTGATCCCTTTGGGGGTCGAACGACCCTTTCACAGGGGTCGCCTAAGACCATTGGAAAATGCAGATATTTACATCACAATGCATAATAGTAGCAAAATTTCATGGTTGGGGGTCACCACCACATGAGGAACTGTATGCAAGAGTTGCAGCCTTAGGAAGGTTGAAAACCACTGTGTTAGAGGAAGCCAGCCAGACCCTCCTCCGCATGTCCTCTCCATGCACATGTCTCCATACCACAGTTTTTTACAGCTCCTCTGAGTCTTCATGAACTCCTCCCTTTACTTCTAGTTGTAGAATTTTCACTCAGCCAGCTTTCCTGTGGTTCTGGATGGTGTCCATTCTATCTTTTAGTTGTAATTTTGAAATTGTTGTGCGAAGCAGCAGTTTAGGTGTTCACCTATGCTGCCATCTTGGTTTCTCCCCTGAGTTTTATACTTTTACTTCTTACACTTAGGTCTATGATCCAGTTGAGTTAATTTGGTGGATAATGTGAGGTAGAAATCCAAATTCATTCTTTTATGTGAGGAAAGCCAATTTTCTCAGACCATTTTTTGAAAAGACTATTTTTCTCCCCACTGAATTGCCTTGAGATCAATGTTGAAAATCTACTGATAACAAATGTAAGGGTTTATTTCTGAACTTTCAATTTTATTCCATTGATTTGTCTGTCTACCCTTATGTCGATACTACACTGTCTTGATTACTGTAGCTTGGTAGTAAGTTTTGAAATCAGGAACTACAAGTCTTCCAACTTTGTTCTTCTTTTTCAGGATTGTTTTGCCTATTTGGTCTCCCTTGAGACTCCATATGAATTTTAGGACCACCTAGTCAATTTCTGCAAGGCAGATAACTTGGATTTGATAGAGAATGTACTGACTCTGTAGATCAATTTGAGAATTGTTGCTTTCTTAACAAATCAATACAAGAAGTCATTCTATTTATTTAGGATTTTAGGAAAAAAGTTTCATACTTATTTTGTTTAACTTATTTCTAAGTATTTTTTCCTTTGTGATGCTGTTGTAAATTGAATTGTTTTATTAAAATCACTTTCATATTGCTCATTGCTGGTATACTGCATATCCTACAACCTGGCTGAAATCATTCACTCATTGTAATGGATTTAGTGACTTTCTTAAGATTTTTCTAGCCCTAGCCAGTGTGACTCAGTGGATAGAACGTCAGCCTGTGAACTGAAAGGTCTCAGGTTCTATTCTGGTCAAGGGCACATGCCCAGGTTGTGGGCTCTATCCCCAGTGGGAGACTTGCAAGAGGCAGCCGATCCATGATTCTCTCTCCTCATGGATGTTTCTATCTCTCTCTCCCTCTTCCTTCCTCTCTGAAATCAATAAAATTATATTTTAAAAAATATTTTTATATACAAAATCATGTGATATGCCAATAGACTTTTTGCTCTTCCTTTTTAATCTTAATTGCCTTTAATTATTTTTTCTTGTGTAATTGCTCTAGTTATAACCTTTAGAATAAAGGTTTCATTCTTTATTCTATTAGGATTTTGTATTAGTTTCTCCAGAAAAATAAAACCGATAAATACAGGTATAGATATATAAAAGGAGAATAGTATGAGGAATTTGCTCACACAATTATGGATGCTGAAACATCCCACAATCTGCCATCTGTAAGCTGGAGATCCAGGAAAGCCAGTACGTAGTATATAATTCAGTGTGAGCCCAAAGGCCTGAGATCCACAGGAGCTCATGGTATGAATCCAAAATAAGGGAAGAAGATGCCAATCAGATGCCAATATATTAAGCTGTCTGTCTCACTTGGTATCACACCTGGCTGTCAGCCTCCTTGATCTGAGGACCAATTGCTCTATTGTCTTTGACAACACCGTGGGACATAAATTGCTCCACAATATGCTCCAGTGAAGTTGGATGGATCCCTTAGCAGGAACAGTCTTTAAGGCCAGCCTCTACGGCTTGTTCTCATCCCAGGAGGGCTATTCTTAGCTGTCTCTTTTTGTGATTCTCTCTATTAAACCACTAGATGCTCTAAGGTTTAGCGCTTGCTTTTAAGAGCTACTGACCTCCTTGTAATCGCTTACACCAAAATCTTTGTTGTTTCTGCGAGTACCCTTAGGCTTGAACTTCTCATTTTGTTTCCAACACAGTCAGTTATTTTTGGGGAAAGCTTCAGAGTTTTCTGTTTTTCAGGCTTCCCTTTCCCTCTGGGGCAAAATCTCTGCACTACTCCCCAAGCAGCCTGCTCCTCTTGCATAGTGTCTCTGCTGTGTAAGTGCTGTGCTGGGTGGGGTCATAGCTTCTGGCCTTCTGTCTTGGTTTGCTTCTCCTAGTGAGGAACCTCTGCCTTATGACTGAACTGGAGTGAAGGCAATCAGGATGCCATGCTTGAAGTAGCGCTTTCGTCCTACATGTGGGAGCTTCTCAGTTACTCTTGCCATATTTTCTGGCATATAAAATGACTTTTTAACCCAGGAAAATCTTCTCAAAAGTCGGGGGTCATTTTATACGTTGGGTGTCGTCTTATAGGGAAGATATATCCCAAACTCCATATTTTAACTGGAAAAGTTGGGGGTTGTCTTATACTCCGGAAAATATGGTAGCCTTTGCATCATGGAGCTAGGTAGGGTGAGAATTCCTGGTGCCCTGTGATATTCTAGGCCTCAGCAGGAGTTTATCCTTGTATTATTATTTATTATTGTGTTATTTTCCATACAAATAACTGTAAACCTACTTTTGCCCACCCCGTATATATAATTTTGAGTTCAATATATGCATTCAAAATGGTTTGCCAGAGAGAATTTTTTTTTAATAAAAATCTGACCATGCTACCCACCTACCCACCACTACCCTAGTTGAAAACGCAATAATTCTATGTCACTCAGGATTAAGGCAGAATCCCTTTTTATGACTTTCTCAGGCTCCCTCAGATCACCTTCTATTATTCTCTCTGTTCCAGCTGCTCTGGCCTCCATCTGCTCCCTCACACTCATCAGGCTTTCTTCTCTTGCCACAGGACCTTAGTCCATCCTGCTCCCACGTCTAAAATGTCCTCCCACATCATCTTCCCTCCTCTTCAACTCTTAATTTTATCCTTCACTTTCTCTGGGAAGCAGGAAAACTCCCCCATAACCCAGACCAGCTCAGATTCTTCCATCAGAGGAATGAGAGACACCTCAAACCATATATATGTTTTGTTTGTGTGATTATTTTGTAGCATTTAGACTGCAAGTTCCAGGATATTAAGGACACTGTTTTTGGTTTTTTTTTCCTAATCACTATATTTCTAGTGTTTACATGAAAGCCCTGTACTAGTAAGGGCCCAACCAATGTTTTTGGAATATTAATATCAATAATGAATGAATGATCAGTAAGTGCTTCTAACCTAGACCAGTGGTTGGCAAACTCATTAGTCAACGGAGCCAAATATCAACAGTACAACGATTGAAATTTCTTTTGAGAGCCACATTTTTTAAACTTAAACTTCTTCTAACACCACTTCTTCAAAATAGACTCGCCCAGGCCATGGTATTTTGTGGGAGAGCCACACTCAAGGGGCCAAAGAGCCGCATATGGCTCGCAAGCCACAGTTTGCCAGCCACTGACCTAGACTATAGCTCCAAGTCTTGTCTTTGGCTCAAAACCAAGAATCTCAAAGTTGTGTCTATACCTGCCCAGTGAAGCCAAGTATATCATGAAGACCTCATTCATTCAACAAAGATTCAGTCCCTGTCATGTGTTTGATATTGTTTTAGCAGCTGAGGTTTTAGAGATGGATAAAAATCTTTGTTTTCTTGGAGCTTTCATTCTGGTGGAGGGGAGTGATATGTAATAAACAGATAAGTATGTTGAATGATGTCAAATGGAAGAAAACAGAACAGGGTAAGTAGAACGGGGTTACACTCCAACTCCTGAGGGCAAGGAATTTGATAGCTGCACATCTTTGTCACTGCACCTTAATCTGTCTGAGGTCCTGCTGATGCCTGTACTCAGAGACAATGGAGCCAAACATGAGTCTGTTTAAGAGACCACTTGTTCCCACTCACCAGCACGTTAGGATCAAGCAGGCCCACGCAGCTATGCTCACTTAGGATGTCTCTCTGTGGAACTGCTTCTGACCCTGGGGTCATTGTTTTCAAAACTGAAGCACTTTGAATCCAACCATCGCCTCCTCCACATCCCCGATGCCAACCTAGTGATTATGTGTGTGCCATAAACTGGAGAATACCAATCAGGATTTTTAAGAAAAATCTCCAGAAACTTTGAGGCCAAGAGGGCATGGAGGAGGCTGAACTAGGGGCTGCAAGGGTTTTTATACCTGGTCCCTTTGAGTTGACTAGCTCAGTGGTTCTCACACTGGAGCATCAACATCACCTAGAGCTGTGGTCCGCAAACTGCAGCTTGTGAGCCACATATGGCTCTTTGGCCCCTTGAGTGTGGCTCTTCCACACAATACCATGGCCTGGGCGAGTCTATTTTGAAGAAGTGGCATTAGAAGAAGTTTAAAAATTTGGCTCCCAAAAGAAATTTCAATCGAACTGTTGATATTTGGCTCTGTTGACTAATGAGTTTGCCAACCACTGACCTAGAGCATGTGTTGAAACAGAAGACCAGCTGGCCCCATAGCCAGAGTTTCTGATTAGCAGACTCTTCCATCCCCACCTGTAGCCACTCCCTTCTGCACACTCTCACACCTGTGTACATACCCTACGTATCACACTTCTCCACCTGCCCAGGCCTTTGCAAGTTCAAGTAGACCATTATCCCTGTCTGCAGAGGCCCTACCCCCTTCTCATGGGGTTGACTTCTGCTCTTAGAAGTCTAAGCTCACGTGTCTTCTGGAAACTCTCCCTGACCAACGTCTCCCCAGCCAGATAGCAGCAGTCACTCCTCCCACGAACCGCTCCCCTCCCCACACACCCTCAGGCTCCTTCAGTGTGTTTTAAGAGACTGGTTAGTGTGAAGGTTCAGAGACCTGGTTCCAGGTGTCCAGAACCAGACCTGGCCATTTAAAGTTCTGTAGCAGTGAGCAAGTTGTGTTTCCTCTCTAGGTCTCAGTTTCCTCATGTATGTGTCAGACAGGCCTCCCCCAACCTCAGTTTATATTGCTCATTTTCCTCATATATATTATCCTATATAATAAAGAGGTAATATGCAAACTGGCCCTCATGCCCTCACAAGATGGCTGCCTACGATCAGGCCAGCAGGGAGGTTAGTGTGGGGCGACCAAACGATTGAACAAGCAGGCTGCGTGGGGCGACCAGGCTGGCAGGGGGGTTAGTGAGGGACAACCAAATGACTGAACAGCAGGTTGCATGGGGCGATCAGGCCAATGGGGGAAGGGGGGAGTTGGGGGCGATTAGGCTGGCAGGGGGGTGGCAGTGAGGGGGCAACTAGGATGGCAGGGGTGTGGAACGACAGTGGGGATCTACCAGGCCAGCAGAGGGGAGCAGTTGGGAGCCACCAGGCCAGCAGGAGGGGCAGTAAAGGGTGACCAGGCCTGTGGAGGGGTTAGTTAGGAGGGACCAGGCTGGCAGGGAGGGGGCAGTTGGAGGCAACCAGGCAGGCAGGTGAGCAATTAGGAGCCAGTGGTCCAGGATTGTGAGAGGGATATCTGACTACTGGTTTAGGCCCGATTCCTGGGATTAGGCCTAAACTGGCAGTCAAACATCCTCCAAGGGATCCTGGATTGGAGAGGATGCAGGCTGGCTGAGGGGACCCCACCCCGTGCATAAATTTTGTGTACCGGGCCTCTAGGAATATAATATTTTACAATATAGCATTTTATAGTATAATAATGTAAGGTGGGAGAAAATGATAGTTCCCATTACATAGATTTGCTGGGTGCTAATCACAGTGCCAGGTACTTGGTAGATGCTAAGCTCATCTTAGCTGTAGTTATTCAGGGGCCTTTCTGGTGAACACTCAGGAGTGTTTGTACCCAAGGCAGACTGGAAAGCCCAGATGTTATCTCCTGTGATTTCCTCTCCACCCCAGATCTCCTGGGCCTTGAACAGGGCACTTCCCTAGGCCCTCAAAGGCTCACGTGTTAAAGCCGGGGTACAGACCCCGCTGTCATGACCAGCATGTGGAGCCCTCAGCCTGGTCCCTGCACGACAAGAATGTTCTATGACCGGGCCAGGATAGAGATGTGGGGTGCTCCTAACTGCTCTGTCTCCTCCAGAAGACCAAGCTCCACCTAGCTGGAGCCACATCAGGCATCGGACTGGCAAAATCAGAACCAGCCTCCGATCTACCCCAACTCTAACGGGCTCGCTCCTTCCTAAGTTCCCATCTGCCAGTGTGGCCTTGTTCTTTCTCTTCCTTCCTTTGGCTTGAGGGTATTAGCATCATGTGGGTGGGGCCCCAGCTGAGGAGCCAGGATTGGGGGAGCAGATCTGATTTAGTGGAGAAAACAGGACCACATAGGAATTTTACACACATCATCTCCTATTGTAAATGCTTTCTTAAGAAAACCATTAAAGCCAAGCACTGAGTATAAGCGGAATGGCATGAATGAATGAAGCCCTGGATGGTGAATTAATGAATGACTAGAAAGAAGTCCTTCACCCGAGGAGAGAAAGCAGTCTTGATGAGAGAGGGGCAGCAGCAACACTCTGCACAGAAGCCACATGTGGACCACTGTGGGGGAGAAGTTCTCTCCCCCAGCCAGCTGTCACTGACCTTTTGCCTGCATAACCATCTGCCAGGCTCAAAGGACTTAAAAGGTGAGACCTGAAATCTGCCTTTGGTTAACTTTCTTTTTTCCTATGCTTTTTGGTGGGTATATTTTTCTTTGGTTTCCTTCTTGATGTTCTACTTGAAAAAATCCAACCTAATCTTAGGATAATTCTAAGAAAATGGACCTTATTTTTGTATGGTACTTTGTAGGTTACAAAGCCTGCACCTGCCAGCTCCTATGCCCACGTGTAAAACCCTGTGCTCCCCAGTGCCCACCTCCAATGCCTACTCCAGCTGAATGGACTGATTTGAGCCTGGAACCATGAACATCATCATAGTTTTATCGTTGGAAACCGAGGCTCAGAGGGAGAAAGTGGCCTGTCCATGGTTGCCCAACCAGACACTGGCACAGCCTCCACTGGAGCCTGGATGTGGAAGTCCTGTCTCCAATGATCCACCCTGGAGAAGGGTCTGTGGAAGGGCCTGACCCTGGGAACACCAAGAGAGGGAATTTGCTAGAGAATGACATGGTTCAGCGGAAGACCTGACTTTTGGTCCAGGCTCTGGCTCCTGGCTAAGTCATATGACCTCTACACCTCTGGTTTCCCATCTGTAACTTGGGAGGAGAGGGGTTATTGCTACCTAGGGGGTCATTGGGTTTAGGTAGGACCTGATTTTCAAAGCATTTGGCCCACAGCAGTGACTAGTAAATGTCAGTGTGGCCTCACCCCAAAAAACTGAGGGTGGGATGGCCATTATGCCTCCCACCCTTCCATTCTTGCCCTCCCCACCTCCCTCAGGCCTCTGTGGCATGATGAACACATTCTCCCTATGGTATTAAAGACTGGAGGAATCAAAGGGTGCAAAACAGCTTCTTTGTTCCCTAGATTTGGCAGGAAAGAGACACATTAAGTTTTCAGTTGCAGTCTCTCTGGCACATCCTGACTGGCTTCCTGAAGAATGAATGACAAAGCTGATTGCTACTTCACAGAGAGGAGGCAGAAAAGGAAAATAGGATGCACATTTTGTTAAGGAGCAGGCTTTTCAAATGTCAGAGACTTAGCCTCGGGGAGCTGCGAGCTAGAGGGCCTATTGGGATTCTGCTTCTAGGAGCTTCATGCCTTCATTTTGCTCATTTTAATTCAGCATTTCAGCCCACTCTGCTTCTATTGATCTGCTTCAATCCGACATTCCTAATCTGAGTAGCTCTAATTGGCTCAGAAGGATGGCTGCAAGGTAGACACTCTCCGGAAATGGCATACTTTAGTTATAGTGACACTGGATGGCACAGCGATGGAGACAGATAGACATGGATCATTCTCTGCATGACCCTGGGAATGCTGGGCCACTCTGAGCCTCAGTTTCCCCATCTATAAAATGGACAGTATGTTCATGACTTCCCAAGGTCATTGCAGGGACAACAAAGAACAGATGTGGTCTCACAGGGAGGCAGATAATTTTGAAAATAAGGCACTGCATTCTTGCAAAAATATTCTATTACTCCAAAGAAAATGTATAAGCACTGAAATGCCAGGTGGCACCTGTGGCTCTGTGAGCAACACGGTACTGGTGACAGCTATTGTCAAATTCCTGTTATTCACTGCTTCCTCCGAGTCATTACAAATCCAGCCCTTGTTCCTGCAGTCTGCAGTGTAAATTAAGAAAATAACATATGAGCACAATATCTGGACAATGACTTTGTATTTCAGCACTTAGATTAGAAGGCAGATTCAATTCTCTGGCTTTCACTGTTGCTGTTTCTATCAGTTATAATAAATAAACATGTGGAGGCAGGACTGATCAACCGTTTCATTGCGTTTAAGGAACGAGGAGACGAATGGGTTTCCTAAGTCCGTGCGTCACCGCATTTAATTTGATGATGTTGTTTAGAAACTCTGTACCATTCTCCGGGCCCAGACATATCAACTATTTATGAGAAGAAAACCAAAAGATAAACAGCCAATTCCCGCTAAAGAGGGGAATTATTGTGGTGGTTGATTATAAACTTAGACTCCATTCCCAGAGGAGGGGAGAAAGGGCTCTTGATTCAAAAGTAATGAGGGGAAAAGCCTGCTGTGCTCTGTGCGGAGCGTGGAGGCAGAAGCCCTGGAGCAGAGACTGCTCCTGCTGCACAGGTGACATGACCTTGGGCAGGTCATTCCCTCACGTGGGCCTGTCTCCTCATTCTCAAATGGACAGCAGTCATTCTGGGCTGTGAGGGTCCACTGAGTGAGGGCTGCCAAAACCAGTACTTCATACCTCAGATCTCATTTAATCTTCACAAAACCTGGTGATATTTGTGACTTGTCCAAGGTCACAAAGCTTAGGAAAAGACAAGCCAGGATTAGAACTCTAGTTTGCATGCTATCACTATGAACTATAAAGGAAGAAAACAGGAGTTATTATAAATATGCTGTCAGGACCACCATGAGAATAATTTTAAAAATATTCATTATGTAATAAATATCCTATCTAATGAAAGAGTAATATGCAGATTGACCATCACTCCAACACACAAGATGATTGTCCCCATGTGGTCAAAGTGGCTCCCCCCATGTGGACATAAGATGGCCTCCACAAGATGGCCAGCATGGAGGGTAGTTGGGAGGGACCAGGCCTGCAAAGGAGGACAGCTGGGGGCAATTAAGCCTGCAGGAGAGGGCAGTTAGGGGTGACCAGGCCAGCAGAGGAGGGAAGTTGGGGGCAACCGGGCCAGCAGGGGAGAGCAGTTGGGGGGATGAGGCCTGCAAGGGAGAGCAGTTGGGGGCAATCAAACCTGCAGGGCAGGGCACTGAGGGGTGACCAGAATGGCAGAGGAGGGAAGTTGGGGAGCAACTGGGCCTGCAGGGAAGGGAAGCTTGGGGAGGGGGAGGAAAACCCAAGCCTGCATGGAAGAGCAGTTGGGGGTGACCAGGCCTGCAAGGGAGAGCAGTTAGGGGCAATGAGGCTAGCAGGGAGGGCAGTTAGGGGTGACCGGGTCTGCAGGGGAAGACAATGGGGGGACTAGACCTGCAGCAGAGGGCAGTTGGGGAGGACCATGCCTGCAGGGGAGGGCAGTTAGGGGTGACCAGGCTGGCAGGGGAGGGCAGTTAGGAGAAAACAGGTTGGCAGGAGAACAGTTAGGCATCAATCAGTCTGGCATGGGAGTAGTTGGGGGGTGATCAGGCTGGCAGACAGAAGTAGTTAGGGGCAATCAGGAAGGCAGGTAAGCAAGCAGTTGGGAGCCAACAGTCCTGGATTATGAGAGAGGTGTTCAATAGGATCAGGCCTAAACAGGCAGTCAGACATCCCTCAAGGGACCCCAGATTGTACAAAGTGCAAGCTAGGCTGAGGGACACACACACCCATGCATGAATTTTGTGCACCAGGCCTCTAGTCTATATATAAAAGCCTAATATGCTAATTATCCCTCTGACTGACTACTCGACCAGTTGCTTTGATGCACACTTACCACTAAGGGGCAGATGCTCTGACCAGTAGGTTAGCTTGCTGCTGGGGTCCAGCCAATTGGGACTGGGCAAGATGGGCCGGACATGCCCTAGAGCCCTTCCACAGTCCTTCCCTGGTCCTGATTGTGCATCAGTGGGGTCTCTCAGCCTGGACTGCAACCTCTCACAATCCAAGACCCCTTGAGTGATGTCAGAGAACCAGTTTCAGCCCAATCCCTGCAGGCCAGGCCAAGGGATCCCACCAGTACATGAATCTGTGCACTGGGCCTCTAGTTTATTATATAGGAGCTGGGCACTGTTCTGGGTGTCAGGTTGTGGTGGCATATGAGTGCAGAGGGGGAGATGCACCATAAGGAAGTAAACAAAATCATTTTAGATAGTGGTAATCGCTATGAAGAAAATGGAACGTGGGTTTTCAGTGATGGGAGGTTGGGAAAGTCATCTCTGAGAAAGTGACTTTAGAGTTGAGACTATAGAGGTGGCCATGGAGGACTCTGAGGGAGGTAAAGGTACGGGATTAGAAAGAGCAAACACTCAAGAAGGGACTATGCTTGGCATGTTGAGCTTTACGAGGTGGTAGACTGGCTGCAACTTGGTGAGAAAGAGCAGTGATGGAGGCAGGGCCCTATATAAGGCTTTATAGGGAAGAGGGAGGAGACTAGATTTTAAGTGAGATGCGAAGTGAGATGAGAGAGTTCATTATTTAATTCATGTAAATATTTTAATTTAATCAATTTATTGTTTAACACATAACATGGTCATTGCATTCAAAGTTCAGAAGTACCAAAAGGTAATCTCTCTCCCTCCCAACCCGTCCCCACCTACCCAGATATTTTCCTGGCTGCCATCTCCAGGGCTGTTTCTTGTGTTTGCTGATAGAGATATGACATAGATACAACCACTCACACTCTCTCTCCCCTCCCCTTTTTCTTTTACCAATGGTAGTGTAATATCCACACTTCGCTCTTTTCACTTCATGTCCCAGGGATCATTTGTCTCATTACTGGTAGAGTGTTCTCATGATCTTTTTTTTTTTAATGTCTGCATAATATTCCATTCTGTATGTGTTATTTAACTGGCTCCCTATTGGTAGTCATTGGGTTATTTGACTTGAGAGCTTTAAGGGGAAGAAATATACCAATTCATATTTTAGAAAGAGCTCTCTGGCCGCTGCATAAGGATGCCTCATCGGAGAGGGGCAGTGGCTGCAGCGATCCAGCCCTGCCCAGTTAGCCAGGGCTGCCATTGTCCAGGGAAGAGGAGATGATGGTGTGGGACAGGGTGGTGGCAGCGAGGGCATGGGAAATGCTTGGGTGTGGGATGTTTAGAAGATAGAAGCCACTAGTTGATAGCTTAAATGAGGAGGTTAATAAAATGGGATCCATGGCAACTTTTGAGTTTTAACAGTTGGGGGTGGAGTGAGATTCCCTTACTCTCTCAGCAGCATTTCACATCTGACTTCTCAAGCAGAGCAGGTGGTGAAGGCAGGAGCCTCGCATTAAAAAATGGATCCTGTGCATGAGACTCTTCCTTATATGGTAAAATCAAAAACCAAAACATGTATTACACATGCGCTAATTGTAACAGAACACTTGAATTTTCCACTCAGTTCCAAGGAATTTCCTCAGAGCTCACCACCTGCTCCTGTGCAGCCTCATTTACCGAGCTTCCTCCACCTGGTGACTGGGCACTGGCATTCCTCAGGGATCAGCCTGAGCCCTCTGCCTCCCCCATTTCATCTCCCTGGAGGATCTCCTGCTGCCTGTGGTTTTTAATGCATCTATTCACTGAGTCACATTTTCTATCTTCAGCTTTCGCTCTCCCCTGAGTTCTCCCTGGAGACTTGGACACCCAACTGCTTAATAGGACATCTTACATTTAACATGCTCCAAACAGAACCTTTGACCCTCTCTTCACAACCCGGTCTTCCTGGGTCTGCCACATATCGGTAAACAGCCATCCCATCCATCATCAACCCAGATGCACGCAGTACAATCCTAGGAGTCACATTTGCTCTCCCAGTTTCTATTTAGTAAACCCCACTGGTTCTGACTGGAAATATCATCCCAAGTCCATCCATTTCTCTTCATTCCCACCATCCACGCCTCTCACCTCCATCATCTTTCATTGAATAATTCTACCCCCATAGCTGCTATCAACTTGCTCTGCTGGGAGCCATTCTCCCACATTTGCCAAATGGGGTCATTCAAAGGTAAGCCAGCTCATGCCACTGTCCTGTTGAAAACGTCAGTCAGTGTGTTCCCATCATAGTTCAAATAATATTTAAATAAAATCAAATTCTTTCCCATGGTTCCTATGTCCCAGCCACATTGACATCTCCCTCTCAGGTTCTCTGTGCTCCAGCCACGGTGCCTCCTTCTCCTTCCTGAACACCTACGATCAGGATGTTCGAACCCACTGTCCCTCTGCCTGGAACATGCAGGTAGTCCTCTCTTGAATGTCTCCTCCTCAACTTGATCTAAATCCCCACAACCCCATCCCGTGCTGTCTATGTCTGTGGGAGTCGGAGCACTTCCCAGTTTACCAATTCCAAGAGACTCCTGTGTGAAATTCTCAGGTAACTGGCACCGTATTCCCCATTTCCTCCCCTTGGAGTAGGGCTTTGAGCAGCTGCTCAGATAAGCCACCCTTTGGTCTGGCTCCTAGTGCAATAAATGTCATGATAAATGTCAGCCAGTAGCATTGAGCTTCCTTCACCAACCCGACCACAGAGGATTTCTGTAAAGATTGCTCTATTGATTCATTACCTTTTTCTAGTTCAATGCCATTTTAATCATTTATGCACTTTGGTTTAAAAGTTCGGTGAATTTCATTTTGAAAAACAAAATAATTTCTCCCAAATGTGCACAATCACTTTGGCAATGTGCAACCTTCATTTCTCCACTTAGTAACAGAGCTTAGCATTTAGCTTAAGCTTCTTTATGGAACTTCCACCTCCAGCAGAAGTAGTTAAAAGTCTGAAAACCAATATATATATCGTATTCTGAGAGGATAGTTATTAAATTCTTATATTGGATTCAAATTTTAAAAATCAGACTTGTGGAAGAACTAAGAATCTCACTGTATGACTGTAAATACTTATATTTCAAAGACTGTCTGCCACGTATCACAGTGCTGAACAGTCACCCAGACACAGTTTCCCCTGAGCTCCCCCAGATCTCCACTTCATTCCAGTACAGCCACCTCAAATGCTTAATCAATGCCCCAGTGAGGCCCAGGAGCTGCAGAAAGCCAGTTTGAAGTAATCATCCAAGTCCCTCTTCCTCCTTTCTCAACTAAGAAAACAAATACTTGGTACTGTGTTGGTGCCTTCTTTCTCAGAACAGTCATGTTCTCTGAATCATACACAGATGTTTTATGTACAAAATGGTATTCTAGTTGCATAAAAATACTGCTCTAATGAATCACCACCTACTCCATTTGTACAGTGCTCTGCTTGCATAATTAAAAAACACTAGTGTTCTCTCAAGTGGGGTACATTGGGGAAGCACGAGAGACCCATTGGGATGGGAGAAGATAATATGAGGATTTGTAGTTGTGATTATAAGATAGACAGTAAGCTTATAGTAGTCCCTCCTTATCTACAAGAGATATCTTCCAAGACCCCTAATGGGTGCCTGAAACCATAGAGTATTGAACTTACGTTTTTTTCCCCCATACATACCTATGATAAAGTTTAATTTATAAATTAGGCACAGTAAGAGATTAACAACAACTATAATAAGGCAGACCAATTAAAACCATATACTATAATAAAAGTTATGTGAAATGAATGTGGCCTCTCTCAAAATATCTTATTGTACTATACACACCCTCTTCCTGTGACGGTGTGAGGTGATAAAATTCCTATGTGATGGAGTGAAGTGAGGTGGGTGACATGGGCATTGTGCATCAGGTTACTGTTAGGATTACTTGAACACAAGCACTGAGATACCATGACACTTGATCTGATCACTGAGACAGCTTCAGTGACTAACAGGCAAGGAACATATACTTTGAATCAAGGGATGATTCACATCCCAGAGGAGGCCAGAGGGGACAGCTCAATACTTCATCACACTACTAGTCAGTGCACAATTTAAAACATATGAATTGTTTATTTCTGAAATTTTCCATTTAATATTTTTAGACTGTGATTGACTATAGCTAATTCTTTTTTAAGATTTTAAAATATTGATTTTTAGATAGAGAGGAAGAGAGAGGGAGAAAGAGAAACATCGATTGGCTACCTCCTGTGGCTTCCTACCAGGGATCGAGCCTGAAACCTAGGCATGTGCCCTGACCAGGAATTTAATCAGCAACTTTTTGGTGTGTGAGAGGACGCACAACCAACTAAGCTACATCAGCCAGGGCCATGGGTAATTGAAAACACAAAAAGTGAAACCACAAATAAAGTGGTGGAGTGGGGAGGAACAGGGAATACTATATTATCTGTGGTTTGACCCTGAAGGCCACCCTCGGTCATGTGTCATGAACAGCAGGCATGGCCGTACCAGTATGGGGCTGTGTTTCTCCTAGTCATTATTGGCCTTCAACATATAACCGTGTGCCACAGTTTCCTGCTGCAGAAAATCACCAGCAGGGTTTATTTGACAGAACTCAGATCTTTAACTGGTAGAATATTTACAATACTTTTGGCTGCATATGCTTCCAGATTTTTTCCCCTAAGTATCTGACAAATGGTTCTATTAAAAAACAAAAATAGGATCATAATCTACATACATTTTTTTCCCGTTTAACCATATGGTTTGGATATCTTTTCATGTCATACATAGAGCTCTACCTCATTCTTTTTCCTGCCTTATTATCTTAAACCTTTGCATGGAATAATCTTCCTCCTCAGACAAGGTCAATATGGTCCTTTAAAAATTCATAAAAAGATAATTGCTATGTAAACTGGTGGTATACAACTATTTATGCAAGAGTTTATAAACAAAACATGTATATGATTCTCTAAGTCACGAAATTGGGTGGGGGGAGGATAGAACAATAGAAACAAAGGAAAACAAAAGAAACAATGCAAGTGTTGCCTGGGATTATCACTTGCACCACGCAGGCCACCAAATATTTATTTTGCCTGGGCATATCTTGGGCAAAACTCTTTTGCATAATATAGATGTACCATAACTTATTTCCTAATGGCCTATTCTTTTTTATTTTTAATATATATATTGATTTCAAAGAGGAAGGGAGAGGGAGAGAAAGGGATAGAAACATCAATGATCAGAATAATTGATTGGCTGCCTCTTGCACGCCCTCTACTGGGGATCAAACCCACAACCAGAGAGTGTGCCCTTGACGAGAATCAACCTGGTACCCTTCAGTCCACAGGCCAACTCTCTATCCACTGAACCAAACAAGCTAGGGTCCAATGGCCCAATTCTTTAGGAAAGGGATTGTATTAGCCTACTAGGGCAGTCATGACAAAATACCATAGACTGGGTGGTTTAAACAGCAAATATGTATTCTCTCTGAAGGCTGCAAGTCCAAGGTAGGGGTGTGGGCAGGTTCGGTTTCTTGTGAGGACTCTCTGCTTGGCTTGCAGATGGCTGCCTTCTCACTGTGTTTTCACATGGCCTTTTCTCTGCACCCCGTGGTATGTCTTCCTCTTCTCATGAGGACACCAATCATATGGGATTAGGGCCCACACAGATTACCCCATTTAAACTTAATTGCCTCCTTAAAAATCCTATCTCCAAACACAGGCACATTCTAAAGTGCTGGGGATTAGGATTTCCACAGATGAAATTGAGGGGAACACAATTCAGCTCATAATAGGGTCATTTCTGTATTTTTCACTAGACATTTCCTCACCTCACACACTCCTCAATTCATGCCAATCTCATTCCACCCCCAAAGTCCACTAAATACACCTCTGAATACCTCCTCTAAATACACCTCTAAATACCTCCTCTGAATATTACCAGTCCA
The DNA here is from genome assembly GCA_011751065.1 of Lasiurus cinereus. NCBI lineage: Eukaryota > Metazoa > Chordata > Mammalia > Chiroptera > Vespertilionidae > Lasiurus > Lasiurus cinereus. The sequence continues at coordinate 31,102,659 of JAAGEH010000006.1, read as the reverse complement.
GTTATGATCACCACTCCTTTGGACAGCTGCAGTAGACTCCCAACTGGCCTCAGGGCATTTACTCTCCACGTCTCCACACATTCTCCACACAGAACATTATAAAAATGCATGTCTTGGAAGAGAATCCAAGATGGTGGCATAGGTAAACACCTACACTGCTGCCTCGCACAACAATTTTAAAACTACAACTAAAAGACAGAACGAACACCATCCAGAACTACAGGAAAGCTAGCTGAGTGGAAATTCTACAACTAGAGGGAAAGAGAGGGGTTCACAGAGACCCAGAGGAGCTACAAAAAGCTGAGGTATGGAGACGTGTGCATAGAGAGAGCGGGTGCCAGAGTACCTGGCTGGTTTTCTCTGGCAGGAGGGAAACAGAGACTCTCAAAGGCATTGAACCCCTTATCCTACGACACTAAACCCCAGATCTAGCCGAAACTCATACGGGGGGAGTTTGGACTGTGAAAAGGGAGAGGTGCACAGAAATTTAGGGGAGTCGCAAAAGATCAGAGGTCTGGTGGTGCGCACGGCACTGCGCAGAGGACAGACTGCTGGTTGTGCCGCTGGCTTTCGAGAGTGGGCAGGAGACAGACCCTCCCAACTGTGCCACTTCTGACTCCACTAAGCTCCTGTTTCGGGTGAAACCCTGGGGACCTAGACTCGTGTGGTCCTGGAGCACAGGGGAGCCGGAAAGGCAGGGGTCTAGAGGCACTGTGCCTGCGCACAAGGACCGCTCCAGCGATTACCCAGTCATGTGAGACTCAGGGGCTGTGGAGGGCGGGGCCGACTGGAAGGCAAGGCGGTCCCTTAAGCCCTGAGACTCTACCCATCCCAAGCTCAACAGAGAGGCTTCTGCGGTTTTGCAAGTCTGGTATCATAAGGCTGAATCCAACACAGAAGTTCTCCTGGCATAGTGAAAATGCCGGGACAAGGGAAGGGATCACAAACAAAAGAAATGGAGAAAAACAAACACCTGGATATAGAGTTCAAAACCACGCTTATAAGGTTTTTCAAGAATATCCTAGAAAAGTTGGATAAAGTTAGCGAGACCCAAGAGGAGATAAAAAAGGACCAACTAGAGATGCAAAAGATCCAACTAGAGATGGAAAAGGTCCAACTAGAGATGAAAAAGGACCAACTAGAAATTAAACATACACTGACTGAAATAAAAAATATTATACAGAGTCCTAACAGCAGATTAGAGAAAGGCAAGAATCAAGTAAAAAATTTAAAATATCAAGAAGCAGAAAACACTCAACTGGAAAAACAAGAAGAGAAAAGAATCTAAAAATGTGAAGATAATGTAAGGAGCCTCTAGGATAGCTTCAAGTGTACCAACATCAGAATTGTGGGGGTGCCAGAAGAAGAGAGAGAGCAAGATACTGAAAACCTATTTAAAGAAATAATGACTGAAAACTTCCCACATCTGGTCAAAGAAATAGACTTACAAGTCCAGGAAGCACACAGAACCCCATATAATAGGAATCAAAAGAGGACTACACCAAGACACATCATAATTAAAATACCAAGAGGAAAAGACAAAGAGAGAATATTAAAAGCAGCAAGAGAAAAACAGTTCATTACCTACAAGGGAGCACCCATATGACTGTCAGCTGATTTCTCAACAGAAACGATGCAGGCCAGACGGGAGTGGCAAGAAATATTCAACGTGATGAATAGTAAGAACCTACAACCAAGAATAATCTATCCAGCAGTTATCATTCAGAATTGAAGGGCAGATAAAGAGCTTCAGAGATAAGAAAAAGCTAAAGGAGTTCATCAACTCCAAACCAGTATTATATGAAATGCTGAAAGGTACTCTTTTAGAAGAGGAAGAAGAAAAAAGGTAAAAGCCAAAAAATTATGAACAACAAATACATATCTATCAACAAGTGAATCTAAAAATTAAGTGAATTAAAAATTGGATCAACAGAATAAACTGGTGAATATAATAGAATCAGGAGCACAGAAAGGGAGTGGACTGGTAATTCTCAGGGGGAAAAGGATGAGGGTTGTACAGGGAAAGACTGGACAAAAATCATACACCTATGGTTGAGGTCAATGGGAGGGAGGTAAGGGCAGAGGGAAGGGTGGGAGTTGGGTGGAGGGGAGCTATGGAGGGGAAAAAAGAGAAACAAATGTAATAATCTGAATAATAAAGATTTAATTTTTTAAAAATGCATGTCTGATCGCACCTCATCGTCTCTCTCTTTTTTTAATATATTTTATTGATTTTTTACAGAGAGGAAGGGAGAAGGATAGAGAGTTAGAAACATCGATAAGAGAGAGACATCGATCAGCTGCTTCCTGCACGCCCCCTACTGGGGATGTGCCCGAAACCAAGGTATATGCTCTTGACCGGAATCGAAGCTGGGACCTTTCAGTCCGCAGGCCGACGCTCTATCCACTGAGCCAAACCGGTTTCGGCCTCATCGTCTCTTGATACTCTTCCCAGGCTTGCTGCTTTTAGATTAAAACATAAATTTCTTAGCATAAAGGACAAAACCTTGCAGGACCAGATGTCTGTCTCCGGCCCTCAACCCCCCACACCATTTTAATCCAGCCACACTGGCTTGCCTCCTCACCCTCCAAAGAGCCAAGCCTTTTCTCACTTAAGGTCATGCATTGTTCCCTCTGCCAGGAACACCTTTCCAACTGGTCCTTCACATCTCAGGTTAAAAGTCATTGTCTCAGAGAGGCCTTCCTTGAACCCCACTAGCCAAACTGCCATCGTCCCAGCCACCCACAGAACCCGGGGGTTTTCTTTGCAGCGGTCATCACACATGATAGCCTTTGGTGTGATTGTTTAACATACATCTCTCCCACTGCACTGAGAGCTCCAGGAAGCCAGAGACCCCATGGAACTTGGTCATCCCTGCATCCTCAATGCCCAGCTCAGTTTCTGGCATAAAATAAAGTAGGCAGAAATAAATATTTACTGAACGAATAAGTAACTTGGGTTGGACTGCTCCCTCCATGAGAAGAGCAAGCTCCAATATCTCTGATTAGACTGAGAATTCCTTCACAGCAGGGTCTGTGCTGCCTGGGCCCATGAAGGGCATGATGGCACAGGGTTAGACTGCCAATGGAAACAGAAACCTGCCAATTGAAAAGTAAACATTTAATACTTTGCTGTGTATTCGGGACCGACACCATTGCCCTAATGATAGTTCTTGAGTCAAGAAGTAGATAAAAATTCTCCATCTTCTGTCCGATTTGTAATGATGATTACTAGTAGAAACAAATAATACAAAATAAAACTGAAATGGTTGCTAAAATGGCATCACTAGAGTTGTTATTAAAGAAAAAACTCAGGAGACTCATATCTTAAGGATGCTATTGAAAACTGCAAAAACTGGGAACAATCGGATCTGTTTAAAATCATTTTAAAACTGTGTTCTTTACTAAATATTTATGGAGGGTTGCCATTGGCAAATTTCAGACCTGTAAAATTTTACCAAAGAAAATCACATGCAGTGTCAATGCCATTAGCCAAAGACCATCACGTGTAGTTGACCTAGTTGAGTTTATTACTTGATCCAGTGAGGGGGAACACACACCTTGGGGGAATTACCGGGTATCGAGTGAAAGAGTTAGATAGAAACTATTATAGGCCTGGCCAGTGTTCAGAGGTTGAGCATTGACCTATGAACCAGGAGGTCATGGTTCGATTCCAAGTCAAAGCATATGCCCAGATTGTGGACTTGATCTCCAGTTGGGGGTGTGCAGGAAGCAGTGGATCAGTGATTCTCTCTCATCAGTGCTGTTTCTATCTCTCCCTCCCTCTCCCTTCCTCTCTGAAATCAATAAAAGTCTGTTTTAAAAAGTAAACTATGATAGGAGTCAAAATTTGTTGGGTGATTTGGAGAGGGTCTATATGCTCTAGACTGAATACCTTCAGAAAGCAAGGGAAATTCCATGATTGGCTGCCTCACTAAATCTAATCTATAGGGAAGATATACTATATAGGTGTACTAGTTAAAATGTGGATTTTTTTTCCAATAGATGGAGTTACACATATGTTGATATATATGTGATTTGATATGTATGCTATTTTGTTGACAACAAGCTTCAAAACTTAATTTGTCAAATTTGCTGAAGGTGTTAACATCATAGATATTTTTACACTTAAAAATGTCTAATTTCGTGCCAAAAAAAAACCACAGAGCATTTGCGGAAAGTTTTAATTCATTACTTTATTTTGAAGAAAAGTGCTGCTGAATACTTCGGGAAGCTTATGGTGAACATGCTCCATCTCAAGGTACTTGTGAATGCTGGTTTAAATGCTTTAAAATTGATGATTTTGTTGTTAAAGACAAAGAACGTCCAGGCCAACCAAAAAGTTTGCATTATTAGCATTATTGGATGAAGATGCATGTCAAACTCAAAAACAACTTGCAGAAAGATTAAACAAACAATTTCTGATCATTTACAAGCAATGGGAAAGAGTTAAAAGGAAGGAAAATGGGCACCACATCAACTGAACAAAACACAAAAGGAAAATCAAAAAGTCATCAGTAAAATGTTGCTTAACGGCATGAAAGAAAGTGTTGTTGTTTTTTTTTACATCAAATTGTGTCTGGTGATGAAAGTGGATTTATTTTGAGAATCCCAAACAAACAAAATCATGGGTTGATCAGGTCAACCATCAACATCGACTGCAAAGCCAAATCCCTTTGGAAAGAAGACAATGCTCTGCGTTTGGTAGGATCAGGAAGGTGTGGTATATTATGAGCTTCTAAAATTAGGTGAAACCATTAATACTGATTGCTATTGACAACAAATAACCAATTTGAACCATGCTTTGATGGTGAAATGACCAGAATGTTTCAGAAGACATGGCAAAGTAATTTTGCTTCATGATGACGCTCCATCACATATTTCAAAACCAGCTAAAGACACGTTAAAAGATCTTGCCTGGAAAGTATTAACCCACCCACTGTATTCACCAGACCTTGCTCCTTCAGATTACTACTTGTTCTGAGCAGCACTTCAAAAGGTATGAAGAAGTGGAAAATTGGGTCTCTGAATGATTTGCCTCAAAACAAGAAAATTTCTATTGGGACAGTATCCACAAATTACCTGACAGATGGGGGAAACGTATAGCTAGTGATGGATATTACTTTGAATAAAAGCACATTTGATGTTTCTCTTGAAATTATCGTGTTTTCTTTGATTACAAAATCCGGCATTATTAACCGGTATACCTAGTATAATGAGGCTAAAACTAATTGGTAAAGAAGAAGCAGTCACTTATTTTAGCTGAGAGAGGGGGATGGTTGGTATTTTGTGGGTGGGACAGTGACCATATTTTTTTGTCTTGGACAAAATTATGAAGTAGATTTGCTCAGTGTCATCTTATCGTGCTATCAGAATTTGTTTGAAGTTGGTATAATGTGATATTGTGTATATTCAATAGGAGAATAACATGGCCAAGTTGTACCTGGCCAGCTTCAGGGGTTGTTCTTTTCTTTTACAGTAAAATTATGTTGACCTAAAAAATCTCACAATCAGCTGAAACCGGTTTGGCTCAGTGGATAGAGTGTCGGCCTACGGACTGAAAGGTCCCAGGTTCGATTCCGGTCAAAGGAATGTACCCTGGTTGTGGGCACATCCCCAGTAGGAGGTGTGCAGGAGGCAGCTGATTATTGTTTCTCTCATCAATGTTTCTGGCTCTCTATCCTTTTCCCTTCCTCTCTGTAAAAAATCAATAAAATATATATTTTTTTAAAAAAACACCTGGGAGAAATCCAAAATGGTGGCATAGGTAAACACCTCTACTGCTGCCTCGCACAACAATTTCAAAACTACAACTAAAAGACAGAACGGACATCATCCAGAACCACAGGAAAGCTGGCTGAGTGGAAGTTCTACAACTAGAGGGAAAGAGAGGGGCTCACGGAAACCCAGAGGAGCTGCAAAAAGCTGAGGTACGGAGACGCGCGCGAGGAGAGAGCGGGTGCCGGAGTACCTGGCTGGCTTTCTCTGGCGGGAGGGAGACGGAGACTCTCAAAGGCATTGAACCCCTTGTCCTGTGACACCAAACCCCAGATCCAGCTGAAACTCATAGGGGGGGAGTTTGAACTGTGAAAAGGGAGAAGTGCACAGAAATTTAGGGGAGTTGCAAAGGATCGGAGGTCTGGTCGCGCCCGGCACCACGCAGAGGACAGATTGCTGATTGTGCCGCTGGCTTTCGCGAGTGGGCGGGAGACAGACCCTCCCAACTGTGCCACTTCTGACTCCACTGAGCCCCTGTTTTGGGGGAAACCCTGGGGACCTAGACTCGTGTGGTCCTGGTTCGCAGGGGAGCCGGAAAGGCAGCGGTTAGAGGCACTGCGGGTGCGCAGGCGCACAAGGACCGCTCCAGCCATTACCCAGTCACGTGAGACTCAGGGGCCGTGGAGGGTGGGGCCAACTGGAAGGCAAGGCGGTCCCTTAAGCCCTGAGACTCCACCCCTCCCAAGCTCAACAGAGGCTTCTTCGGCTGAATCCAGCACAGAAGTTTCCCCGGCACAGTGAAAATGCCGAGACAAGGGAAGGGATTATAAGCAAAAGAAATGGAGGAAAAAAAACGACTGGATATAGAGTTCAAAACCACGCTTATAAGGTTTTTCAAGAATATGCTAGAAAAGATGGATAAATTTAGCCAAGAGGAGATGATAAATACACTGACTGAAATAAAAACTATTATACAGAGTACTAACAGCAGACTAGAGAAAGGCAAGGATCAAGTCAAAAATTTGAAATATAAAGAAGCAGAAAACATTCAACTGGAAAAGCAAGAAGAGAAAAGAATCCAAAAATGTGAAGATAATGTAAGGAGCCTCTGGGACAGCTTCAAGCGTACCAACATCAGAATTGTGGGGGTGCCAGAAGAAGAGAGAGAACAAGATACTGAAAACCTGTTTAAAGAAATAATGACTGAAAACTTCCCACATCTGGTAAAAGAAATGGACTTACAAGTCCAGGAAGCACACAGAACCCCAAAGAAAAGGAATTCAAAGAGGACTACACCAAGACACATCATAATTAAAATGCCAAGAGCAAAAGAGAAAGAGAGAATATTAAAAGCAGCAAGAGAAAAACAGTTAATTACCTACAAGGGAGCACCCATATGATTGTCAGCTGATTTCTCAACAGAAACGATGCAGGCCAGACGGGAGTGGCAAGAAATATTCAACGTGATGAACAACAAGAACCTACAACCAAGAATAATCTATCCAGCAAAGCTATCATTCAGAATTGAAGGGCAGATAAAGACCTTCACAGAGAAGAAAAAACTAAAGGAGTTCATCAACTCCAAACCAGTATTATATGAAATGCTGAAAGGTACTATTTTAGAAGAGGAAGAAGAAAAAGGTAAAAGACAAAAAATTATGAACAACAAATACACATCTATCAACAAGTGAATCTAAAAATTAAGTGAATTAAAAATCTGATCAACAGAATAAACTGGTGAATATAATAGAATCAGGAGCACAGAAAGGGAGTAGACTGATAATTCTCAGGAGGACAAAAATCATAAAGCATCAAACAGACTGTGAAATTATAGCAGAAAGATTAAAGTTAGGTGAGGTAAATAAGTGATCAATCAAAGGACTTGTATGCATGCTTATAAACATAACCAATGATCACAGACACTGGGGGGTCGGGGTACGCCTGGGAGGGAGGGGGGGCAATGGGGAGATATGTATAAAAAATTAATAAAAATTAATTTAAAAAAAATAAAAAAATAAAAAAACACCTCACAATGAGAAAAACTAACATAAAAATATATAGAAAGTATTAAATAAGTAAAATGTTTAGAATGAAATTTAACATGTAAAAGAATCCTTCAAATATCTATAAAATAAAATGAGATTGGATAATATTTTACTACTAGAGGCCTAGTGTTCAACATTTGTGCACGGGATGGGGGAGAAGGGGGGAGGAGGCCCCCTCAGCCCCGCCTGTGCCCTTTAGCAGTCGGGAGCCTTCAGGGGATGTCCTACTGATGGCTCAGGCTGATCCAGGGCAGTCAGACATCCTTAGTTCCCACCACCACCTCTGCTCTCTCCAGCCATCAGCTGGGCTTGTGGCTGAGCAGCACTCCCCACTGTGGGAGTGCACTGACCACCAGAGGGCAGCTCATGTGTTGAGCATCTGCCCCCTAATGGTCATTGTGCATCATAGCAACCAGTGGTTCTGCTGCTCAGTCGATTTGCATATGTAGCCCTTTTATTTTATAGGAGGATACTGTATAAAAAATGACCAAAGGAGACAAATCCAGGATGGCGGCATAGGTAAACACCTCTACTGCTGCCTCGCACAACAATTTCAAAACTACAACTAAAAGACAGAATGGACATCATCCAGAACCACAGGAAAGCTGGCTGAGTGGAAGTTCTACAACTAGAGGGAAAGAGAGGGGCTCACGGAGACCCAGAGGAGCTGCAAAAAGCTGAGGTACGGAGACGCGTGCAGGGAGAGAGCGGGTGCCAGAGTACCTGGCTGGCTTTCTCTGGCGGGAGGGAGACGGAGACTCTCAAAGGCATTGAACCCCTTATCCTACGACACTAAACCCCAGATCCAGCCGAAACTCATACAGAGGGAGTTTGGACTGTGAAAAGGGAGAAGTGCACGGAAATTTAGGGGAGTCGCAAAAGATCAAAGGCCTGGTGGCGCGCATGGCACTGCACGCAGGACAGACTGCTGGTTGTGCCGCTGCCTTTTGCGAGTGGGCGGGAGACAGACCCTCCCAACTGTGCCACTTCTGACTTCACTGGGCCCCTGTTTGGGACGAAACCCTGGAGACCTGGACTCGTGTGGTCCTGGTGCGCAGGGGAGCTGGAAGGGCAATGGTTGGAGGCACTGGGGGTGCGCACACAAGGACCGCTCCAGCGATTACCCAGTCATGTGAGACTCAGGGGCCGTGGAGGGCGGGGCCGACTGGAAGGCAAGGCGGTCCCTTAAGCCCTGAGACTCCACCCTCCCAAGCTCAACAGAGGCTTCTGCGGCTTTGCACGTCTGGTATCATAAAGCTGAATTCAACACAGAAGTTTTCCCGGCATAATGAAAAGGGATTACAAACAAAAGAAATGGAGGGAAAAAAACGACTGGATATAGAGTTCAAAACCACGCTTATAAGGTTTTTCAAGAATATGCTAGAAAAGTTGGATAAATTTAGTGAGACCCAAGAGGAGATGGAAAAGGTCCAACTAACAATAAAAAAAAAGACCAACTAGAAATTAAACATACACTGACCGAAATAAAAACTATTATATAGAGTCCTAACAGCAGACTAGAGAAAGGCAAGGATCAAGTCAAAAATTTGAAATATAAAGAAGCAGAAAACATTCAACTGGAAAAGCAAGAAGAGAAAAGAATCCAAAAATGTGAAGATAATGTAAGGAGCCTCTGGGACAGCTTCAAGCGTACCAACATCAGAATTGTGGGGGTGCCAGAAGAAGAGAGAGAGCAAGATACTGAAAACCTGTTTAAAGAAATAATGACTGAAAACTTCCCACATCTGGTCAAAGAAATAGACTTACAAGTCTAGGAAGCACACAGAACCCCAAAGAAAAGGAATCAAAAGAGGACCACACCAAGACACATCATAATTAAAATACCAAGAGCAAGAGACAAAGAGAGAATATTAAAAGCAGCAAGAGAAAAACAGTTCATTACCTACAAGGGAGCACCCATATGACTGTCAGCTGATTTCTCAACAGAAACGATGCAGGCCAGACGGGAGTGGCAAGAAATATTCAACGTGATGAATATTAAGAACCTACAACCAAGAATAATCTATCCAGCAAAGCTTTCATTCAGAATTGAAGGGCAGATAAAGACCTTCACAGAGAAGAAAAAGGTAAAGGAGTGCATCAACTCCAAACCAGTATTATATAAATGCTGAAAGGTACTCTTTTAGAAGAGGAAGAAGAAAAAGGTAAAAGCCAAAAAATTATGAACAACAAATACATATCTATCAACAAGTGAATCTAAAAATTAAGTGAATTAAAAATTTGATCAACAGAATAAACTGGTGAATATAATAGAATCAGGAGCACAGAAAGGGAGTAGACTGATAATTCTCAGGAGGACAAAAATCATAAAGCATCAAACAGACTGTGAAATTACAGCAGAAAGATTAAAGTTAGGTGAGGTAGATAGGTGATCAATCAAAGGACTTGTATGCATGCATATGAGCATAACCAATGTTCACAGACACTGGGGGGTCAGGGTATGCCTGGGAGGGAGGGGGGCAATGGGGAGATATGTATAAAAATTAATAAAAATTAATAAAAAAAATAAAATAAATGACCAAAGGAAAAAAAACTGGCTTAATGGCATTGGCTCTGCAAAAATTCTTTTGCAGCACTTCATCACAGTGGTTATAATGCTAATTAAAATTAGCTGCAGTTTCGGTGGGGATGAAAATTTGCTAGTGTCTTTGGAGAGCACTTTGGCCATATCTATGAAAATTAAAATTGCATTTGGCTTTTGCCATAGCAATTTTACCTTTGGAAATTTATTCTATGGAGAGAGAACATTGCGCATGTACATGGAGGTATATACAAGGTTATTACTACAGCATTGTTTATAATAACAAAGATTGGATTAAAAAAACTAATGTCCTGTAGGAAACTGGTTAAATACATCCTGGTACATCCAAGCTAGGGAAACCCAGGCAGCCTTGAAAAGGTCGTAAGGTCCTGCAGCGACAGGGATCTGTCCACCTTCGCGCACGCTCACCCCACGATGATAGGCCAAGAAGGGGCCCCAGGAAGCTTGTCCAGTGCAGGAAGCAGCCTACCTCCTTTCCCGCTCCCACCCCCCCCACCCCCCGCCACGTCAGGCCTGAGGGTCTTGACAGGCTCCTGGTGTAGTCTACCATCTACTGCCCACAGCCAGGGAGTGGGAGCGGGGAGCGGGAAGCAGAGCCCGCGCCACTCGTAACTGTACCCTCTTCAGTGGTCCCCATCACCATGGCAACCGGGGACTACGGAGCTGAGCAGTAGGACGCACGCGGCTTTTTATTACTCGCGCTGCTGGAGCCTGGGCGTGCGCGCCCCGCGGCCCCGGGATCCAGCTCCTTCTGGTGTGCCTGTGCGTCCCTGCATCACCATGGCAACCCTGGGGTCTGTTGCTGCAGTAACCGAGCAGGGTCAGGGGGAAGGGATCCAGGGATGTCACAAACCCGAGATGTGGGAAGGGGAATAAAGGCGGGGGAAGAGGGGATGCAGAAAGTGCAGGCCGTGGAGATTTTGTTTCTGGGTGTGGGGGGCCCGGGGTATTTGTGGCAGCCCCGGTGTGGTGGTCGCGCTGCTAGGGAGCAGGACCCGGCTGCCGATCTTGCTCCCTCCGCAGGCAGGGTTCTCCCGGGGAAGAGCGGAGTCTGGGCTCCGTCAGGCGGGCAGTAGGGGGCAGTAGCGGCTCGCCGTGCGGCGATGCCCCGTGCGGAAATCTGCGGCTCTGGAGGCGGATTGACCCTCGCTGCGACCTGAGCCTGGCCTGGCGTGGCCCTGGCTGAGGATGACGCCTGGACACTCCGCACCAGGAGCGAACAGGTCTCTGCCGCGTCCCCTCACGCCCAGGCTGTGGCAGCTCGCCTGGCGCGCAGTGGCATCGCTAGTGGCTAAGAGCACTGACTCCATTCAGACGGCTTGGACAATTTACCTGCTGGCTTCATCTGAGAGTGGCGATAAAGATAGTCATTATCTTAAGGTTACTTTAAGTGTTAAACGAGATAATGGAGCTAGTACGGCTTCTGGCCTCAGTTTCTGGCACCTCGAAAGTGCTCAATAAATGCCAGTTGCTATTAGATGACCTTGGCAAATTACCTAACCTCTCTGTATTTAATCTTACCTCACTGAAAAATGGAGGTAGTACTAGGACCCCCCAAAAAACAAACACACACACACACACACACAACAACAACAACAACAACAACAACAGGTTGTGAGGATTATTAAGAGTTAATGTCTGTTGCCGGAACCAGCCTATCCCCTGCTTTACTGGGCCGGCAGGGACCACGGCTTCCCACAGTCTGTGTAGTTCTTAGAAGGATGCAGGCACACAGTAAGCGCTCTATAAATGCCCTCGGCTATCACACATGGTTACTTTATTGTTATCACTATTATCATCTTTTTGAGTAGTTGCTTGTGAATCGGAGAGAGGATTGGTTTTGTCCTGCCACTGCAAGGACTTTCAGCCTCTAGCTAGGTCATAGTTACCTTTGCCCCATTTCTCCTGTTCCTTCTGAAAGCTTTTCAGCTCTTCACGTGGTTGGAAGAGGCAGTATGGTGTCCTCAAAAGACCACAGGGCTGTGGTCAGCTGGGTTTTGGAGTGTGTTATGCTACTGGTCTTTGTGCGACCTTGAGCAAATCAGTTTCCTCCTCTATCTTTAGGGCTCTTTCAACAAAGGGTGCCTGGAATTCATTTGTGTACGTTTGGACATTCCTGGCAATATATTCAGTAAAAATTAATTAGCATGTTCTATGTCAATGAGTCTCTAGAAAGACAGAAAGTGGAAAATACTGTGAGGAGGGTACAGATAAGATGCTGTGGGAATTTTGAGAATGGGGAGTATCGTTTCTTGATTTATACTTTGTGGTTCTAATAGGTAGAAGTGCCAAGACATTTGGGGGCAAAATGAGGATGGTTCCATCCAATAAAAAGTCTGGAAAGTTGAAGCCACTCCCCTCCCGTCTCCACCCTCACCTTCATTTCTAAGTTGGCCATTATGCAGCTCAAGCATCCCTGCCAGTCAGTCTCATCTGCCCCCCCCAACCCCCAACAGTTGCTATGGATCCCCAGATTGGGCTCCCAGGTTGACCTCCATCAGCAAGAGCAGGAGCATCTGGGAATACAGGATGGGTAGCTTAACAATAGGGTATATTCTGAGAAATGCTTACACAAGCCTAGGTGATACAGCCTCCACACATCTAAGCTATATAGTGTAGCCTTTTGTGCCTAGGCTCTGAGCCTACACGGCATGTCACTGTGGCATTGGTAGCACTGGGGTATTTGTGAATCTAAACATAGAAAAGGCACAGTACATGGTTCTCAGTGCCCTTTAATCTTACGGGACCACCGTCATACCAGGGGTCCATTGTTGATGGAAATATCACTGTGCAGCGCGTGACTGTAGTACAGTCGTTCTCTTCTTTTGCTTTCTAAAATCCTCCCTTCCCTGCAAGGTGAGGCCCCTATGTAACCCATTAAGTGTAAATCCACAGGTGAAATGGTAAGCAGTGTTTCATGGAGGTGATGGGGAATTGGCTCCGAAAGTCAGAGGGGATTTGAGGCCCCTATGTGCCCTGTAGAAGTTCCGGAGCCTCAATTTCCTCATCTTTGAAATAAGAATCGTCCTACCCAAGGCTATTGTGATGCTTATATGAGATGTTGCACTTAAACGGTCCAGCCATGTTTGGTTCAGAGCCTAGAGCTCAAAAACCCCAGCTGCTCTTTCCATCGCCTTCTTCCTTGCTTTTACATTGTTAGCTTACAAAAGGCAGGGTGATCTGTCCTAGGCTTTTCCCCCTCTTTGTTGCCTGGCACATTATAGGGGCCCAGCAAATGTCTGTTAAGTGAATGTGCGAACTCACTCAGGGAAACTCTAGTAACCGTCAATTTCACATTGCCCCAATAGCAGCTAACAGTTTCTGAACAATTGTTCCAGAAACTATATGACGTCCCAATAGTTTGGTTAACATTCAAGTTCGATAACCTTGTCTCGCCCTCTCATGGGCTCCTGGAGCAATGGTGTCAGTGATTCACAGTCCAGAAGCTGACAGTGACGTCTGCTGTGGATTTCTGTACTATTTGCATAACGACACTGACAGCAGCAGGGTTTCTATAACGTAGCTTCTTCTGGTGTCATGCTGACGTGAGGACCTGTCTTCTCTCCAAGCATGAACTGGCTGCCTTGATGCAATGTCCTCATCTCTTATTAGTGGATTGCTTATCATTACACTCCTATGACAGCAGGGCTCAATGAGAGTTTATTGCTGCATCCCCACTGCTTGTAAGAGCCAATTTATCGGGGAAGATGACATCACACAGTATCGGCTCCTTCGTCCTGTCTGGGTTGAGAGCAGTGCAGTGTTCTGGGGGAAGGACAGACAAGGAAGGTCTTTTTCCTTCTTCTAGTCCTTTCACTGCACCTGACTTTTTGGGTTAGGGAAGCCGTTAGGTGAGCATCATCTAATCCAGTGCTTATGATACTGTTCTATGGGTTTTTTTAGGGTTCCAAAGGCCCCCTCCCCTCCACCAGGAGTTGCTTTTTGGAGCGAAGAACTACCTGAATGGGCAGAGCCTGGGCATCCTTCCTCAGGTTCCATCAGGATGAGCTCTGTGACATCTTTGGAACATTGAGGAGCACGTTTCTTTTTATTCTTCAACAGAAACTTTGACAGTAAAGTCAATCCAATCATCACACACAGGCTTTGAGCAAATGTTTATTTATTCATTCAGCACGTTCACAGATACTATCCTAGGGTGCTGGGCACACAACAGAAAGAAGCTTACTAATAACTTACATTCTAGTAGGAGGAGGCAGACAACAAAATGCATTCATGTAGTGCCTCTCTGAAGAGATGATATATGAACAGAGACCAGAAGGAAGTGAAGTTGAAAATTAGTGGAAGAACCCAGCAGAGGAGATAGCTGTGCAGTCTCTGAGGCTGCTGGGGAAGACTTGTGGGGACAAGTCTCTCTCTCTCTCTCTCTCTCTCTCTCTCTCTCTATATATATATATATATAGAGAGAGAGAGAGAGAGAGAGAGAGAGTGACAAATACCTCTTTATTATAATAATAAAGAGGTAATAGGCAAATTGACCATCATTCCAACACACAAGATGGCTGCCCCCATGTGGACACAAGATGGCCACCACAAGATGGCCTGCAAGGGAGGGTAGTTGGGGGTGATCAGGCCTGCAGGAGAGAACAGTTGGGGGCGACCAGGCCTGTAGGGGAAGGCAGTTGGGGGCAACTAGCTGGCAAAGGAGGATAGTTCGGGGTGACTGGGCCAGCAGTGGAGGGCAGTTGGGGGTGACCAGGCCTGCAGGGGAGAACAGTTAGGGCAATTGGACTTGCAGGGGAGCATTTAGGCATTGATCAGGCTGGCAGGGGAGTGGTTAGGATGTGATCAGGCTGGCATGCAGAAGCAGTTAGGGGCAATCAGGTAGGCAGGAAGGCAGGTGAGTGGTTGGGGACCAGCAGTCCTGGATTGTGAGAGGGTGCAGGCTGGGCTGAGGGACACCCTCCACCATGTACAAATTTCATACACCGGGCCTCTACTCAATATATAAATTATTAATGAGCTATTTTGGACTCATTTTTTTTTGTATGCAGTCCTTGAAATGTGATATGTATTTGAACTTCAGCACATGTCAATTTGAACCAGCCACATGACAAGTGTTCAGCATCCAAAATGACTAATGGGTACCATATTAGTTCAGGTGTAGACAATGGAGGTATAGATAGCACAGGTGTAGACAATGCAGGTGTAGTCACTGTGCTGAGGAAGTAAAATAGTCTAGCCTTAACTATTTTATTCCTACTAGTGTTCTCTGTAGTTGTTTTCCTTTTCATTCTCCCAGTTGGATTTGGGAAATAACACCTTGTTTCAGCCTGCTGAAGAGAAGGAAGAAGGGGGGTTTGGAGTTGTGTTAGGACTAAAATAATAAAAAGGGAAGAAGATGGAATTCAAACTTTGAGAACCACAGGGGATGGCATTATGGGTAGAAGGGAGGAGAGGAACAGCAAGAGGTAGGCTGATTGCTTTAGTGATAAAAAATTCATGTCCAAATAAAAATATAACTCTATTATTTTTTGCATATAAAAGTAAAAGACAGTGAGGAAAACAAAAGGGCCAAAAATAAAAGGTGCTATAATGCTAGAAATAGTCCCTGTTAATGGCATATTTTATTAATTTTTGTTTACTCACAGATATATGTATTTTGAAATAAAGATCTGTGTAACCTTTCATTTTATTGACTTAAAATACATATCACATAAAATTTACCATCTCACTTAAGTGTACATTTCAGTGGCCTTGTGTAATCTTTTTTTTTTACTTTAAAATATATTATGAACCTCCTTCTGTGTCATTAACTCTTCTTCTAAACAGGGTTTTTAATCATTGTGACTGTACGGTATTCCCTCAGGTGTGTGTACTGTTATTTAACTTAACCAGTCCTCTCCTGTTAAGCATT
Source organism: Lasiurus cinereus (assembly GCA_011751065.1). Lineage (NCBI taxonomy): Eukaryota > Metazoa > Chordata > Mammalia > Chiroptera > Vespertilionidae > Lasiurus > Lasiurus cinereus. The sequence continues at coordinate 31,086,458 of JAAGEH010000006.1, read as the reverse complement.
TAGGTTGTAATCCAGTTTGCCTGTTGTAGACAGTGTTGCTGTAATCATGTGCACATAAATCTTAGTGCACATTTCTGATTTGCTGGCCGAGTGGTTATGAATATTTTATGCATGCTGTCTTCATCTCAAGACTTTATACTAATGAGACTACTTGCAACATTGAATGAGAGCGCTCATTTTATGAGGAAGAACTTTATAACAGGTTGCCAAGAAATAAGGGAGGCAGCGAGCTCTCTGGCATGACGGATGGAGCGCAAGCTAAAGTCATGGTCTAACTACTTTTTCCTCACACTGAGCACTAACCTCGATGGCTTCTAAAAGGAGTGAGCTCCTTTCTTTTGCTCCTCCTCCCCCACTCGCCCCACCACCTTGTTTAGACATCACAGCGCTAGATTTTTTTTTTTCTAGAGCAAAAGAAATATTATACGGGGCCAAGGCTGGGATAAATGACCTTTAAGGTTTCTTCCAACTTTAAGGATCTGTGTCCAATGCTTATGTTTTTCTTTTTTTCATTGCCCCTTCTTTCTTCTTGAGACTCTAAGATTTCTTCTTTTAATACTTCTTTTCTACTTAAAGAACTTCCTGTAGCCACATATGTGCTGGTGTCAAATTCTTTTCACTTTCCTTTGTCTGAGAATAGTTTTATTTCCCCCTATATTCACAAAGAATAATTTTTCCAGACAGAGAATTCACAGCTAACAGTTCTTTTTTGCACTTAAAAGATGTGTGCCACTTTGCCTGGTCTCCATGGATTTAGATGAGAAAAACCTGTCATTCAAATTGGTCTTCCCTTACAGGTAATGCTTCATTCCCCCCTGGATGCTTTCAAAATGTTTTATTTGTCTTTAGTTTTTAGAAGTTTTATTACCCTGTGTCTTGGTGTGAATTTCCTTAGATTTATTCTCTGTGGGGTTCACTCAGCTTCTTGAATCTGAAGGTGTGTGTTTGTAAGTTTTGGAAAGTTTTCAGCTATTATTTTTCTGAGTATGCTTTTAGCCCCTCTCCTTTTTACCTCCTGGGACTCCAGTGATGAATGTTGGATTTTTGTTATTATTTCACCAGCCCCGAGGCCCTGTCAGTCTATTTTCACTTTTATTAAATTCTATTGGTCTGTCCTCAAGTTCACTGACTCTATCCTGTCATCTCCTTCCTAATATTGAGACTATGCAGTGAGAATTTTGTTATTGTAATTACATTTTTCAGTTCTGTTATTTTCACTGATTCTTTTTTAGAATTTTTATTTCTTGCTAAGAATTTCCTATCTTTTCATGTGTTTCAAGAAAATTTGTAATCGGTGGTTGAAGCATCTATACTAATAAAAGAGTAATATGCTAATTAGACCAGGAGACCTTCCAGACATCCTTCTGGTCAAAGCCATGGTAGCAGGACCAAGGCAGAGGTGGTTAGGGGCAATCAAGCCAGGAAGGGAGGGCAGTTGGGGGTGATTAGGCTGGCAGGGGGGGCCAGTTGGGGGCGAGCAGGCCAGCAGAGGGGTACAATTGGGGGTGAGAAGGCCAGCAGGGGGGCAGTTATGGGCAAGCAGGCCGGCAGGCAGGTTAGGGGTGATTAGGCAGGCAGGTAGGTGAGTGGTTAGAAGCCAGCAGTCCTAAATTGCAAGAGGGATGTCCAACTACCGATTTAGGCCTGATCCCGGTGGGGTCCCAGATTGGAGGGGGTGCAGGCCAGGCTGAGGAACACACACACACACACACACACACACACACACACACACCCTTGCATGAATTTCATGCACTGGGCCACTAGTTTTTATTATAATTGCTTTAAAATCCTTGTCAGATGATTCTGCCATTGAATTCATCTTGATTGGTAACACTAGATTAACTGTCATTTCTCTATTCAAATTGTGATTTTTTTTGGTCTTTGGTATAATGGATACTTTTTTAAAAAATTGTTGTCTATTATGTTAGGACACCTGGGGTGAGGTGGAGGGTTCTATTTAAATTTTCTATTTAGTGGGCATTCACTGTGCTTAGGGTTCACATGCAGATCCTGACCTACTTTGGTGGGATGTGGTTTCCATGACAGTTTAATCTTCAGAGCCTTTACAACATCTTTCAGTCTGTTTGGTTTATCTGGTCCTACTGGGGCTCCCACAGGCCCCTGATGCTTAGAGGAAGAGGGGTCTTCCCAGATTGTGGCCATAAGGGGTCTCTTAGTCAGAGAGGGGAGTCTCAGGCCCATGGGACAAAGAGACTTCTTGGGTCAAGCACTTGCTGTGGCATAATCCCTCTTGTCTGTATCACCTGGTTGCCCTCCTCTTTGAGTCGGGGAACGGAGTTACAGGCCCATGGGGGCAAAGAGGCTCCTTACTGTATCAGAGTCCTTCCTGCCAGGAGCACCCAGCACCTCAGTATCTCCTGGGAGTGGATGGAAGTCTCAGGCCAAAGGAGAAGCAGAGCACCTGCCCTGGCTGCATTGATTTTCCAGGGTTGCTCTCGTCCCTGGCAGTACTGCCAGGCTCACCTGGTACTGTTGGAGGTATTCTTGTTAGATCCAGGACAGAATGAGTTACCTGGGCTATCTTCTGTTGCTAGGTTGGGGGTCAGAAACGCTGAGCCTAGGTCCCCTTCCTTTTGGTGGTGGTGGTGGTGGGGGCGGATTTCAAACAAGAGCTCCTCACTCTGTAAGAGCACCTTGGCTTCCTCCCTGCTTCCCATGCCCCCATGCAGTAATTTTTTGTTGAATGACCCTCATAGCTGACTCGATATTGTGCCTGGCACTTTACCTGTCTCTGAGGTACCCTGAAAGTGTACCCTTGGATAATGACTGGAGGAACCAAGCCCCATTAGCCTTTTCAGAACACGTGGCTGATGGTTGTGTCGTTTTCAATCAAAAGCCTGTATTTGATGTCCTGGCAGCGGGGCACGGGGAGGGAGTTGAAAACTCTTCTTCACTGTTTTTACAGATTTCACAAAAACTCTGGGCTGCTCTCTGAGTAGAATTTCCTTTTCCTCCCAAATGTAAATGTTTCATAAGAGCCAGGAGGTTTAACACACTCAAAATTCTTACAGGACCAAATAAATCAGACAAGATCTTGACAATTTCCTGGCATCATTTTCGGCATATTTTTATTTCCAGTAAAAGGTCTGTCCTTTATCAACACAGAGCCTCCTCTTTAAAATATGTACTTGTAAGGTGAGCTTTGGGCCTTGATTTTGTTAAAGAAAAAACTGTAACAAAATAGGTGGCCTCCGCCCAGCATGGCCTCTCTCATCTGTCTCAGAATTCTCCCCTTCCTTCTGATGCAGCTTGCTGTTTTCTGCCCCTGGAGCCTTCCTAACTGCCCTACAGGGTTCTCACCTCCTCTGAAGTCCTTATTGTAATACCCAAGCCGTGCAATCACTTAACTGGTTTGCTTTTTCTCCTGCAAAGGCATTTAACTATTGCTTAGTGTTTTATTTAACTCCATTTAGAATCAAAATCCATAATCTTTTCATGCTCCATAAGGGCCTTTATGATCCTGCTACCCTATAACCTCCTCCTTCCCTCCCTCCTTTCCTCCCTCCCTCCTTCCATCCCTCTGCCACACTGCCCCTTTCTGATCCTTGAGATGTCAAACACAAACACTGTTGGATCCCTAGTGCCTAAAACCCTGCTTGGTGCAAGAGGTTGTCAATGAATATCTATTGAATTAATAAATGGATTCAAATAAACTTTACTATCTTATCAAAAATGCTGGAGTTTATTTTTAAACTTTAAAAACTTAAAAAAAAGAGAAAACCTTATATATTTACACATTTAGAGGCAAAACATAATTTAAAAAATATTTCTTCCTAGACCTTTGGCGCTTATGGTATTTTGGGTGGTTTGTTTTAGACGGTTATGGTTACAATAGATCTTATATAGAATTTGAAATTTTTATGTGTGTATGCTTTGCTTTTTCAAACTGTCATGTATATTGCTTCCTATTCCGAAAGGAATTTGAGGCCTTTTGAGATACATAAAACAGTATTTCTTCGTATTACCCACAGCAGGCAAGCCTGTGCCTTACTCCCACTAATTACTTATGGAATGAATGAGTGTCTGGGAAGTTTGCTTTCCAGGGGTTGGCGGGGGTGGGGGGGTGTACTAGTGATGGTATCTGATCCTGGGGAGCAGCCAATTATCCCCAACTGTGCCCAGGGCATAGTGCCTCTGAAACGGAGTTCTGTTTCTGGTCACTTGTTGTGCCTGTCTATCTTTTCTCTTTTCTGGATGGGAACAGATTTGCAGGCCTGGTCACAAGGAGTGGCCTCCCTCTAGACCAGATCAGACTCACTCCATCCTGCCTGTGTGTGTTTCCATAGTAACACATGTTTGCATGAGGAGAATGCGGAGTCCCAGCTCAGCAACTGGGACTTATCTGCGCCTCCTTCCCTCCCCACCTAGAGGCATATACTCCTAACATGGCTCGAACTTCTAAAACCCTCTACCCTACCAGACTCTAGGATTCTCTGTCTGCAAGGCTGACAGGTGTAGGATTATCAGAAGTGAGGGTCTTAAAATAGTGCATGTAGTAGTTACTGGCATAAGTGATTACGCCACACTCCCTCCTTCCATAGGATCATTGCACAAGTTGCTGTACACACACACATACCTGCTTTAACCTCCTTCCCAACCAGATCTCAGCACTGATGTTACATCCTCAGAACCACACCCTGGTTCTCATTGAGTGACGTATTAAATTGTCTCTACGCAAACACTGTATGTTCTTCCTGTCTTGCGCTCATCATAGTTTATAGTTACACATTTTTTGTGTGTCTTTGTCCCCCATTAGACTCTAAGCTCAATGAGGGTAGGGACTATATCTTTTGTTCACTGCCTTCTTGCTTAGAACAGTGTCTGGAACATGATGGTGTTCAAGTAATACATTTTGAATGAATGAATGATGAATGAACAATGGACATTTGGGTTGAGGTAGTAAAGAGTACCAGTTATAAGAGAAAGCTTTGGCTCCAGATATCTAGTCAACCTCAGCGATGTGACCTCCAGTTGTATAATAACCTTTTTGTGCCACCACTTCCCTATCTGAAAATGGAACTGCTAATACCACCAGCTCATGGGGTTGTTGTGAAGTTCAAAACAGGGACTCCATGTAAAGACTTCAAGCAAAGCCAGACTCATAGTAAGTTCTCACCTATATTAGCTATTATCATGACTGCTATGTTCTACTCTTTGGCCAATGACTATAGAAGTATTGCTGTAATGACTATTCTTTTACACATATCTTGATACATTTAAATATACATATGTGTATATATGTATATATATACATATGTATATATGTACACACACATATATACAGTATATATATATATTGTATACACACACACACACACACATATATATGTGTGTGTGTGTGTGTGTGTGTGTGTGTGTGTGGAAAGGAGAGGGAGAGAGATAGAAACATCAACGATGAGAGAGAATCATTGATCGGCTGCCTCCTACACACCCCCTACTGGGAATCGAGCCCATAACCTGGCATGTGCCCTGACTGGTAATCTAACTGTGACCTCCTGGTTCATAGGTTGACACAGAACTACTGAGCCACGCCAGCCAGGCTATCTTGATACATTTTTAATGAGTATTTCAATAGATGAGATTTCTAGAAGTGGAATTGTTACATCAGAAGGTTAATTTCTTTGGAATTAATGTTTGTGTATAGAATAAGGATGAGATCTAATTTTGTACTTTTCCAAATGGCGAGTTGTAGGTGGCCAGGTGCCCTTTACCTTTACCTGAGTGCACTGAATGCTTTCCCTGCAGACATGGAGTCAGGGAGGGCAAGCATTGAGTGCACTCGGGTAAAGGGTACTCGATGGGAAGTTTTCACAGCTGCTCCCTATGACTCTTATCCCCCTGAGGCTCACCTAGGATTGCAGAGGTTAGGATTAGAGAGCTCTTCTGTATCTCCTCTGCTCACACTTTTATTCCTAATACTGTGAGAAGACATGTCATTGCTACAGTAGCTCCCAGCCCTATCCTACACTATTTACTAGTACGTACTCTAAAGGCCCATCTAGACATGATGTCTAGGGATCTTGATGTATACATTTTTGTTATCAGATTAGCTGTGTCTTAGACCTAAGGCTTTTTAATTGGTAAGAGCTTTTCATGTACTAGAGAAGTTTTCCAGCCCAGGGCCTTCTCAGCAGCTGGCCAGCCCATGGCCTCTCACATTGTCCAGTTGTCCCCAAATTACTTACAAATGTCGTATAAATAGGAGGATATACATCTGGACTTTCTTCTGTTTCCTTAATTCTATAGAAGATGTTCCTTCATCACATGCCAGATTTTCTTGTGTTTTTTAAAAATAAAAGTTGGCTATAATCTCATCCAAGAACACTTGAGAATCAAGTTGTCCAAATTGTGTTCCTAATCCCTACAAAAGCACCGGTGTACATGCATGTACACACATTCTCTCACACACATGCTTCTGATGCAATTTTCATTAGGATTTTATAGAACCTATGGGATAATTTGGAAAAGAGTGATTTGTTTTCAATACTCAGTCTTGTCATCCTGGAACATGAAATGGTGTTCCTTTTATTCAAGACTTTTATATTCTTCAGTAACACCTGTATACAGTGTCACATATTGTGTATTCCTTGTTGCTATTATCAATAGGGCTTTATTTATTTTTTTAGTTGGTTATTACTGGGTATAGGAACAACATTCTTTACTTTTGCTGCTTATGGTAAGAGGTGAACTGAGGATTTTCAAGACAGACGGCTAAGCTGATTTGGGTTGCCATGTAACAGGCAGGGCTAAATCAGACACTGTAAACAACTCCCAGGCAGGGATTAAAATAACCTCGCATTGTTTCCAGGGTGTGGAGTACACAATTTGTCAATAGCATCTTTACTTTGGTTACACATTTAGTTTTTACCTCATAAATACTATTCCTGAGCAATCCCAGCTGGCTTACAGAATAATTGAAAGTAGCCTAGGAAAGGTGATATGAAAGTTTGTCTGTTTAGAGGACCCTCTTTTATCTGTTTTTTGAAAGTTTGTTTTTTCTTAGAATGCCTCCTTTAGAACAGGTACTGCCAGTTTTAGTTTTTGTTTTTTTTATCAAGGTAAGACCCTGTACTATCTGTCTATCTAGCTATCTATTTATTTATCTACTTATAATATAAACACTTTATTAAGATATAATTGACACACCATACAATTCACCAAGTTAAAGCATATAATTCAATGCTTCTTCTTATTTTCTTTGAGTGTATTCACAGAGTGGTGCAACCATCACCACAATGCATTTTAGAACGTTTCATCCTCCTAAAAAGGAATCCCATACCTATTAGCAATCAGTCTCATTTTTCCTCCAACCCTCTTCAGCTCTTAGGTAACCACTACTCTACTTTTTGCCTGTTGTGTAAAAGGAATGTGGCAATGTGTGGTCTTTTGTGACTGACTTCTTTCACTTAGCATAATGTTTTCAAGGTTCATCCATGCTTCAGCAACCGTTGCCAAATAACATTTCATTATATGAATATACCACACTTTATTTATCCAGTCATGAGTTCATGGACATTTGAGTTACATTTATTTATTTATTATTTTATTTATTGACTGTGATGAATAATACTACTATGAATATTCAGGTACAAGTTTTTGTGTGGGCATATGTTCCCAGTTCTCTTGGGTATATGCCTAAGAGTGGAATAGCTGAATCATATATACCATTTCCCCGAAAGTAAGACATACCCTGAAAATAAGACCTACTTCCAGTTTTACCTCTCACTATAATATAAAGCACCCCCCAAAAATAAGACCTCCCTGATAATAAGGCCTCCCCCAAACATAAGGCCTCCCCCAAACATAAGGCCCCGGAAGCTACCATAAGGCGTCTGACTCCTGATTTAAAGAGACCTCGCACTGCCTGAAAAGCTCCAGCTGTGCTGCGGCCAACCAGTGAGCTGGTTTGTGATGACAACTACTACCGTACCGTATACAGGTAATAAATTTCCTTTTTTTTTTTTTTAACAATAAATGTGTACCGTATTCTTCTTCATGGAAAAATAAGACATCCCCTGAAAATAAGACCTAGCGCATACTTGGGAGCAAAAATTAATATAAGACATTGTCTTATTTTCGGGGAAACAGGGTATGACAATCCCATGTTTAACCTTTTGAGGAACTGCCAATTGCACCATTTCACATCCCACCAGCATTATAAGAGGTTCCTAATTTCTTCACCCTGACAAACACTTGTTATCTTTTTGATTATAGCCATTATATAATGGTGGGTGTGAAGTTTTGATTTGCATTTCCCTGATGTCCAAACCTGTTCTGCTTCTTGGATCTGATATTTAAATACCCTCTTTTGCCTCTCCTTAGAACTACCCTGGCTTTGTGATGGGGTTTCATACTTTTTTCCAAAAATCCACAAAACTAGACAATATGCTCTATGGCCATTGTTGTTCTGCAGAAGGAGCATGACTAGACCCTCAGGAGGAAAAAAGCATCTAGATGGCATGTAGCTCATAACCAAGACAGAAGAGTGGTCATATATCCTTGCTGTAAGTATTACAAAATCCAGAACTAAATCAAAAAGCAAACCTTTTTCTAGGAGTTCTCATTAGTTATTGGCATCTTGTGTCTCATATGAAGAGAACTTTAATGTGTCCCATCTGACATGAAAATGCTGCCTGTAGTTTGGAAACTTCTCTCTGAATCCATGCTGAATGACTAAGTGATAAGATAGATGGGTGAGGAGGAAGTGCCAAGGGTATATTTAAGATAAAGATTGTTAAACCTGGGTAAAAGGTTTACTTGTTGCCTATAGGACTCAGATGTCTTGGAAAACAATCTATAAGAGGAAAAGAGAAAACAAGTAATAAGTTAATAAAAGGTAAGAGAGAAATGGGAGGAAAAAGTCAATACTTTTTGTCAGTGTGGGAGCTTGTCAAACCTGATTATAAGGAGAATTGGAGAAATCTTTTGCTGTGGCAAGTATAATAACTACTACTACTACTACTACTACTACTACTACTACTATCTTTATTGCACACTTGCTATGTGAAAGGCATAAGGTTAAGTTTGGATATAGATTGTTATATTTACTCCTCATAGCCACTCCCTGTTTTACAAGTGAGGAAAAGGAGGCCCAGAAAGATTATGTAACCCATTCAAGTCCACAGGTGACATTTGAAATCAAGCTTTTAAGGATGTTAACCATTCAGAACTCTGATTGATTCTGCAAGGTAATGGACCATAGAGGGAATATTCTAATTTGTTTAGAAATAGAATTTGGGTGGAACTAAGAAGAAAATAGAGATTTCTTCATAAACTGCCAAGAGGAAAACTCAGATAAGCAAGATTAGATTCAGATAACTTTAGCAAAGACCAGGGATTTAAAGGAAAGAAAGGAAGGAAGGAAGGAAGGAAGGAAGGAAGGAAGGAAGGAAGGAAG
>JAAGEH010000006.1:30885960-31075960 GCA_011751065.1 Lasiurus cinereus | reverse complement strand
GGTGTGGCTATAGGAGCACAGCTAACCTTTTTCTCTGAGAACATGAAATGTTTTATAAAACACACATTTTATGTTATGTCTTCATGTGACAGAGAGATTAAAAGATGGTGAGGAGTACAGAGGGGCCAGGCAGATTTAGATTTTTGAGTGTCTCTTGCCTCACCTATACCCGAGGGAAAGATGTGTCAGGGGTCCCACGACCATCCCTGGGTTTGGTGATGTGCTGGAAGGACTCAGCACATAGATGGATCATGACTAAAATCTATTTCAGGGAAAGGAGACAAAACAGGATCAATGAAGGTGTATTTCAGAAGCACTGATGCAGGCAGAAAGCCAAATAGTGTTCTGATCAGGAGGGAAGACAAGAGGTGTGAATTACAGGATTGGAAGGAAGGGATTTCTACGGGTGTTAATAAGCTAAGGGAGGAATGACTATAGATACAGGTAAGCAAAAATCGTGACGCTGACTCTAAAGAATGTCTCCATCTTTCAGTCCGGTACCCGGCTGTTTGGGACACAGTGCTGCCTTTGGCCCTGTGGAAGGCTGTTTTTGTCAGTTTTAACATTCCAAAGGACTGAGGAATACGACTGCCAGGCAGCTCCCCTGGGAAGTGGCTCCTTTCCATTATTTTGACACAGGGAAAGGTACATGGGGTGAAGTCCAGCGAAACCAGAGCAAGCCTCCAAGGTCCACTCCCCGAGGAGTCACAGGTCTAGGCACATAGACAGATTAAGACTTGATCTATTACAGGAAAAGGAGACAAAGGATGTACTTAACTGGCAACCCCTGTCAATCACTGCCGAGTGTAGAGGAAAACTCATTAGAGACTTCGTGCTTAAGGTTTTTACTGGGGCTGGTCACATAGACACTCTCTGCTTATTACATACTGCCAGGGGGGAAACAAGTATTCCTACTGTTAGGGAGAGGGAACCACCTTGTCACCCAGGGGAAGTTTCGTATGGGTGCCGGGAACTGTTTGCCACTCAAGTTCCAGAATTCAGCCAAGGCCCACGTCTACCTGGAGGTCCTGATATCCCTCCAGCCCAGTATGTCCAGACCTGAAGTGGTTCTCCCAGGCATCTGACTCTGTTTCTCGTGTGTGTTCTATTCGTGAACAGCTCCTCCAGATCACCAAACTTATTCTTAACTTCGCCTTCTCTTCTACCTCCCACAACTAACGGGTAGTTTCTACAGCTCACAAATCCCTCAAACATCTTCCTTAGCCCCACGACCACTTTCTGGGTTCACGCTCCGTCATCGTCCACGAGGGCAGGCGCTGCTTTTCACAGTATCTTTCTCTATAACCACTCTCGTGTTTCTCTCATCCTCCATCCATCTGCTGCCAGCCCTTTTCAATTTGTCTTTTCCTTCGAAGCCATTATTTTTTCACTTTTTGTTTTGAAGCAGCTTAATACTCACTACTTAGTAAGTAATTTCTTTTCTTTGAAAAAGTAACTCGGGTTTGCACATGGCAAACCTGCAAATAGTACTGAAGAGTAGATAATAAAAAATAAGTTATCTCACTCCGTGTTCCCAGTGCCCTTCCCTGGAGGTACAACAGTGTGTTGTATACCCTTCCAGAAGGTTCCTCTGCCTGAAAAGCTGGAAAACTCAGGCTTCCTACCTCTCCCACAGAACTAGGAATACATCATACACACGGTCCACACTTAGCTTTTCTCACTTAACACGCTGCTTCAGAGAGCTTTCCTCACCTGTACGTGCTGAGCTCTCCCATATCCTATTTTTACAGAAACCGAGCACTCTATTCTGTGAGTGTAATTTATTTAACCAGTTCTGTCTTGATGAATATTTAAGTTATTTCTAGGATCTTGCTGTTCTGAAGAGTTACCTTTGAAGACACAGATATGGTGGTGCCCTCCCATGGCTCAGGCACTTAAATGACTTGCATTGTTCCCAGCTGTGCCTCCAGCCAGGACTGGGGATTCAAGCAGGTCTCCTGGGGGTCCATGTAGAAAAAATGATCATTGAACTGGTGATTAAAATGTTTTATATTAAAACAACAAACTTCTCTCATGGTATACAATATGAAATTCTCATGAATTTGACAGAGGGTGATAGAGGACTTCAAAAGAAATTCATGTAGGCTTCTTCAAGCTCTTCTCCCAGACTCCCCTAAAGGCTCATGTCTTCCTTCTTTGCCTGAAGAACATTAGCAGAAAGGTGTGAGGACCCAAATCCACAGGATGCAATCAGACTTTCCGGTACAGGTTTGAGAGTTCTCACCATTTTTAACTCTGATTGCAATCTACCTGTCCACCCTTCTGCTGTTTCTCTCCCATGTGCTCTGTGTTTAATACACACAGCACTACTTACTGTTCCCTTTGTCCAGAAGGTTTCTGTCCTTGAGTATACTGTTCATCTCTAGCTGAGCAGCACAGCCTAGTGCTGTAAAGATGGACTGTGGAACCAGGCCACAGGAATTTAAATGCTGACCATGCCACATTTCTAGCTATGGGATTTTGCGCAAGTTACTTTACCTCTCTGAGCTTCACTGACCTCATTTGCAAATGCAGGTACTAAAGGTGCCTGGTAAGATTGTTGTGAGGTTTAAGTGAGTTAATATAGGGTGTCCCCCAAAAATGTGTACACACACTTTGAATAATTATAAAGGCAGTGTTTATTAACTTACATTTCATTTTCAAATTGAGCTATCAGCTGTTAAAGTGTACATTCTTTTTTAAACAATTTTTAATTTTTTTTTTTTAGAGAGAGGAAGGGAGAGAGAGAGAGAGAGAGAGAGAGAGAAAAAACATCAATGTGAGAGCATAACATCAATCACTGCCTTCTGCATACCCCCTACTGGGGATCAAGCCCGAAACCCAGTCATGTGCCCTAACTGGAAATAGAATCGGCAACCTTTTGGTGCATGGATGATGCCCAACCAACTGAACCCAACTGGCCAGGGCAAGTGTGTATTCATTTTTGGGGACACTCTGTATATGTAAAGTGCTTAAAACAGTACTTGGTACATGCTAAGCATTATGTAAAGGTCTTGTTATTAAAGTTATTATTATTTTTATTACTCAAGGTTCAGTTTCCATTTTTCCCAGGTTCCTCCCTCCAAGGCACTGAGTACATTATTCTTTCTTGGCCATTTAGGCAGTGTGCCCATGGAGAGAGGGGACTCTGCCTTATTTATCTTTAAATCTCCTGTGTTTGACAAGTAGGAGATAATCTGGTGATGGTGAGCAAATGTTCACTGAAGGAGATGATAATTATAACAATAGTGTTCTGAATTCTTACTTCTTCCCTCACTTCCTTGCCCTGTCCATCTGTTTATGCTTTCTATTTGTTTCACCCTATTCTCAATGGGGTTTGCAAGTGAAAACTTCACTGAAGAAACCACTTACATGAAATCAGTTTCTCAAGCTCTATTCTTGCTTATAGGTATTCTCCCCAAACAGGTTCAGTGGAGCACGAAGTTTGAGAAATTCCAGGTTACATGAATTAACTAGAGAGCTTTACTTCTAGGACTTCCCAGCACTTTTAGGCTAATTAATTCCCAGGGCGGGGTGGGTGGGATGAGTGGCAAAGTTAGCAAACCTCTTTATCTCTTGTGACCAGAGGACCTTTTTCGCCAAATGTGAACAACCACTGGTGGGTCCAGTTCTATGGAAAGTAGTTGAAAAACTGCACTGACCATCCTCACACTGACTAGCCTGGGACCTGGGAAGGCTACCACTCTGGTGCCAGTTAATTGCCATCCATGGCCCCAGAGCTTCTGAACTGTCGCCTAAAACCCTGATCCATTCACTGCCACTTCACTTATTCATTCTGCTACATGCACAGACCCTGACCATGGAGAAAACAGGATTCAAGACATCAAGGAATTCGCTGGGGATTCAGAACCCAGCCTTTTAGATGTGGAGAGAGCAGGGCCCTCTGCTGGTTGCACAGAGAACCTGGCGCCTGAGCTGGCTTCTCTGGTGGAGACTTCCCTCTGCATTTAGGTAGGAGGATGGGGAGATTCAAGTCTAGGGAGGTGTCGTTTATTTAAAATTTTCCACCTTCAAACTAGCTGGAGGCATACTGGAGGCAGTATTTTTCCCTGTATCCCACTGCCTCTGAAGCGCAGGTGTCTGAATCAGAGCAAATGCACGCACGTGCAAGGTGGGAAACTTTCACGGAGCTGCTGGGGGTTCTTAGGCTTGTTCAGGGCCATCTTCCCTATCAATGCCCCCAGATCATGTGTGTATGTGTATAAAGATATATTTTAAATATACAAACATTTATATTATTATTATATAAATACATAAATAATATGTTATATGTATTATATAAATATGTAACTAATACATGATACATAAATATATATCATATATATTTAAGAATTTATGTATTCTTTTTTAAAATATATTTTTATTGATTTCAGAGAGAGGGAGAGGGAAAGAGAGAGAAACATCAATGATGAGAGAGAATCATTGATCAGCTATCTCCTGTATGCCCCCTACTGAGGATCAAGCCCACACAACTGGGGCATGTGCCCTGACCGGGAATTGAACCGTGACCTCTTGGTTCATAGGTCGACGTTCAACCACTGAACCATACCAGCCAGGCAATCTCTGTCTTCTTATTGCTTCCATCTTTGACCATTCTCTCTCTCTCTTTTTTTTTAACCTCACCAGAGGATACGCTTAGAGAGAAGAAGGGCGAGAGAAAGAGAAAAGCAGCCATCTGTTGATTTCCACATGCCCAAACCTATAACCTGGGTATGGACCTCAACTGGGAATCAAACCAGCAATCCTTGCTGCACACAGGACAATGCTCAACCCCTCAGCCACTCTGGTGGGCCCACCTTTGACCTATGGGATTTATGCTTGATGATGATGTCTGTGGCCTGAAATGCACTGCTGTCAGGCAGGGCACACTTTAGAAGCCAGAGGGCTGTGGCTGTGGTTTGCCGGTGGGAGGAAAGTGACACAGTGAGGGCAGTGCCTGTGAGAGTTTGCGGTACTGTGGTTCCTGAAGTTCCATGTCAATACTAAGCAAACAGGAATGCAACAGCCGCACTGCAGATTAGAATGAAAGGCCACCCACTCTCGCTCTAGGCTCCTCACCAGCACCCTGCCTGCTTGTCCAGGGCCAAGGCACACTCACTAAGCCACCAGTGCTCAATGCCAAGGAGTGAACATCCACTCCCCAAGAACTGTTCTCACCCACCCCTCGCTGCTTTCTGAATGAAGTCCACAGCATACCATGGGCCCCTTTGCCCCCACCCCACCCTCTATATTCTATCACCTGCTCTGTGGAGAGCGGCTACAGTGTTTGGACAGGTTCAAGCCTTGGACTAATGAGAGGGCACAATCCTCACATGGCCACATGCAAGTCCCAGCTTGGAGGGCAGAGCCCTCCCAGCACAATGATCGTCAACAGCTATAGCTGTGAGCTTGAACCTATGGTCTGAACACGTGGTCCCATGTGCCTGAATGATGTGGACTTGATAGAGTTCAGGTGCATATAATTGAGTAGGCTCGAACCCACGAGAATGTTGTAAACATCTTGACCTCCCCCTTACTTTGCCTTATAGAATCTGCCTATAAAATAAAGACATGGCTTGTAGTCCAGGGCGCTGTCACTGTCTCTCCATTAGAGGACAATGTCCCACCGAGACCCAGCTTTCATTCTCTTGTCTGTCTTTTCTCCATCCTTCACCGCCCCTCTCAGGCTCACCGAATCTGGCTGAGCTGGCATGGCTCATAAGGCCCCCTGGGGCTGAGTATGCCATGGCCATGCCGGCTCGCCACAGTACTCCAGCCTGTCTTTTCTCTCTCTCTCTCTCTCTCTTTTTTTAAGTTTTCATTGATTTTTAGATTGAGAGGAGGGGAGAGGGAGAGAGAAATAGAAACACCAATGGGCTGCCCCCTGTGTGCCCCCTACTGGGGATCGAGTCTGCAGCCCAAGCATGAGCCCTAACCTTGAATCAACTGGTGATCTCTTGAAGCTTGGGACGAAGCGCAATCCACTGAGTCACACCCGCCAGAACTGCCTGTCTTTTCTCAACCTGTCTTCTGATCTCCCGCCGTCCTCACTCCTGCTTGCCAAGAATATGCCATTTTTTCCAAGGGTTCCAATTTCTCTGTATTCCCCATCCCACCATGTTTGCTGATACCTTTCTTGCCCTCAGCCTCTGTTTGTTGAAATTCTGATTTTCTAAGGCTTCTGAACTGGTCAGACTTGGTTTCAGCTGCACAGAAGACAAGTTCTGCTCCACTGGCTGAACCAAATGGGGATTAATTGAGCTCATGAAACAAGAAGTTCAGGGCAGGCAGTCCTGGGCGAGTACAACAGCTTAATCCCTTCCAAAAACCAGGCTCCTCCCACCTTCGCTGCTCCACCTGCCTTAGGTTAACGGCTGTCCTTCTAGCATCACCCAAGGTCCAGGCAGGAAGAAAAGGGAGCAGAGAGAGAAGCTGCTCTAGAGGAAACCTGTTTGTGTCTCATTGAACAGAAAGTAGTCCCGATGCAGGGGACTCAGGAAGGTTTTGTGGTCGTTTTTTTACCTTTAGCCTCGAGGGCCAGCTAGAAAGGGGCTGGACTAAGGGTTGGATGATTTCACGGGTTTTAAAAATTACCTCCTCCCTAAGCCTTTTCCCAACAGCATCTTAAACTTCCTTTACTTTAACACGTGTAAATGGTTGTGAGCGCACTCATGTTTTACCTTGACATATTTGTCTTCCCTTTTCTTTAGGATTATCAACTTCTTAAGTATGATGGGTGTATCCTTCACTTTCTGTCTCCCTTGCAGTTCCTTGGTATCAGTTCTTAATTTCTGCTTCTTCCTCATGTGTCCTCCATCTTCCTTCTCTCCCTTTCTTAACATGCACATGACAGACATACCAGAAGTGGGTGTTGATTTAAATTGAGTTGAATTCAAAGGAAGCACACTGGTGTGGCTATGGGAAAGGGGTTGGATTTAAGTATTACATTTTGGTATTGAATTAAGAGGCCTGAACTTGATTCCGGGTTTCACTGTGTGGCTTTATAGGAGGCATGTGGCCTTCTTGCTCCTCAATTTCCTTACCTACAAAATTAGGGGATTGAATTATATGGTCTCAGAGTTTTCTCCCAGCTTTAAGAACTTGAGGACTGTTGTGAATGGATGAGCTGCCTCAGGGCACTGCTGGGGGTGGGGGAAGGGGTTCGGAGGGAGAGGAGGGTGGAGACCATCTAGGCCCAGCCAGAGCCAATAAAACAGGGAGAAGAGCAGTCCAGCTCCTTTCACTCATTGCACAGTGTCTGGGCCCAGGCCATGCCCAGAGGGGCAAGAAGGTGAAGGGCAGAAAGGAAAAGAAGACTGGGCCAGAACAGGATGCATCAGGAAGTTGGGATAAGAGGTTGTACTACTGTAAGCAAGGAAGAGCAATCTGAGGAGGTCATGTGTGAAAAGAGGAACCCACCAGTCCCCAAGTCTTAAAGCTCTTCTGGACCTCTTTAGTTTGGGGAAGGGGGCGCCCCACACCTGGGCACCTTACGTCAACTGGAACAGTTGTGTCGATGGAACGTTCTTGTGTGGGATTGGCAAGCCCGATAGATGAGTGGAAGAGCTAGCTCTGCCCTTGTGTTTCTCTAAACAAGTTAATGATCCTCTCTGGGTAGTAGAGACCTCTTTATAAAAGACAGACAATGCTGTATGCTATTACTTTTTAGATCGTTAGCCCTGGAACAAACAAACAAGCAAAAAAACAGATTAAAAGCTTGAATGGGTTTGTCAAGCAGCAGGCATCCTGTTGGCAAGAAATACTTTATGATTTGTGGAGTCCCCAAAGCATCTCTGAAGACTCCTGTGGCCGCAGGGAAATCACTGGATGAGGTGACCTTTGAGCTCCCTTCCTGCTCACTGACCCTCAGCTTTTTCTGGTTATGATCACAGTTATTTTTTTTACCCTCACATTTTCTCTCCACTGCAGTTTGACCCCAGGTATTGGCATCTTTTTTTTTTTTTTAAGAGATCATTGAGCTAACAAGGTATCACCGTGACTCATGATTTCAAGCTGACGTGTTTCACCGCTCTACATTGCTTTCTTCTGAACGTCCCTCATTGTTTCCATTGAAATTTTATTTGGCGTCCCCACCCCAATAGTGTCTGTCCTTACCACAGACACTCTTTCATGAGATGGGATGACAAATGCGGTCATTCCTATGCCTCGTCTCCAGGTTTAGTGAGTCACAGGTAGGCAGTAAAGCTGATGCTGAAAAGAAACCTCACACCTGCATGAGACTGTTGATCCTACTCAATGCCTCATCGGAAATGGAAGTTGCTGACTTTAATATTTTATTTTTATAGTTTTTTGTGGGGAGGGGGCAGATTTTTTTTTAGGTTGGTTTCACAAGTGAACTGATATGCCAATTTCACTAGGGTTCTCCAGGCCAAAATTTGTGATTGTTCTTTCTCCTCTTTTGACTAATTAATAACAGTAGCAATGACGATGATGTTCAACTATCATTTATAAAGTGCCTATTAGGTGCCAGGCTTGGCCTAGGTGCCCCACATAAATTATCTTTAATCCTCATAACTTTAGAAAGTAGATATTATTGTCCCCATTTTGCAGATGAGTAAATCTCATGGAAATTCAGTCTTTTGCTCAAAGTTGCCTGGCTCCTAAGAAGCAGAGCCAAGATTCCAACCCATGTCTGTCTGATTCCAATACTCATGTTCCTTTCATCTCCCTGTAAAGTGACAGCATGCCTTTTTTGGGTGTTAAGGGTTTGTGAGAATTTTGATGAATAAAAGTAAAAAGGAAAAGAGCCCTGGCCTGTGTTTCTCAGTGATTACATCAAATGATCATGGGTTCAATTCCTGATTAAGGGCACTTACCTGGGTTGCAGGTTTGATCCCCAGCTCCTTGTATGGGATGCAACCAAACAATGTGTCTCTTTCACATCCATGTTTCCCTTTTTTTCTCTCTGTCTTCTTCCCTCCTTCCTGTCCACTCTCTAAAAATCAATGAGCAAAAATATTTCAGGTGAGGGAGAGGAATCCAAGATGGCGGCATAGGTAAACACCTACACTGCTGCCTCGCACAACAATTTCAAAACTACAACTAAAAGACAGAACGGACATCATCCAGAACCACAGGAAAGCTGGCTGAGTGGAAGTTCTACAACTAGAGTGATAGAGAGGGGCTCACGGAGACCCAGAGGAGCTGCAAAAAGCTGAGGTACGGAGACGCGCGTGAGGACAGAGCGGGTGCCGCAGTACCTGGCTGGCTTTCTCTGGCAGGAGGGAAACGGAGACTCTCAAAGGCATTGAACCCCTTATCCTACGACACTAAACCCCAGATCCAGCCGAAACTCATACGGAGGGAGTTTGGACTGTGAAAAGGGAGAAGTGCACGGAAATTTAGGTGAGTCGCAAAAGATCAAAGGCCTGGTGGTACGCACGGCACTACGCGCAGGACAGACTGCTGATTGTGCCACTGCTTTTGCGAGTGGGCAGGAGACAGACCCTCCCAACTGTGCCACTTCTAACTTCACTAAACCCCTGTTTCGGACGAAACCCTGGAGACCTAGACTCGTGTGGTCCTGGTGTGCAGAGGAGCCAGAAAGGCAGCGGTTCGAGGCTCTGCGGTAGCGCGCACAAGGACCGCTCCAGCCATTACCCAGTCACGTGAGACTCAGGGGCCGTGGAGGGCGGGGCCGACTGGAAGGCAAGGCGTTCCTTAAGCCCTGAGACTCCACCCATCCCAAGCTCAACAGAGGATTCTGTGGCTTTGCACATCTGGTATCATAAAGCTGAATTCAACACAGAAGTTTCCCCGGCATAGTGAAAATGCCGAGACAAGGGAAGGGATTACAAACAAAAGAAATGGAGGAAAAAAAACGACTGGATATAGAGTTCAAAACCACGCTTATAAGATTTTTCAAGAATATGCTAGAAAAGATGGATAAATTTAGTGAGACCCAAGAGGAGATGAAAAAGGACCAACTAGAGATGCAAAAGATTCAACTAGAGATGGAAAAGGTCCAACTAAAGATGAAAAAAGACCAACTAGAAATTAAACATACACTGACCGAAATAAAAACTATTATACAGAGTCCTAACAGCAGACTAGAGAAAGGCAAGGATCAAGTCAAAAATTTAAAATATAAAGAAGCAGAAAACACTCAACTGGAAAAGCAAGAAGAGAAAAGAATCCATAAATGTGAAGATAATGTAAGGAGCCTCTGGGACAGCTTCAAGCATACCAACATCAGAATTGTGGGGGTGCCAGAAGAAGAGAGAGAGCAAGATACTGAAAACCTATTTAAAGAAATAATGACTGAAAACTTCCCACATCTGGTCAAAGAAATAGACTTACAAGTCCAGGAAGCACACAGAACCCCAAATAAAAGGAATCCAAAGAGGCCCACACCAAGACACATCATAATTAAAATACCAAGAGCAAAAGACAAAGAGAGAATATTAAAAGCAGCAAGAGAAAAACAGTTCATTACCTACAAGGGAGCACCCATACGACTGTCAGCTGATTTCTCAACAGAAACGATGCAGGCCAGACGGGAGTGGCAAGAAATATTCAACGTGATGAACAGCAAGAACCTACAACCAAGAATAATCTATCCAGCAAAGCTATCATTCAGAATTGAAGGGAAGATAAAGACCTTCACAGAGAAGAAAAAGCTAAAGGAGTTCATCAACTCCAAACCAGTATTATATGAAATGCTGAAAGGTACTCTTTTAGAAGAGGAAGAAGAAAAAGGTAAAAGCCAAAAAAATATGAACAACAAATACATATCTATCAACAAGTGAATCTAAAAATTAAGTGAATTAAAAATTTGATCAACAGAATAAACTGGTGAATATAATAGAATCAGGAGCACAGAAAGGGAGTAGACTGATAATTCTCAGGAGGACAAAAATCATAAAGCATCAAACAGACTGTGAAATTACAGCAGAAAGATTAAAGTTAGGTGAGGTAGATAAGTGATCAAACAAAGGACTTGTATGCATGCATATAAGCATAACCAATGATCACAGACACTGGGGGGTCGGGGTATGCCTGAGAGGGAGGGGGGCAATGGGGAGATATGTATAAAAAATTAATAAAAATTAATTTAAAAAAGTATTTCTGGTGAGGAAATATAAAAAAAGGAAGAGAGCATGAAAAAACTATTGGTAATGTTAAAAGCATTACAACATTACTTTGAAATTAAGTGAGAACAAATTGGAAAGCCAAATCTCATTTCTGAGGAGAAACTACAGATCACATTGGTATTAACATATCCAGGTGACTTTGTGTAAGTCTGTAGAACTTTTTGACCCTCAGGTTTCTATCTACAAATGGGAGAATCACAGCCCCTGTAAGCAGTGGATCATCAACTTATTTAGAAAATACGGTCATCTTCTTAAATCAGTGGTCGGCAAACTTATTAGTCAACAGAACCAAATATCAACAGTACAACGATTGAAATTTCTTTTGAGAGCCAAATTTTTTAAACTTAAACTTCTTCTAATGCCACTTCTTCAAAATAGACTCACCCAGGCTGAGGTATTTTGTGGAAGAGACACACTCAAGGGGTCAGAGTCCCATGTGGCTCATGAGTCGCGGTTTGCCAACCACTGTCTTAAATGAATATAAAGTTGAGGATGCATAATTATAATTATATTTAATTATATTTTAGAACTATAAAGTGGTTTGCAGTTTACAATATTTACTTATATTCGTTATTTCATTTAATCCTCCTGACAGTCCCCATGAGGCAGGTGTAGTCATAACTAGAACCTTTAGCTGACAACAGAATTATTGATTGAACAACTATTATGTGCCAAGTTATTCTTGGATCTGGGTGAGATACAAAGATTACTAAAAGAGGAATCACATGCAAATTTTATTTATTTTTATTATTTTTCTACAATGTATTTAGCATGAGAAAAGATTATCCTCTTCCCCAAACAAAGAAAGGCAAGACAGACCCCTTTAAGAAAATCAAAGTCTAGTGGAAAAGACAGATGTGCACAGTGAACAAGCATACATAAATAATGGTAAATTTTATCAAAGAAGGACAAACAGTGGGTGTGACTCAATGGTTGAGCATCGACCTATGAGGTCACTGGTTGGTTTCCTGTTCTAGGCTATGCTCAGGTTTCAGGCCAATCCTCAGTAAGGGAGTGCAGGAGGCAGTTGATCAATGCTTCTCTCTCATCATTGATGTTTCTATCTCTCTCTCCCTCTCCCTTCCTCTCTGAAATCAATCCTATCTAATAAAGAGGGAATATGTTAATTGACCCTCACACCATTTCAAAGATGGCAGCACCCACAGCTAATAAGGAGGGAATATGCTAATTGACTGCCCTGCCCACAAAGATGGCAACACCCACAGCCACAAGATAGTGGCGCCCAGTCCTCTCAGCCCCAGTCTTCTCATCCCCCCAGCCACTCAAGGCTGCCTGAGGCACAGGAAAGTGTTAGATGGCAGCTGCCCAGCTGCCCAGGGCCACCCGAGACTCAGAGAATGAGGGCCAGCCAAGGTTTGCACTGCTGGCAGTGGCAGCAGCAGAAGTGTGATGGGAGTGTTGCCTTCCCCTGATTGCCAGGTTGCCTCCCACCCCTGGAGGCTCTTGAACTGTAAGAGGGAGCAGGCTGGGCTGAGGGACCCTCCTCCAGTGCATGAATTTTCATGTACTAGGCCTCTAGTATATATATAAAGTACAAACAGATAGGATAATTAATTTGGCTCTAGGAGTAGGAAGCCTTTAAATACTCTGTGAATTAGGAACAATAACAGTCTTTATTCAGTCTGCCTCACAGAGTGGCTGCAAAATTCAACAAAATGGACAAAGGTGCTCAAATCCTGTAGATATGTACTTCCTGTAGAGGATTATTACTATTCATACTCATGTTTCCCAGTAGAGTTGCCTTTTCATTTCATCCCCTGGGGCTGTCCTCTGAACAGCTTTGTGAGCCCTTGAATCCACACTGGGTGTGACAGCCCCAGTAACCACAAAGTTCAAACCTAGTACTATACTGATTCTTTTCCTTTCTCTGTCCTCATTTCTTTTATATATCCTCTTTCCCCATCTTCTTTGTATTGTACCATCTTCTTCCTGTCTACAAATCTTTTTCATCCTTGTCCTTTTTTCATCCTGTGTTGGTGTCCCCAAGACCACCTCCAGGCTCAACGATTTATTAGGAGGACTTAGCAGATAGTCGTACTCACAGCTATGATTAATTACAGTGAAAGGACACAAAGCAAGATGAGCAAAGATAAAGTGCATGGGGCAAAGGTCAGAGGACATCAGGCACAAGCTTTCAGGAGTGTTCACTGACTCCCAATAGAATCACAAAGGACACACTTAATTTCTCCAGCAACAAATTGTGAGGACACAAATGAAATGTCCATTAAGGAAGCTCACTCAAGCCTAGGGGTCCAAAGCTTTATACTCTGTGTGTGTGTGTGTGTGTGTGTGTGTGTGTGTGTGTGTTCCATGCAGTTGAGTCAGACTCCTGGAGACCCTATGAATGAGCCCACATGTTTCGTCCTCAACAGCTCTGCACAGCTCCCATAGATTCATGTGGTGGCTTCTTTTCTGGAGTCAATCCCTCTCATACTTGGTCTTCCTGTCTTCCTGCTGCCTTCTATTTTTCCCAGCATTATTGCCTTGTCTAAAGGATGCTGCCTTCTCATGCTGTGCTTGAAGTAGGACAGTTTCAGTTTTGTAATTTTGCCTCCAGCGATGTTTCAGGCTTAATTTATATCACCCTTTGCCTAGCACATACCGAAGTTCCAGATGTCCAGCATAAATCATAGCTTAACACAGTACACCACTCACCATTTCAAGAACAGTACGAACCCTCCCCAAATCCATGTTCCCAAATGCCAGACAAGGGCCAAACTTGCCAGCAGGTCTTTCTTTTTTGTTAATAGATTTTATTGATTTTTTTAGAGAGAGGAAGGGAGAGGATTAGAGAGATAGAAACATTGATGAAAGAGATACATCGATCAGCTGCATCCTGCACACCCTCCACAGGGGATAAAGCCTGCAGTCTGGGCATATGTCCTGACTAGGAATTGAACCGGGGTAAGTGGAGGCTGCTCTCAACCACTCGACACTCAACCACTGAGCTACACAGGCTGGGTGCCAGCAGGTCTTTCTAAGAATGGCAGCCTCGAGTCTTCTGTGTTCATTCTGTTTTTCCAAATCCACCTCCTCAGCCCTTGGCCAAGACATCCTTACAGCAAAATTATCATCGCCGGGATCCCAGACAGCCCAGCGAGACCACCCTGCAGCACTGGCCTCGGTCGTGCCCTTTTGGAGTTGACTTAACCAGTGAAAACAAAGCTTAGACACCAGATGGCTTTCTCCTTAGGTTGTAGTGTGAGCTTTTTCTGGCCCGAGTCGTCAGCTGAGGTTCAACCAGATTCTGGGCAATAATTATAGCTGACCTATAGCCTTCCTAGGCTGAGGGATACCTTGCAGCAGGCGCACATAGCAGCCCTGGAAGCAAAGAGCTGACAGTTCCTGGGGCATGCCAAGCAACATAGACATTAGTCAGGCAGTAGTGGTTGGTTAATGCCCCCGCCCTCCTGCCGTGTGCTCTCCCGTCGTGGGAACTCCCACCACAGGCTTCCAGTTCCTTCCAATTAATTCAGTTCAGTCCCTGGATTCAGAAGGACTGCCTGAGGCTGTCAGTTACAAATGGTTGGCTTGTCCATGACACCAGTTCAGTGTGGAGGCATCTGCTGGGGTGTTCTGCGTGGGAGGTGCAGGAGCCAGGCCTCCCCTGCTGTCCTGCAGTCAGAACTGTCAGGTGTGATCACAGGCTCAGCAGTCGATTGGAGTTGAAAGCTTTCCAGCAGCTGGGAAAGGCCTAGGGAAGAGAGAAGCAGCCAGGGACAGTTGCAAAAAACAATGCTAGTGCCGAGACCAGTTTGACTCAGTGGATAGAGCGTCGGCTTGCGGACTGAAAGGTCCCAAGTTCGATTCCGACTGGGGGCATGTACCTTGTTTGCAGGCACATCTCCACTGTGGGGCATGCAGGAGGTGGCTGATCGATGTCTCTCTCTCATCGATGTTTCTGACTTTCTATCTCTCTCCCTTCCTCTCTGTAAAAAATCAATAAAATATATTTAAAAACAAAACAAAACACTAGTGAGCTCCCTTCTCCTTAGAAAATAAATGTTTTGGTGTTGCAAACTCGGTGTGTCCCATGTAACGTCACCTTTTAAAATTACCCACTACCTTTCTCCAAACCTTGCGCCTGAAGGGTTGTATGCAAGAGTCTTCTGACAGAAAAGCAGGTTCACACAACTGAACCACAGGTCATCGTGTTCAGGAACTGGTGGTGAGGAAATCCTGAATTTTCCACTACCATTTCTTTCATCACATCTTCTATCCAATGAGCGGTCTTTTCTGGAGAGGGCTGTGTCTAATATTCAAGGCATGTGCACCAGGAGAGAGGAGAGGACGTGGGCCATCAGGTCCTTGGTGCAAACTGTACCTGACCCGGGAGCTAAGCACAACTAGCAACACACTGAGGCATCTGGGTGGGAGAGGTCAGAGTCCAGCCTGTCAGGAAAAGGTGAAGAGGCTGCAGGCCCTGTGATGCGGCCTCCCTGCATTCAAAGTTGTTAGAAATAAGGGGAGCCGTAACTGGTTTGGCTCAGTGGATAGAGTGTTTGATTCCGGTCAAGGGCATGTATCTTGGTGCAGGCACATCCCCAGTGGGAGGTGTGCAGGAGGCAGCTGATCGATGTTTCTCTCTCATCGATGTTTCTAACTCTCTATCCTTCTCCCTTCCTCTCTGTAAAAAATCAATAAAATATATTTTTTTAAAAAAGAAAGAAAATAAGAAAGAAGGGGTGTCTCCCGTGTCAGGGGTCCTGGTAGAACACAAAACATACTTGGGAGCCAGGCAGCCAGGAAAATATCTTTACTTCTACATAGAAGGATGAACATTCATGGTCTGGAAGTACTACATAGAAGGATGTACATACTTGGTCTGGAAGTACATGCTTTATAATCCCTGATACACATGACCTGTCCCTTGCTCTCGATTGGAGCTCAGGCACACAGTCTTTTGCCATTGCCTAATTCAAAGGGAGGAGTTGACCTTTGCTGTTTCAAGATGGTGGCCCCCAGGGAAGCTGCAAGCCATGCAGCCAACATGGTGGCTGCCAAGTCACGCAGTCCGACATGGCAGCTGTCTAAATTGTTCTTTGACAGAAAAGATGATTTGTTGATTCTCACACAGCTACCAGCAGTGATCAACCTCAAGGTAGAATGCAGCACCAGCCTCCATCAGGCTGATTGAGCCTACCAGTCACTGGGTTTTCGATGGTCCCTTGGAGCCTAAGCCCTTTCCTGTGGACAATGGTATGTGACCCAGACAGTCAAGCCAGGCTGTTTCCAGTGAACATGGGGTCCTTGCCTATCACAGGGATGAGGTATGGTGGTAAGACTTATTGTAGGTAGAGCAAACACAAAAGGCTGTCTCAGGTGCAGCTCCGTCCTGCTGTGAAATAAGTCCAGCCTTGTCTTCATCACACCCAGAAGGAAGGCCAGTGTCCAAACATTCTGTGCCGTTGGTTCAGTGCAGTTCACTCCCTGTCCCCATCTGGTTAGCTTAGCCTGTGTTTCCGCTGCGCTTGACTGTGCTGCATTGCTATACCCACGCTCCACTTAGAGCCTGTGCTTGGGGCCCCATGGCCACCGGGCAACAGGCAGCTGCTAAGCTTGCCTGGCTGCTATGAAGAGAGAATGCCTGCAAGCATGGATGAGCGGGTGTTACCTATCTAGAGAGGGAGAGAAAGAGCTTTGTTGAGCTTGGATATTATCTCAGGCTTGGGTAGGATGAGGCATTCTCAAACCAATCAATTTCCCAATCTTTCAAGATTGGTGTTGGGTCTTCCCCCTAACTCACCCATTTCCTATGTCTTCTGCAGGAAGCTCTGTGTCCCTTATCTACTCTGATTCTTTTCCCAGACTAGACAGACAGGCTTTATGGTCATTATCATGGCTCTTCCTGCTCAGGTGCTCCCCTCCCCCAGTGCCATCTTGGCTTCCATTGCATACACCCAACAGCGGAATTTCCCCTTTATTGTTCACCAGAGGCCCGATGCATGAAGATTCATGAAAGAATGGGCCTTCCTTCCCCTAACTGCTGGCACTGCCTTCATTCTGGCCAGAGCTGCCTTTCCACCTTCCCACTCTGCCCAGAGGCCCAGAGTGGCTGGGACAGTGCAGAATGCCTGGTCCACAGCCACTCAGCACATATATATGCAAATTAACCTTCCAGCTTTGTTAGGTTAATTTGCATACTCACTCCTGATTGGGTGTTGTGAATGTATGGTCAATTTGCATCTTACTCTTTTATTAGTGTAGGTTCCTTCTCCCCACAGTCTTGGTGAATGGACTGCTTGTGTTCTGGGAAGATTGGAAAGTGATCCTTCCTCTGTATATGGGGGGGACTGGGGAGAGAAGTATTAATCCCCTTGGTGGGGCAATGCTGCAATCCCCTGGGGTAACTAGGAATGCTGCCTAGCAAAGCAGGGTTATCATCCCACTCAGTAGACTCCCTCATTTATTATACTTAATAATATCTGATTCCCTTTGTTCCCTCTCTTTATTAATATCTAGCTACCTATGCTAACAAGACTCCATAAGAACAATATCACAGTTTAAACTCCCAAGGAGTCCTCTTTACCTACACTGGCTCCAGAGTTAAAGTTCCAGCTCTGGGTCTGTGCCAGCTCCCTGTTCAGCACAGCTCAAGCTGAGGCTGAAATGGTTCCTACCAGATACTATCGAGTTTCAGCTAGCAGTCAGGTCCAGGCAATTAGGAGCCATGAATTCAGAGTCCAAAGGCATTTCTTTGGCAGCAGAAAAGGCTCACCTTTGAAGGGCCAAAGGGTTGGGTTCCAAGCCCAGGTGATAATCAAGGCTTTCCTAAACCCTTCCCATATTGTCATTCTTAGAATTCTAGTTGACCCACTCAAAAATATGCACAGCAGGCAAGAAAAGCATCCATCTCTAAGGGTCAGCATTTACAAGGTCTGACATGTCTAAAAGGAGGTCATGAGCTACTGAAAACCACTTTATAAAATTCCTAGGTGTGTTTTCCGCTGATGCGTGTCTTTTTTTTCATGTCAGTTGCCTTTTCCCAGAGGCTCCAATAAGCAAAATCATAGTAAAAATCATCAGGATGGAGACTTATTCTGTTTTAAGATCCAAAGAGTATAAATTCTAATTTGCTTATCAGTGGCAAAAAAGCAAGGAAGTTATGTCCGGCTCATAATTTTTTTTTTGCAGTTTCCCTGATGGGGATGGTCCCCTCTAGCATCAATGAAATGACAAGTGTATAACGTTTTTCACCGAGATGCCATAGCCTCAAAAAGCCATTTAAAAAATCTTCCCCCACCTCCTTTATTTTCTCATTGCAAATTTACTCAAACATCAGGCAATAAATGAGCATTTACAGAGTTAATGTTACAGCTGCTAGGGGATCCTGGCTGGAATACAAGGGGCAATGGGTCCAAGAAATGGCTACAAAAAGATCCCTCTTTTTTTTCCCCTCTCTAATTTATCTAACATTTTGCTCCTGGCAACTGATTTCCCCTCCCTTTTAAGAAAAGAACAGATGCAAACGTTGAATCTCTTTGGCCTATCTAAAACTCACTTCTTGGGAGAGTTGGGCCCCTTTCCCCTCAAAGGCATCTCCAGGATGATCTCCTCCCCACCCCCCTCACTCTTACCAGCACTGTCAGAAGTAATCAAGGGAGCCCACAGGGCAATTCTCCCACACCTTGCCCCTCTCACATCAGCAGCTGATCTGCTGTTTTTTACCAGCCATCCTGACACTGAGATTTGTCATCTCCAGGCCCTTTATCCTCCTCTTCCCCAGCAGTGTTTTCACCGTATTTCAGAGATAGAGTCATTATAATGAAGCCCATCTCTAACTCTCTGTGTCAGGGTTGTGGTGGAGGAGTCCCCAAGACCACCTCTAGACTCAGTGATTCACTAGCAAGACTCACAGGGTTCATATGGTGTTTTCCTTATTGCAAATTTATTCAAATCCCAAGCAGTAAATTCAGGATTTACAGAGTTAACATTAAAGCTGCCAGGAAATCAAAGCCAGAAGGCAAGAGGGATGTGGGCCTGGAGAAATAGAAGTAGGGGAAGGATTCCACTGTAGTGGAAGGATACAAAGCAAAATGAGGGAAGAGAAAAAGTTCTTGGAGCAAAGTCTGGAGGAGACTGGTGCACGCATCAGAGTCTTCTCCCTGTGGAGCTAGGCAGGATATGCTCAATCCCTCCAACTGGTATGAATTGTGGTCTACCAGAGAAGCCTGCCTGAACTTGTACTTGCAGTCATTCAAGGCTCAGGCCCTGGATATAGTACAACCCCATTGACTTGTTAAATGAGCCTTTACTTAAGTCAACATTTTAAAAGTAATTCATCTCCTCTTTCAAATAAAACTCAATTGAGATGCAAAAGTAGAGCCTCTGTAGGTGATATGAGGGTGGGGCTCCTCACCCCCGCTCCCATTTACTCCTGAAATTCCGTGAAGAACACAAGAAATCCACCTATTTGGGACATTCTTCTTGATTTTTCAGACAATGAAAGCAAGACCCAGCAAAGGTCTTGCCTTCTTAGAAATAGAACCCATCTTAGAAATAGTGCCTCTTGAAGAAAATAGATTAAAGTCATGGTTTTCTAGCAATGTCTTCAGATAAGCTCACTTATTTTCAAAACAGATCAAAGTAAATAAATAAAAAAAAGATCTGGCTTTTGGAAAATTCTCCAAACTGTGCCATGTTGTTGCATCTCATCATGGACCATCAGCCTCTTCTTTAGGGTCTGGTGTGAGTAGCCCATTCTCCCTCAAGTCTTACCTTCTGCTCTCAGAGTTGGGACTTACCCTCCATTACAGATTGAGATTGTGCACGTGACCAGCTAAGGTTCACTGGGTTAAACTGCATTATGTGGGTTTTGCCACATCCACACTGTTAATTGGAGAGGAGAGGTTAGGGTCTTAGCAAGCTCTGAGAAATTCTCTTGGAAAACATCTCTTCTACTTCCTCCTTCATTTCACAGCTTGGAAGAATCATAGACTTGATGAAGAAAAACTGTAGACTCATTATCTTCTTTTTTTAATTTAATAAATCTTTATTGTTCAAATTATTACAATTGTTCCTCTTTTTTTCCCCCATAGCTCCCCTCCACCCGGTTCTCACCCCACCCTCTGCCCTTACCTCCCTCCCACTGTCCTCATCCATAAGTTTACGATTTTTGTCCAGTCTTTCCCCTCACCCTCCATACCCTTTCCCTCCTGAGAATTGTTAGTCCACTCCCTTCCTATGCCCCTGATTCAATTATATTCACTAGTTTATTCTGTTCATCAAATTTTTTTCACTTGATTTTTAGATTCACTAGTTGATAGATACGTATTTGTTGTTCATAATTTTTATCTTTACCGTTTTCTTCTTCCTCCTCTTCTTAAAGAGTATCTTTCAGCATTTCATATAATACTGGTTTGGTTTTGATGAACTCCTTTAGTTTTTTTTATTTGTGAAGCTCTTTATTTGACCTTGTAGGTTCTTGCCATTCATCACATTGAATATTTCTTGCCACTCCCTTCTGGCCTGCATAGTTTCTGTTGAGAAATCAGCTGACAATCGAATGGGTGCTCCCTTGTAGGTAATTAACTGTTTTTCTCTTGCTGCTTTTAATATTCTCTCTTTATCTTTTGCTCTTGGCATTTTAATTAAGATGTGTCTTGGTGTGGTCATCTTTTGATTCCTTTTGTTTGGGGTTCTGTGCGCTTCCTGGACTTGTAAGTTTATTTCTTTGACCAGGTGGGGGAAGTTTTCAGTCATTATTTCTTCAAATAAGTTTTCAGTATCTTGCTCTCTCTCTTCTTCTGGAACCCCCATAATTCTGATATTGGTCCGCTTAAAGTTGTCCCAGAGGCTCCTTACACTATCTTCACATTTTTGGATTCTTTTTGCTTTTGTGGTTGAGTGTTTTTTGCTTCTTTGTATTTGAAATCTCTGACTCGATTCTTGCCTTCCTCTAGTCTACTGTTAGGTTTCTGTATAATATATTTTATTTCAGTCAGTGTATGTTTAATTTCTAGTTGGTCCTTTTTCATATCCTCAAGGGTCTCGCTAAATTTATCAGCCTTTTCTAGGAAATTCTTGAAAAACCTTATAACCATGGTTTTGAACTCTATATCCAGTCATTTTTTCCCCCTCCATTTCTTTTGTTTGTGATCTGTTGCTTTGTCTCCACATTTAGGCTACTTCCCTGAGTTGGTAGAGTAGCTTTGTGTGGTAGGTGTCCTATATGGCCCAGTGGCTCAGCCTCCCCAGTTACCTGAGGTAAACACTCTTGGTACACTCCTTTGTGGACTCTGTGTGCAGCCTTGTTGTAATTAAGTCTTGATTGTTGTTGGTATCAATGGGGGGAATTGATTTCCAGGCCAATTGGCTGTGAGGATCAACTGTGTCTATGGCAGGAGAACTTCTGTGCTAGAGACAACCTTATGAGCATAGAAGCTTTTGCAATTTTGCAAAAGCTTCTATGCTTGGCTTGGATGGGGCAAAGTCTCAGGGCTGAGCAGACAGCCTTGGTTTCCCATTAGCCCTGTCCTATGAGGCCCCTTGGTCTCAGTGTCCTTTGATAATTGCTACAGTCCTCTTTGAGCACACTCATGTGTGCACCTCCAGATCTCTGCCTTTTGTGGCTCTCCTGAGTTTCTGTTCACTCCTCTTTTCCCAACAGTCCAGATTCCCCCTGTATGAGTCTGGAACCACAGGGTCTCACCCAGAACTGAGGTTCAGTGCAGTTGGAACTGGGGTTCAGTGCAGTGGAGAGTTTCCATCTTCCTCCTGCTAGAGGAAGCCAGCCAGGCACTCAGCCACCCGTCCTCTCCATGTGCGTGTCTCCATACCTCAGCTTTTTGCAGCTCCTCTCAGTCTTCGTGTGCCCTTCTCTTTCCTTCTAGTTGTAGAATTTCCACTCAGCCCGCTTTCCTGTGGCTCTGGATGGTGTCCGTTTTCTCTTTTAGTTGTAGTTTTGATATTGTTGTGTGAGGCAGCAGTTTAGGTGTTTATCTATGATGCCATCTTGGTTTTTCTCATTATCTTCTAATTATATGTGTTTCATGCGTTTTTATTGTATCTCTAGTCTCCCATTAACTTGAGATTGATTATGGTTTTGCTGCAAAATGTATCCTTTGACAAATGTGTTTTGTTTGTTTTGTTTTTAATTTGTCCTACTTATAAAAACTATTTGTGATTAGCTTTAGAGACCAATAGCTATAAGGAGCTATTAGATTTGGAACATGCATTAGAAGTCACTGAGTCCATTTTCCTGCCTGGATCTCCTCTAAACACCTGGTGATTAGCCATCTTGCCTTTCTCTTGGTCCACTCTGGACAGGGAATGGACTTGCTCTGAATTCGGCACATTCCTGTGTTTGATCAACTCTAGCTTTGGGGGGAATCTTCTTCTGTTAAGCTGCCTGCAGCCTCCCAGGCCACTGCTCCCTGGGTCTTGTCTCTATCCTCTGGGGCTATATGAGGTACACCTCATCTTTCACATAATCCTAGTTGGGTTTAGGGTGTGCACTGTTCAAAAAGTCAATTTCATTTTACCATATAATATCCATGAAGGATCCTTTGAAGGGGTATAATAGAAGTTCAGGGTAGATAGAGTGGTGTTGAGGGGACAAATACAGTGTGGCACATTCTATTCAACCTCATTGTAACCTACTGTACATGGTCATGTATAAAGGAACTCATTTTAGGGTGAGGGCATGAGTGGAGGATGTGGGGAGAAATAGGGGGAAAAGGACACATATGTAATACTAATACTTAATCAATAAAGAACTTAAAAAAATAAATAAAGGAAGTCATTTTATTTAATATATTTTATTAATTTTTTTACAGAGAGGAAGAGAGAATGATAGAGAGTTAGAAACATCGATAAGAGAGAGATATTGATCAGCTGCCTCCTGCACACCCCCTACTGGAGATGTGCCCGCAACTCAGGTACATGTCCTTGACCGGAATTGAACCTGGGACCCTTCAGTCCACAGACCGACGCTCTATCCACTGAGCCAAACCGGTTTTGGCAAGAAAATCATTTTAAAGAAGATATCGTATGACTCCATTTATATGAATTCTAGAAAAGGCAAAAGTATAATGAGGTTTCCAAAACAAATCATAGTAACCAAGCATAGGAAGACAGGATTAGCTGCAGAGAAAAGGGACCCCTTTAGGGTAATGGAAATATTCTAGCTCATCATGGTGGTGGTAGATATAGCATTAGACACTTTTCAAAACCCATCAGGGAGAGACTGGACAAAAATCATACACCTATGGATGAGGTCAACGGGAGGGAGGGAAGGGTGGGAGCTGGGTGGAGGGGTGCTATGGAGGGGAAAAAAGAAAAACAAATGTAATAATCTGAATAATAAAGATTTAATTAAAAAAAAAAACCATCAATGGCCAAGACTGGTTTGGCTCAGTGGATAGAGCGTCGGCTTGCGGACTGAGTGGTCCCAGGTTGGATTCCGGTTGGGGGCATGTACCTTGCTTGCGGGCACATCTCCACTGTGGGGTGTGCAGGAGGTGGCTGATTGATGTCTCTCTCTCATCTATGTTTCTGACTTTGTCTCTCTCCCTTCCACTCTGTAAAAAATCAATAAAATATATATTTTTTTAAAAACATCAATCTCTACACTTAAAGTTGGTGAAGTTTATTGTATGTAACTTATAACTCAATACATGATATGAATTACATATATATCTACAAAGGAAAGCAGAATATCCACTTCTTATTCTTCTTCTATGAATTATTTTCCCTTGTCTGAAATGTACATATGGAACCAAGGCAGGTTCTAACCTACTGTTTTTAAATGTTAATTATATTGAAGTATCACATGCATAATTATTAGTATTCAGCTCAATTCATTTTTACAAAGTGAAGACATCTGTGTAAACACCACAGATGTTCCCTTCCACTCATTAATACATTTCACCAAGACTAACCACTATTGTGACTCCAAACAATATGATTTGTTTTGCCTGTTCTTGAGATTCATATGAATGGACTCATGTAGCAAGTTCTCTTTTGTGTCTGGTTTCTTTTGTTCACCATGATGCGGGTGAGCTTTGTCCATGATGTTGTGTATAGTTAGTTCGTTTTTAATATTGTGCCATATTCCAGCATGTAATCAATAATTTGCTTATCCATTCTGAGGTGGATAGAAATCTGGGTTGTTTCCAATTTTTGGCTATAGACATTCTAAGATGTAATTCTGTTGGGTATATATCTGGGAGTGCAATTGCTGAGTTCATTCAGCATTGCGTATGTTAACTCTACTAAATGCTGCCAAACACTATTCCAAGGAATTGCTCTGTTTTATACACCCACAAGCAATGTGTGAGAGTTTTGGTTGCTGTACATCCTTATTAACATTTGCTATTGTCTATCCCTTTCATTTTACCTATTCAGGTGGGAAGGAGTGGCATAATTACGTTGTGGTTTTAGTTTGTATTTCCTAATGAGTAATGGAAGAGAGCACCTTTCTATATGCTTATTTGCCAATTTGCATACCATCTTCCATAAAGGTTTTGTTCGAATCTTTTTCCTGTTTCTCTGTTGGGTTGTCTGCCTTTTTTTATCTGCTTTTAAAATAGTAATTTCTTCAAAATGATGTAGTAGTAATTTTTGTAACTAACTTTTTTCCAGGTGCAAATCTACAGCTTTTTTATTCTTTCTTTCTTTTTTTGAAAGAAAAAATGTATTTTAGTTCTAGGAGATGATATGTTTATCTGGAAGGAAACTAACACCCCCATTATAAATTCTGTTTAGAATGTCTCCAGCCTTGTGTTGAATTTCTTCCTCTCATGAGGACAAAAAGGAACTGGGAGCATAGCTGAATTTGATCTTACAAATCAAGAGGGGGGCCGAAACCGGTTTGTCTCAGGGAATAGAGCATCGGCCAACGGACTGAAAGGTCCCAGGTTTGATTCCAGTCAAGAGCATGTACCTTGGTTGCAGGCACATCCCCAGTGGGGGGTGAGGGTGTGTGCAGGAGGTGGCTGATCGATGTTTCTCTCTCATCAATGTTTCTCTCTCATCAATGTTTCTAACTCTCTATCCCTCTACCTTCCCCTCTGTAAAAAAATTAATAAAATATATTTAAAAAAAAAACAAGAGGAAGAAACTGAGGCCCAGAAACATAGGTGGCTGTGTAAGGTCACACAGCACAGCGGTTCTTTTACTGGTGTATCCAAAACAACAGGAGAGCCTAGGAATACAAACTCCTGGAACCCAAAGAGATTTTCCCAAGTCAAGCTAACCCAGCCTTCCTCCACAGAGCTGATGAGAAAAATCTTTGCTCATCAAAATGCAACCCTTTCTTCAGGGTCTGGATAAGATGTGGTCTCTTTTGTAAAACCTTTCTGCTCTTTGCAGCCAGAATCAATCTTTTTCCATAATCTCTGTTCTGGGCTGGGTTGTAACACTTACACAGTTCTCTCTTGGGCTGTTAGCATATCTGCCCTGCTTCCTGTGCTAAATGCTAAGCTCCTGGGAAGGCAGGCTTGGCTTGTTTCTTTAGTTGCTTGGTAAAAGTCTAAGAAGAAAGGAGCTCAGGGACTGTGCTCCATGAAGCAATTGGCAGGCACGTTCATATGAAAGTGATAGATCTCTTGGTGTAGTGACTCCTGCATGTTCATATGGAGTTGACAGATATCTTTGTTCTGGAGTTGAGACTCCTGCACTTTTGAGGATGGAATCATGGGCCCCAAAGTCTTCATAAACACAGGAATGGACTTCCCTTGGTAGGATGCTGTGCTACGGTTCCCTGCCAGCCCAGAGTTGGTGCCTAACCTCTCTCTTGCTCTTGCACCAGCTTGTTGTCTAGTATAGACTCCAGAGCTACTCTGGGAGCCTGACTGTAGAAGAGAGTTTTTGAACCCTTATGTTTCACTGAGGCAGGTGAGCAAAGGCTAACTGGGAGAACAGGTATGATGTGGAGAGGGAAGGCTGAACCCCTCTCCTGCCTCCTTCTTCTTTCCTGCTTCTCCCCCGAGGGCCCCAGGTTCCTGATTGTCAGCCACAGTAGCGTGACAGTAGCTGCAAGGGTGTGTGCAAGCATCTTTCTTCAGCTTCCCTCCCCGTCAGTGCAGCCCTGCCCATTCTCTACCCTCCACCCTCTTGGCAACACTCGGGGTGAATGCATATTGGCAAGGCATAGGGTGTGGAGAAATTTGCCTGTCATCACGCATGCAGGGCTCAGCCTTGAATCAAAGGTATTGGAGTCCCCAGGGCCGCCATGTACCAAGATCTGGGAGTTGTACATTCTATATCCCTTAAGGGGATATAGCCCGACCTCAGAGGAATTTCTTGGAACTTTTGAGCAAATAAAATATTTTCTAACAGCCTGGTAAATGGTCCCTGTAACAGATGTAAAAGGACTCTGTCCTTCCCAATTCTTGATTCTTAGGGGAGTGGAAATGAGCCAGGAAGGGGGAAGGGAAGAGGGCTCATAGACTCCTAGAATTTGGGATTGGGAAGAGTTGGGAGTTTTGTTGGGTTTTGTTTATTTATTTTAGCTGATTACAGCTATACAATCAAATTAAAGGAAAGGAAACAGAACCAGAGAAACCAAGTAACTGGTTAGAGGCAATGGACTAGAACTTAGAACATGAGATATGAAAATTATAAGGGAAATCATTTTACAGATTATTTATAACTGCTGAGTGATAGACACTGGGCAGGACTGTGCATGTGTGTCCTTATTCTGTGTGACAATCCTATTAAATTGATATCACATCATTTTACAGATCTATCCGCATGTTAGAGGAGGAGGAGGAGGAGAGCTTACTGGATTGCTTGGTACAGCCCTTGTCACTGGGGATACAATTGAGATGGTTCTGCTATGGCCCTTGTGGAGGACAGAGACAGGTGAAGGGAGGGTATAATAGAAGTTCAGAGTGCTGTGGGAGCACTTGGATGGGTCCTAACTCGAACTTGGGGAAGTCAGGAAGGGCTTTCTGTAAGAGCTGAAGGGGCCTGGAGTGACCAGGTATGGGATGTAAGGATGGTGTTGGTTGAGTTGGTTAGGTGACAAATAAGGCCAGAAACATAAGCAGACACCAGACCTTGAAGGGCAAGACAAGAAGTTTGGATTTATCCCAAGATGGGTATAAAGGTTTTAAATGATTGAGTGACAGTATCACATGTTCCTGTTCTAAAGAAGACTTGGGCCCTGGCTGGATTTACTCAGTGGTTAGAGTGTCAGTCTGAGCCCTGAAAGGTCAAGGTTTCCATTTCCAGTCAAGGGCATGTACCTGAGCTGCCAGTTTGCTCCCTGCCAACAGTCTGACACGTGCAGGTCTCTCTCATATTGATGTTTCTCTCCTTCCCCCATTCCCATCTTTCTCCCTCCCTTTCACTCTCTCTGAAAAGCAATGGCAAAAATATCCTTGGGTGAGGATTAACAACAAAAAAGAAAGAAAAATAAAGAGAACTCGGCTTTGGTGAGGAGGTTAGACAGGAGGAGTAAAAGCTAGTCATCCACTACAGCAAGAATAGTAGCCTGAACTCAAATAGTGTCCGGGGATGGGAGAAAAGGGTGAATGAGAGAAAAAGATTTAGGGATCACCAGGACTTGATCATTGATGGGCTGTGAGGGGTGAGGAGTCAGAAGAAGCCAGCCTGGCTTTCATGTTTTATCCCAGGCAATATTGTCATCACTGTGCCATCATCCACTCCAATGAGAGACCTGAAGCTCATACTAGTAGAAGTGACTTATCCAAGGTCAATCAGGTCATGAATGGTAGAGCTGGGGCTCCAATCCATTTCTGTCTGATACCTTCCTAATCCCAATGATTTCAGACTTTCCTGTTCATGCCTGTCTGAACAACAGCCATGAACACCTTTGGCCAAAGCCCACAGGAGGCATAGCTTCTGCAGTGGTTAGAGAAAACTCATGCTGAGCCTTAGCAGTTCATCTGAAAAGTGATGTCAAGAACCTCCCCATCCAATCCCCAGGTGCAGAGAGCTGCACACTATCCCAAAAGGCAGCTGGCTTAATGGAAGAAGCACTAACCCGGGTTAGGAGACCCAGGTTCAAGCCTTGGTCCTGCCACATTACATATCTTCTCTGGGCCTCAATCTGAGAATTAGGGGGCTGGGCCAGTTGACCTCTAACAGCCATTTCAGCATCGACTTCTAAGATTCTATACACTGGGGAGCTAAGAATGTGCTTAAACATATAGAGTTATAGGCTAGAGGCTTTCTGGGGACCATCTCTTTGTGTTTCTAAATGATATGTTATTCTCTAAATGGGTCCCATCTGTGACCTATGCAAATCAGGGCTCTCATGGGTCCCTGGCACAGTGATCAAATCAGAATCTGTGGAATGAAGCTGCTGAGAAGTATCTTTGAATGTTCTCTAGTGATGCCAGAGTGGAATGAGGCTTGGGAACCATTGTCTTAGAAGATGCTAAGAAATTGCCAATGTGTGTGTCACCCATGGGAAACCAGTGGGAAGGATTGGCTAGCTTTTACAGAAGAGAATTCATCCCTTCAGAGAGTCATTCCAGAGCAGGGAGGGAAATGAACACATGGCTGAGAGTTAATCCCATGGCTCAAACTCCTCTTTAAAAGAGGTTCCTGGCCTGGCCAGGAGTGTGGCTCAGTTTGTTGAGTGTCATTCCGTGCACCAAGAGGTTGCCAGTTCAATTCCTGATCAGTGCACATGCCCAGGATTGCAGGCTTGATCCCCACTAGGGGGCATGTAGGAGGCAGCCAATCTATGTTTCTTTCTCATGGATGTTTCTCTCTCTCTCTCCTTTCCTTTCTCTCTAAAATCAATAAAACACACATGTGAGATATTTAAAATGGATTCCTGGTTCCACAGAAAAAGAATAAGTAGGGAAAATAAAGCAAGAGTTAGAGCCATTTCCCCTGGAAACTCCTTTCTCTCAGTCCCTTCTCATCTCCTCATTGCTTCAGCCTGTGCTGGGTATTGTTGCTGTGTCAGGCCCAGAAAGAAAGGTGACTTGCTACCAGTATCATGAGAGAGGAAGACAGAAGACAAAATACTCTGGGTTGTTCTGAATAAGCAAGGTTATGTCAGGACAAGAGATGAGGGAAGACTTTGTGAAAGCAGTGAGATAATCCTTAATAACACCTTAAATTTCATCAGTCAGAATCTGTAGATAAACACCTAGGCATGCCCCACTGTGCCAGGTGCTATACCTCCCATGAAAAGCAAATAGGAAAGATGCAGACTTTAACCTTTACCCTGCAGACCAAAGGAGATGACAGACGAACCAGCAGGCAATCATCACATGGTGTGAGAGGTTTGGGGAGGCCAGAGGAAGGCCACTGAACTCATGTCAGGCAGTCCAGAAGGATTTCCTGAAGGAGTTGGTGCTTGAGCCAAGTTTTGAAGGACAGGTTTAAATTATCCAGGTAGGAAGGTATGTGTGGATATGTAAGGAAGGTAGACTTGCCATTACAGTGTTTTATAAGGTTCAAAGTCCTTATCCATCATCCATTATTTTATTTGGCATTAATATGATGCTGGTTGGGAAATTCACAGATTGATATTTTCTTTTGGTCCTCCAGGGTCTGGAAGGACTAGGATGAAAAGCTATTCGCTTCATCACAGAAGAATTACAGGCCCTCATTTGACAAACACAATGGTTATTGAGGAAACTGCCTCTGTGGCTATTATCTCTATTTACTTTCTCCCTCAGTCTCTCTGGTAACTGTGAAATGGATTGGAATTCCCTCCTTTTTTATAGATGAGTAGGCCAAGGCTTAGAGAGATTTATTTCCCCATCAACTTAATGCCTAAGCAAGGATTCAACATCTTTAAGTATTTTTTGGATAGGGTGAAGACCAGATTAATAATTAGTGCTGCTATAGTAGAGCTTTCTTTTACCACATCTGCTGCTATGTATGGACTTAAAGAGAGATTATTATTATTATTATTATTATGCGTCTTACCCATTCCTTGTTTAATCCTAATTGTTTGGCTATCATGAGCCAGGAACATTCATGACAAAGAGATTGCTTTGGTTTGGCTGTGGATAATTATAATCATGTCATCTTAGCAAGCTTCTCCTATGACCCCTTCATTCTAACTTAGCAGATGCCACAGCAGAGCTGACATCCAGGGTTTATGTGTAATGCCAACTTGATCTCAGCTGGATTGCAAGCAGGAAGCCAGAGAGGTGGGTACTGAGCTTTGCTGGAGTCTCTAAGCTTTCCAGGTAGTGCTAGCAGATGCTAATAGCTATAGGAGCACCACACATGCAGATGTGTGTGCTCAAGGCTGTTTATTCCCAGTGAATCACAGGAGGCTGTGGAGATTATGAAGGATATGTCCTCATTCAGAATATTGTTCTGTGAATTGGCTTTTTGAAAAATCAAATAGTTCTAGAAGTTTCCCTATACATAAAATAGAGGTTGCTCTAGTTTGAGGAGAAACCATGATGAATGGGAAAACTGCCATTAGAGTCCTGGATAAAGGAGAGAGACTGCATTTAAAAAAAATTAAGGTGTAATTCACATACAATGACTTTCACCCCTTTTTAGTACACATTTCTTCAAGTTTTGACAAATGCATATAGCCAGGTAGCCACCACCACCATACAGGTATGAAAGAGCTCCATCACCTCCCAAATTTCCTCTTTTCACTTTAGAACAAACCCCTCCCACCACTCTCAGCCCATGACAACAGACCTGTTCTCTCCCCCTATAGTTTTGCCTTTTCTATTATATCAGAGATGTAGCTTTTGAAAGACTTTTTTAATATATACTTTTTGGTGCCTCTTTAATTTTGTACCATGTATATATATTATCTATTCAAAAAATAGATACTATTTTTAGAAAGTAAAATCATACTTCCAAATAATCCATGCATTAAAAAGGAAACCCAGGGAAAAGTGTAAAGTATTTAGAACCAAAAAATAATGAAAATATTAATGAAATGGGTTTTGACACTATCATACACAAGGGAAGTCATCAAAACCCATGAATGTAACAGAAGTGAAAGTTCATAACCTTAAATCATTTATTAGAAA
The DNA here is from genome assembly GCA_011751065.1 of Lasiurus cinereus. Lineage (NCBI taxonomy): Eukaryota > Metazoa > Chordata > Mammalia > Chiroptera > Vespertilionidae > Lasiurus > Lasiurus cinereus. Next base: position 31,044,882 of record JAAGEH010000006.1, on the reverse strand, counting down.
ACACATATTTTTAAAAGAACCTAAAGTGTTCTATCTTAAAATCAGAGAAAGAAATCAAAGCAAACCTAAAGAAATGAGGATATTCCAGGGCCCCCTTCAGGCGAGGGGATCCCCAAGACAGGTGCTGGGCATGGAAGCCACAGGGGCATAGGCTACCATGGAGACAGAACTGAACCTCACAACACCCTACTTGGCCCCGGAGGATGACTGGTTAGCCAGAGACAGGTAAGATTCCTCAGGGAAGGAACAACCTAAGACAGGCACAGTCGCAGAGGGGCCATCAGGAGAGAACTTGTGGGTCAACAGAGGTAGGGCACAGACCCTCATTCCCGCACCCCCAACCTTGCAGGGGTCTAAACCCTTACCCTTTTTGAGGGAGGTCTCCTGCCCCCATGGCTACTTCGCTTCCCACACCCAGCACAGATCGGGACCCAGGTAACAGAAATGTGGCCCAGCTCAGATCAGGACCCAGGTAACAGACAGAAACTTGCCGACAGCAGCTGCCCTATATCTAAATTCAGCCTAGCACTAGGAATGCTCAGTACCTACTCAAGAATGCAAATAAACCTTTCCACTAATATTTACAGGGTAATCTAAGATTGTTGGTAGAGTATTAAATTTGACAATAAAAGAGTTATCAAGCTTTCAGATTAATTTAAATTGGTAAATTGAAATAAGTGAACACCCAAGAAAATTTAAGAGTACTGGACAAAAAGCTATTTCTAAAGTATTGATTAAAATTTCTATTAATAGCTCATCTCATGGTAAAATTGCTTAACAGGCAATGAACATAAAACAGGCATATTTGTGTGCAAAAATTTAAAGTTATCAAGATTGCATTAAAAATTTTACAAAATTCTCCATTAATCAAAAAAAAGGGGGATAATAGGATAATATCATGTAAGGAAAATATCTGGTAAGTAAATTACATCTAGAAAATTTTTACTTTAGAAAATTAATTTTCATTTGTAATACTAACAGCAAGACACCCATGAAAAACACACATGGTGTCAAAATAAGCCAAAGGAAAATCAGGTAGGCAAAAATAAAAAGGACCACAAGTAAATTTGATAGAAAAGATTCCTTTATTAACTTTTGGTCGAGAATATGTTTATATACTTTCAGAAAACAACTCCAAGACCAAGTGGACTCCTGCAATAGAGAGGAACTGACAGGTCTGCTCCAACCACGAAGACAAGAGGAGAAACTGTCCAGAGATGGAAGACGCTGATGACACCTTGCCATGTGAGCAGTCAGCAACTGTGCATCAATATGGGATGCCTACGACCAAACCAGAGAGGGTCGACCTGCATTGCCAACATTTGTCCACTATCCAGATACCATTGCTAACGTGTACACATAAAGAACTGTTTGACGTTGAAACTGGGACTCAAAACTATTGGACATTGAAATTGGGACTCAAACATTTTTTTGCTTATAAGTTTATTTCTAGCCTACAAAGGCAAGATGTTTTTAAAGACAAGAATTGGGGCCGTGAGAGGGAGAGACAGATACAGAGGCAAAGAAGCAATGAACAGACAGTCATGCTACAATGGGAAGGCAGGGGAGGTTGGGGGCCTGTAAGAGATCAACTGAAGGACTTGTATGCATGTATGTAAGCATAGCCAATGGATACAGGGCATTGGGCGGAGGAGGAGCAGGGAGGATAGGTGAGGGCATGTACTGGGGGCTGGGGAAGGTCGGGGGAGGGCAATAGGGAAAAAAAAGGAGACAGTATGTACTACTACTTGTAATACTATAAACAATAAAAATATTTATTTAAAAAAAGAAATGAGTATATAAATAACCAAGATAATTATTGAGTAATTAGTTAATAAACATGAAAAATGGTTATAATAACAATACATATGATTTGTGAACTGAGGCACAAATCAACTTAGGGTGGTGAAATGAACATGAACTTAGTACCTTTGAGTCTCAATTTTCTCATTGCTCAGATAGAGATAATAACACCCACCTCTGCCCGTCAGCAGGGAGGGCTTTCGCCAATAAGGATCTGGCGCTGGTAGCACTTCCTTTCTCCTTTGCATCGCATGAGTGATAATTACAGTGGGGATTATGGTATGCCATGGGGAAGTTTCCATTCAAGATGTTACATATGTATTTCCTTACCTGGATTTCTTTCTTCTCTGCTGTTTCTTACACCTTTCCTTTCCTCCTCCACTGTTGATCTGTGCTAGAGAAGCGCAGTAAGCAGGGAAACATGGGGCCACCGGGTCGTAGGCCAGGCCAGTTGGAACTCACATGCTGGATGCTGAAGTGCCTTGAGATGAGAGCTGAAGCCTCGGATTAGCAGACCAGGATGTAAAACCACTTTCTAGCTGTGTGACCATGAATAAACCTCTTGGAATTTTGTGTCTTTCTCTGTCAAACAGGATCATAAGAATGTCCATTTATAAAGCTACTAGAGGCCCAATGCATAAAACTCGCAGCCACAGCAGCTTTCTCAATCCCTCCCTCTCAGCAGAGGCGGCTGCAGCCCCGGCTTGGTCCGGAAGGACATCCATAAAGGGATTGTGAGAGCTCATTTAGGTTCATTTAGTCATATTACGCTTTTATTATTATAGATTAGGAGAATCAAATGAGATGATACATGTAAAAGTACTTTGTAAATTTCAAAGTGCTGTAAAAATGTCAGTTATTGTGGTAATTATTTTTATTAAAACTTGTTCACTAAGAGCATACTCCAAAAATATATTCTCTGATGCACCATAAGGCTTCTGGGCCTGTGGCAGTTGGGAATGGGACAGTGGCTCTTCTGATTAAATGCATTGCTCATGGGCTGACTGGCCAGCCACCCAATCATCTATCAATACCTTAGTGAATTTCCCAGCTTTTCAGTTACATGGTTAGGAGTTGAAACTTTAGGACAAGTATTAAAGTAGAGAAAAGAGAGAGGGTCTTTCTTTTTTGTTGCAAAGAAAGTTAATTACCCTTACCTTTGTTTCCTATGTTCTTGGCTAGCTTCAAGAAAATTTTTATTGAAAGTTTAACAATTTATATATCATTCTTTTTCTAAAATTTCTATGGGTTACAGTGCTATCCAGTAGAGCTATGCAAGCCACAAATGCAAGTGATAAACAGCCATAAACAGAATTTTTAAAATTTTCTAGTAGCTACATAAAAAAAGAGACAAGTGTGAATTATTTAAAAATAATTTAGCCTGGCTGGTGTAGCTAAGTGGTTGAGTGTTGACCCCATGAACCAAGAGGCTGCTAGTTCGATTCCCAGACAGGACACATACCCAGTGTCATGGGTTCGATCTCCAGTAGAGAGCATAAAGGAGGCAGCTCATTGATATTTCTATATCTCTATCCTTCCCCCTTCCTCTTTCTCTAAAATCAATAAAATCAATAGTATTTTAAAATAATATTTTATTTAGTTTGGTATATCTAAACTATTATTATTTGAACATGTAGTCAATATAAAATTAATGAGATATTTTACAACATTTTTTTTCACACTAATCCTTCAAAATTTGACATTCACTCGTGACTCATCTCATTTTGGATCTGTCTCATTTCAAGCATTCAGTAACCACATGTGGCTTGTGGCTGTCATCTTAGCACAGCACCAGAACTTAGCTAGGTTTAAAGTTACTTCATTTCTGAAGAGTAGAAAACATGCAAGACCTAAAGAGTGTTGTAGAGCATAGTGGCAGGGGTAAAAAACATTTTCCAGACTTGGGTTCATTTAGTCATCCGTTCATCAGGTACTGAGCACCTACTTTGTGCCAACTGCTATAGTCTCAGGTTTATAGCCAACTTAATTGATGACTCTGGACGAGCCACTTCTCTTCTCAGGCCTCAAGCTACCTGTTCTGCCATTGGGAAAATTAAGATACCGTATGAAAAGGAGAGAACTATTTGGACCAGCTGGAGGAAAATACATCTGGAAATCATTACCGTACCGGTGGAGTTTTGAAAGGCCATCAATACCAATCACTTTCATTGATTGTGTTGATGGAGCTCTCATAATCCCTTTATTATTAATGTGAAAACCCAATCAACCCCATAGGATTTTACTGGGGGAATTAATCACACAAGTCTTTTCCATGGAAAGGGTGATTTGTCATGCTGATGGTGTTGCCCAGGACCCCAATTTCTTCACCAGTGTTTTATTGACCATCCTTTTAGGGAAGTGGTAAGGGAAAACCATAAAACAAGTCATAAATTCCTTTGTGACACCCAGTGTTTTATAAAGATAAGTAATCATTCCTGTCTACCAGTAGTTTTGACTGTGGAACGGTGCCTAGGAGGTATTGCAAGAACTGGTGCTGGAACTGTCTTAACATGGTCACTACAGCTTCAGAAATAAAGTCGCATTCATTAACATGTAGGTGGCCATGACTTAGGCATGACTGTGGCTTAAGCAGGACAAGGAAATAGAGTTATACTTCCCAGGAACAGAGTGACAGCTGGGGCTGTCAGGTGAAATCAGTTGTCAACTTCTGTGCTAGAAGAATGATTCTACACGGGTATTTAGAAAGAGAGAAAATGACTCTTAGAAAATGCAAGTGTTGGAAACTTAGTAAGTAGATAATGATCAGAAAAAGAGATACCATCACTGGTGGTAGCAGTCCAAGCCAGTCCAGATAATGGGGAAACACAGGCATAGGCAGACCTTGCAGTTGCTAATGCAAGTCCTGGTATTAAGCACCAAAAAATAATCCCCTGACATTGGTATATGGCCTTTTAACTCTGCAAAGTGCTTTCACAACATCCTTTCATTGGAGCAGCAATGCGTGGGAAGAAGGCTGTGTTTTGTAACCCTTACTTCACACATAAGGAGACAGAGGCTAGTAGTGAATGGCAAAGATATCATAAGAGCTATGTTTTTTTGTTTGTTTTGGTTTTGTTTATTATCACTACATCTTGTTGTCTTCCTAAGCTTTTCCAGAACACAATCCTGGCACTGATACCTGATACAGTTTAGGGTATGTAGAGAGCTTCTTAGAAGACTGTGTGTCTAGAGAGGACCTAGCAGCTAAGCTGACTTTCAGCTAACTGAAGAAAACTCAAGCATAGAAGGAGGTTGGCCTTTGTTCTCTCATAGTTGCATAGACTTCACTTTTGACAGGATGGAAGGAAAGGAAAATTGCTGTTCTCATTCACTATATTTCTAGTGGTATCAACCACAGAAGAAGTGGAATTGTTGCTAAGAAACACTTCCCCAGAATGAACATCCTGAGCTTTATTAGAAAGAAAAAAATATTATATATCCCTCCTTAAATATGAAAACCCCTTCTGTTCACAATGCACTTTATAATTTATTAAACTTTTTCAGACTCAATCTATTCAGATGTGGAGCAATTCCACAAGTAGTGAACAGTTACTGCTTCTTGTATACAGTGCTTTGTTGGGTAAATGAATGATTCCACTTTGCAGATGAGAAAGTTGAGGTCCAAAGAGGTTGAGTGGTTTGTCCCAAAGAGGGAAACATGACAGAAACTCATATTTTCTGAGTTCAAGTCTTATCATGTTTCTACAGCCCATCCTTGAGATCTGGTTTCTGAACATACACCCATGGAATAGCACCAGGAGAAATTGTCATATTTTCCATGAAGCAAAGATTTGGGGGACCTGGGGTCTCTCCAAGTATTTTTAATCACTTACATTTCTATAAATTAAGTCATTACACTCTCTGGAAGAGCAGTAAAAAGAACAAATTGGCATTCCGCTTCCCAAACAGCCCGAGGCAGAGTGAATATGGCAAGGAACAGTAGTCAAACTTCTAATCATCTCATCAAGACCCCGAAGCAGAAGGATTAATTTATGAGCCATCAATAAATAACGCCAGCTTGGCAAAGAAAGTGAAACACATACTTTTTTAAAAATTCTAAGCAGCACCTGGTACTGATCCCAGTTTATAGTACAGATGCCTCCACAGATAAGAGTGCTTGTTTATTCTCCAGGAATTTTAATATTGAAGAGAGAAATCTTAGAAGAAAATTAGAAACTCAGATGATTACTAAGCCTAAAAGGAGGAATTACAGTTGGTGGTAAGGGAAAAAGTGTGGTTTGTATAGATCCAGAGGTGCTTGGAGAAATGTACAAATCATTTTCTTTCAGGAAGCATTCAGGCACTACTGGGCAACCTTTGTGAAGAAGGGCAATATCTTATCAGGAATTTTCCATAATTCAAGTTTCTAAATTGAAAGGGACCTTAGATTGACCATCTGGTAAAATCCTCTTGGCCCTGGCTGGTTGGCAAACTGTCTCTGTTATTGAGCCTCCACTTGTCCTTGAGTAATGGGCAAATCCAACATCCCTTGAAGTACTATTTCTCTGTATCTGAATTCTATAAAGTGTTGTCCTTATGTTGAGCCCCAAACTGCCACCCAGATCCCTTTTATGTTTCAGCCCTTTCTAAATAAAGGAAATCCCTCTTCCGTGTGACAGCCCATCAACTGCTAAAGACCATGATCATGATGCTTCTGCCCCATGCAGCTAAAGGTCTCTGAGCTAAATATCTCCAGCTGGGGGCGGGGGAGGGGGCGGGGAGGAGAATCTTCATAAAACATTCCAAGGAGAATTGGGTTTCCAGACCCATTATCATCACAGCCATCCTCCTGGACAATTTTCAAGATTGAAAGCCAGATTCCAGAAATAGTCTGAACTGCAGAGGGCCCTTCCTCCGGGATGGTTAGTTGACACCTATCCCAATCTCAGAAAAAGGTCTACTAAGTAGAGAGGAAGCACAGGATGGAAGCATGTTCTCTGATCTCAGAGCTGGAGGCTTTTGCATTGGCAGGGTCCACAGCTTGGAACTTATCTGTGTTGCCAAGGCAACAGGCAGTATCATGTCAATACCTCAACAGCATAGAGATTAGGGCCTGGCCTTGGCCCAAGCTTGTGGCTGTGGACCCAGCAGAGAGTGAGGGACCACATTCTCCAGAGGATCCCTCAGGGACAAGCTGACTCTTCCTCAGCTCAGGTAGCAGCCCTGTCAGGCCCACTCTTGTCCCAGCAAGCTAATCATAATTTATATTCTGACAGCAGCACGGTCTGCCCATCCTGGGCTTTGAGTCTCTCCAACACAAGTTCTGCATCCTCAAGAGAGAAAGTGAACCCAGTAAATGACCAGGAATTTAAAAAGTGAAACCAGAGAGCAGGGGCACTGCGGTCAACCAGGAGTCAGCCATGCTTCAACCTTTGGCAATGAAGCTCCCTCCTATGGACCAACCGCAGAACTTTAAAGCTAAAAGAAACATCTCAAACCCAACTTCATCCTGTTAAAAATGAGAGAACAGACCAAGAGAGGGGATGAGACTCCCATCAAGGGCACACAGTGATGCAGAGGCAGAGGCTGAGAACCTGGAACTTGTTTTTTCTAGGATCTACCATGAAGTTTCCATTGCAGGAGAGCACTTGAAATGGCATTTCTCTCCCTTCACCCATTTAATACAGGTAGGATGTAGGCTCATAAACACTATATTTTAATTTCCAAATAACTTAGGTATCACACTGAATCTAAATTGAGGGCTAACAAATAGAGTGTGTATACCATGCTGGGTCTCAATGACTTTGAGATCTTGGCTGCAGGCTTCACTTTCCCCATTCATATTTTCCCCATTTATATTTATGTTTAGATTAGCCAATCACCAAGATTCCTTCTATGTGTGACTTCCTGAGATTGTTCTGTGGTCAAGCACACCAAGAATTTGTTTAGCTTATGTTATAGAGAGATTTCAACCAGCAGAACTAATAAGGAATTTATATCTCTGCCAATTGCTTCTTTTACTATCAGGAGAGAAGGAAGAGTTTTGAGGATGCAACTTGAGGTGGAGCCTGTGGGTCAAGGGAAAGCTGTTCCAGGTTCTCACGAGGTGTGCTGGTACCTAGCAGGGGCAAAGGCCTTTGACCTGCTCAGTCTCCAGAGAAGCCTTCCCCAACCCAATCCTAGTTCAAGGGCAGTCACATGTTCTGCCACAGCTTCATCAATGCCAACACCACACTGTATGTGGTTGCTTCTTCATTGTGGCTTGTTTAGCCCAGTGCCTGGCAAAAGGTGGGTATTTACCTCATTCCTAATGATAGGAGAAATGGGTAGAGCCTCTCTCTCTACTGAGACAGAAAGGACAGGAGTGAGGTTGTGAGGCATTTGGAATTATTCTGCTTCAGCTTGTCATATTATTTGGGCAAGTGTCCTGCCTCTGTTTTTATAAAATAAGAGAGTTGGGTTAGATCAGTGGTCAGGAAACTTATTAGTCAACATAGCCAAATATCAACAGTACAACAATTGAAATACCTTTTGAGAGCCAAATTTTTTAAACTTAAACTTCTTCTAACGCCACTTCTTCCAAATAGATTCGCCCAGGCCATGGTATTTCATGGAAGAGCCACACTCAAGGGGCCAAAGAGCTACATATGGCTTGCGACACTCAGTTTACCAACCATTGGGTTAGATGAATGGTTTCCAAACTGTTCTGTAACACACTGGTTTCTTGGGTATTTTGCAGGAAAAGAAGCAGTCTCCCTGGGTTACCTGGATGATGGGTCAGGAAATAGATCCTTCTTGGAGATTCATGTACATCTATACTAATAAAAGCCTATGTAGTCATCACACCCTCATGCTGTGATGCCCTCACACCATCATGCCATAACAATCCATCACCAGAAGCGAGCACACGCAGGTGGGCAGGACTTGACGCTGTGTGTGTGTTGTGGAGGCAGGTATTAGTATATTAAAGGCTCTGAGAAGTCCCACAGTAAAGACACCTTTTTTGTTTAAACCAACTTTCTCCAAAACCTTCTGGCCTCTTCTTCCTCTCTGAAGCACTGGTGTTGTGAAGCATACAGCCTAGGAAGTCCTGAACTAGATGATATCCAAGTTCCCTTGTAATTATGTCTCATCAAGAGATGAAGTATAGTGAAAAGATCAGGGACTTTGGAGTCAGACAGACCTGGGTTTGAATCTTGGCTGTGCCTTTTACTAGCTTAATTTTCCAGACTTGGATTTCCTTATCTGTAAAATAAGCCTGATAACCCGTGTTTGTGATGGTTATAGGTTGTCAAAAGTGTGAAATGAGGTAACAGATATCAAGTATCTAATACAATGTTTGACAAATAGTAAACTCATAATAAATATTAGCTCCTTTGCCCTATTACTCCTGACACCTCCTTTCACCTCTCACCCCTACACTCCCAAACCCAGAGCCAGTCATTGGCAGGGCAGAGAATGTAGAAGAAGGGTAGGCTGAGTCCAAGTCCTTGCATGACCTTACCACGTTCTCCCGGTTTAATGGAAGGACCACACCCCAGCAGGACCGAGGTGAAGGGGCCAAAGGAGTGGTACCAGAGGTCCCCACCCTTTTTGCCAAGTAAGTATGTCTTTTATTCTAGGCTGAAAAGAGAAGATTAAATAATTTTTCAAACTGTTCCTGAATGAATTGCCACTCTCATAAGGCACTACCTAAAACAGCAAACCCTTCCCAAGTCCCAACATGAGGGCAAAGATTTGGCTTGTTTGCCTGGGCAAGAGGCTGAAACAAAGGTGCTGATCTGCGTGATGGCAAGCAAAAAGAGCAGGGTTCAGGGTGGCTTCTAGGAGCTTTGGCTCCAGAACAGCCATTGCAGGATCTGCCCTTGGAGCAAAGCCACCCACTGACAAGCATAAATGAGGCACCAGGTCTGTGCCAGACACAGGGCTTGATCATGAGGTAGAAGAAACCAAGAGTTCTCCGAGAGGCAAGAATGAGCAATGGGGCTTGGCTTCCTGTAGAGAATGAACTACCTGGTTGGATCGGATGCATCAAGATCTTTGTGAACTGACCTCATCTTCGTATTACTCTTTTCTTCTTCCCTTCCCACTATAGAGCACTGTTAGGAGAAAGAGCCTTAGAGACATAGTGCCTTCAAGGGCTAGTTTTATGACCTTGGGCAAGATACATAACCCCTCTGAGCATTTCCTCCAGTGTAGGATAAGAACAATTATCCCTACTTCATAGAGTACCTGGGAAGACCAAATGAGCTAATCTGTACATATCCTGAAGTATGACACATGACTCTCACAGGTGACCAACATTTTTAAATTCTCAAAGTTACATTAAAAAGCAATTAACATACCGGTCTTTTAAAGATAAGTGTTTATTAATTTCCAAGAGAAGAAGGGGGAGAAAGATAAAAACATCAAATAATGAGAGAGAATCATTGATTGGCTGCCTCCTGCACACTCCTAGTGGAGGTCAAGCCCGAAACCGGGCATGTGCCTTGACCAGGAATCAAACTGTGACCTCCTGGTTCATGGATCGATGCTCAACCACCAAGCCACACTGGCTGGGTAATATACCAAACTCTGTTATGGATGTTATTGATTGATACAAGGACAAAATACATGTGTAAGTTAAAGAAGTGGTGGGGGAGAGAAAAGACAATTTATTTAAAGAAAAATTACTAAGTCAATAATGGTATGGCTAGTGTATAGATATGTCAAAACACATAAATAAGCTATGTGAGTGACTACAAAACCAAATATGGTGTCTGGCACATGGCAGGTACTAAAGGTGATTTCTTCTTCCTTTCTTGGGAGTGGAAAGGAAGTAGACTAGAAAAAGAAGGGAGGCATGAGAGAAAGCAAGCATACTTACTATCTACCTACTGAACTTGTAAGTTTACTTCAGCCCTACTCTGCTTGTCTGAGTTTCTCTTTACAAATGAATTGCCCCTTTTAATTTGATTTCTTCCTAAATATAGCTCTTAGGTCCTCCATTAACACATTCTTTTTGCCTAAATCTTCTTATACATTCAGGCATCAAAAGCTCTAAACAACTATTCCTAATCCTCATCTCCGACACACTTTAATACATCTTCCAGAGCTTTTCAGGAGGTAAACATTTTAATGGACATGAGAAGGACAAAGAGACAAAGAAAGAGGGACTGAGGCAGAGAAACAAAGACAAAAACCTAGAGAGAAAGCCTGTCAAAAACAGAGCGATAGTGTTGCTCAGTGGTTGAGCATCAGCCTATGAACCAAGAGATCAGGGTTCGATTTCCTGTCAGGGCAAATACCTGGGTTGGAAGCTCAATCTCCATTGGTGAGCCAGCAGGAGTCAGTTGATTGTGAACTGATCTCATCTTTCTCTCTCATCATTGATGTTTCTCTTGATCCTTCTCCCTTCCTCTATCTCTGAAATAACTAAAAAAATATGTATTTTTACAAAAGACAGAAGGACACAGAGAGTATGAGAGTTACTATGGGATGAGAGAAAATAGAACACAGGAGGGGAAGGCTGGGGGACAGTAGAATTGGAGCATGACTCTTGAATTTTGGGGGCAGCCTAGTTTCCTAAATGGGCTTTTTTCCCCCCTAGAGAAAGTGGAAATCTAAAAAGCGGAAGTGACTTGCCTGAGAAAACAATAAGTACCTAAAACTGAATGTCTCAATTCTTGGTCATATTTCTTGCTTTCTGGCATAATGAGGAATCTAGGCTTTACAGTCCTAAAAGAATCAAAGTGGTTCTCCTTAAAAATAGGCTCTGCTGTTAAAATCAAAACAAAACAAAATTCTTGGGACTAAATATCCTAAAATCCAGACTGTCTGAGGACAGGGCCCAACATTTACCTGACAACGATGAGCAGGCACTGGAGGAAGAATGGCTGCCTGGAGTAGAGCTTTCCTTTGCTGGGGGAGTCCATTGAGTTCCCCACCCCACCATTCACATGAATACCTCTCACATGGTACCTATCTTCTCCCCTTATTTTAAGGCTTTTGGTTATATATGTCACCACTACACACCTACTACAATGACCAAAATCGGGAACACTGACAACACTAAATGCTGGCAAGGATGTGGAGCAACAGGAACTCTCATTCATTACTGGTGGAAATGCAAAATGGTGCAGCCACTTTGGAAGGTAATTTGGCAGTTTCTTACAAAAATTAAGCATACTCGTACCATACAATCCAGCAACCAGACTCCTTTTTATTTAACCAGAAACAGAACACAGGAGGGGAAGGGATACATATTGTATGGTTCCAAATATATGACATTCTGGAAAAGGCAAAACGAGGAAGACAGTAAAAAGATCAGTGGTTGCTGGAAGCTGGGGAGAGGGAGGATGAATAAGCAAAGCAAAGAGGATTTTTAGGACAGTGAAAATACTCAGTATGATACTACAAAGGTGAATACATGTTATTATATTCTTGCTCAAACTCATAGAATGTACAACATCAAGGGTGAACCCTAATGCAATCAATTGAAATTTCTAACAATGTGCATTCAATAAAAAAATTCAATGAGGGCACAATGAAGTCAGTCTCTTTGTTTCCTTAACTACCAGGCTCATAGGTTCCCTCCCTCAGAGAAAAGACATTGTTAGCAACTTCTTTTACATCTTTCCAGATATTGTGTAAGAACATACAAGTATATACATGTCTATTTTTTTTTCAAGGCTCCTTTGATGGTGATTTAAATTTAGAATCCTAAAATTTAGGAGTGGAGGTTGGGGCTGTGAAACATATGAAGATCATTTGGTTCAAAGGTTCTCAGGGAAAGTTGGAGATTGGGTGGAGGTGGCCACCCTAGTTGACAATCACGTGGCCAGTAAGAGGTGTTTGTGATGCACATGTGTAGAACATGTAATGGTGGAACGAAAGAAAAAGTTGGGACCTACTGATTTAGACCAAATTCCCCATTTTCCAAGGTCTCCAAGTGAGTTAGAACAGAGCCAGAACTAGAACCTAAGTCTCCAGGTACCTAATTTAGTTCTTCAACTTCACCCACATGCATCCATCATGGACAGAGACTGAGCCCGGGGAAGTCTTCCTCATAGCTTTGCGTGGAGCAGAAGGTGAGAAGAGGCCTGTTGGAAACCGATCGTGGCCCAGAAATTCTTTATTTGATCCTGTGTTGTAATTGACTTAAATTTCCATTTCCTTCTTCTGTTTCTTGTACACAAGACCTATGAATATTGCCACATCTCTAAAAGTGCAGCCTGAGTTGGACTTTTCAGACTTTACATTCCAGAGAGGTGAGCAGAGCCATTCCCAGGTCTTCACCCTTTCTGTTGTCCTACCTCGATTGCAAGAGAGAGATTTCCAGCATCGTTGGCAAGTTACTCTTCCAATTTAAAGTTACTAACTTCCTGGATGCATAAAATTGAGATCTAAATATGTTACATGGAAAATTCCTACATGTTAAGTATTGGATAAATTTGGTGAAGACCAAAATTGCTGATTGATTAGCTAAGAGCCAATGCTCAAACTGTAAAATAATTCACTAGTAAGTCATCTAGGGATAAATTCATTTTTACTTAGTTCATTCGACATGGGACAAGAATAATCATGAATGAAAATGCACCCTTTGCCCTCATTCATATCTGCCTAGTTTGAAAGATACGGATGAGTTTGATGACTAAGCTTGATGGTTAGGTGGAGATGGCAGGCAGTTCAATCCTCTTCAATGTGCTGCTCTCCTACCTTTCCTTCTTTCTTGTTCCATAACTGCTGCATACAAGGAATATTCATTATAGACACAAAACAATACAGCAAAACAAAATCAGGAATACTAACTAACCATTTGGATTTTATTGTACCACATTCTAAACTTTTAAAATTCCTATACTTGCCATAAAGATAGGTCAATATTGGATCACCTATACTTAAAGTCTTAAAATCTATTTGTATATTACTATATATCATTGACATATTTCTGTGATAATATGATCATTTTTTTAAAAAATGGATATATGTTTTCTGATTATCAAAAAGCCTATATAGCCCTAACTGGTTTGGTTCAGTGGATAGAGCATCAGCCTGTGAACTCAAGGGTTCCAGGTTTGATTTCGTCCAAGGGCATGTACCTTGGTTGCAGGCACATCCCCAGTAGGGGGTGTGCAGGAGGCAGTTGATTGATGTTTCTCTCTCATCAATGTTTCTAACTCTCTCTCCCTATCCCTTCCTCTATGTAAAAAATCAATAAAATATATATATATTTAAATCCTATATAGTAAAAACCTAATATGCAAATTGTCCCTTTGGGCAGTCATTGGACCAGAGTTCAACCACTCCTATGAAGTGAGCTGACCACCAGGGATCAGCACGGAACATGGTAGGCATCAGCAATGCAGCTGTTGTCCCCTATGGGCCCTGACGTGAGCGGGACTGCAGTGGAATGGTGGAGCAGGTGAGCGGATGGCAACAGGTCAAGGCAGGTGCAAGCAGGGTCAGGGTGCGGGGCCACCACCCTGCTCCAGGTGCTGAGGAGCCAAGGGAGGACCTGGCCCATCCTTTTGCCCTGCAGGTGGGATGGTGTGGCAGGTGAGTGGGCAGCACCAGGCCAAGGCAGGGTGCCAGCAGGACTGCGAGGCTAGAGGTGTGAGCTGGGGCTTGATCTCCACAGGCCACCCCAAGGGACCCCACTCATGCATGAAATCGTGCACCAGGCCTCTAGTATATTATAATTGTAAAAATTTGAGAAAATATAGAATTGCATAAAGAATTAGGATTCTCTTTTAATACACCACTGTTTACATTCTAGTATATAAATTTATCCACCACCACACTCTCTTGGACAGCTCTTCACCCCCTTCCCAAACCTTTAGGTTTCTTCATGAATCTCATTGATATTCAAGTGGATTAGGCTAAGCACCGAATGCACAAGTTACTATTAAGCCTCCAGCACACATGTGATTTTGAACATACTTTTCCTTATACTTATTTATAATTAGCACCTAACATGATATGGAGAAGAAGGAGCATGGAATTTGGAATCCAACGTTTCAGATTTAAGTCTAACTTCTGCTGAGACACAACTATGTGGGCATCATTTCCTCCCCTGTGACAGGGCAGCTGTACAAAAACCTGATTCTGAGGAGCTGGGTGAAGATCAGGTGAAGTCATGAACACAACAGCAAGTTGTGTGATGATTGTGTAAATGCTCGATGATGTTAATAACATTTGCTACTATTGATAACATCGAAAAGCATTTCCGAATCTTGCATGCCCAACCTTATTAGGCCTTTTTCAAAAATGGATTTTTTTTGAGAGAATGGAAGGGATTAAAATGATACAGCAGAAAGGCAGAGAGCAGAGGGCAGGAAAGCCTGCATCTCCGGGTGATTTGGGCCTCAGTATTCTCATGGGTCAAAGGAGGAAATTGGACAAAATGGCTCTACATGCTCTTCCGGTTCTGAGATGCTGGTCAGCTATTCCGGGATCTCAGGCAAATCATTTCTCTGAAGGCCTTGGCTTCTCATTTGTAAAATGAAAAAGTTGGGCTGGATGATCTCTCTGATCTTTTTCTCTCCTGAGAATTTGCACAATCCAGGGACCTGCCCTCTGTCCTCCCTGTTCCCTAACATGCTCTGGTTGCCAGCGTCCCTTCCAGGCATGGCCTTGGAGTCCACGGGAGGCGGGCTGTGGTTTCTTCTCTTCTCTCTGTTTGGTTTTTCCGCTGCATGCTCACAAATAGCCAGCTTAGCAGAGTAAACCAACCCTCTGACAGGGTGAGCCAGGGCTGCCCACTGATTTACCTTCCCCATGCCCCGGGATTAAGCATCCTTGGTCTGTTTCCGGGTGGAGCCAGGGCCTTGCTGGCCCTTTCCCACGTCCCCAAATGCCATGTGCTCCAGATGAACTCATGTACAGTCTCTTCCGGGGTCAGCCGCCTGCCCTCCTCCACCCTTTCTCCTCTTGCCCGGAATGCCTGTCTGTGGTATTTTCCTTCAGGGAATGCCTCTTCCAACAAAACCACTCTTCTTTATCTCCATAATCGGTAATCACCACTCCTGAATTCTTTCTGTGGGAGGTATGTACCTCTATTTTTTAGTTCTTATCAGATTCTGTCTTTAAAAACAAAAACATCACACGAGCAAGCACCAGATGAGATGAGCACTGGCATGCGTTGTAAGGAACTTTTGCACATCTACTCTTCGCCAAAGCCTCGCACGATAAAGTTGAGCCTTCGACATTCATCTCAGCAGAGAGTTACTAACGCTGTCATCACAGTATCAATACTTAATAACAGCCTCTTGAGTGAAATACCCGGTTTCACTGAACTGGATGATTCGCCAGAAACTGGGAGTCACAAATGGGATTTCCACCCAGGATGACCTGGCTTCAGATCCGGACATTGCTACTTGTTGCTTAGTTACTTGCCATCTTAGGTAGCATCTCTAAACCTCTGGGTTCTTTTCTATAATATGGAATCACAATGTCTTTCTCAGAGGGTTGGAACGAGCTTAAAAGTTACCTGAGGTGAAACTCTTCACACAGAGCCTGCTGTTTGGAAATGGTAGCCACGCAGACTCATGTGCTCCGCCACCTGAAGAGCCTTATCACTGCCAGGCTTTTATCTGTTTATTTTTTAAATTACACTTATTGGGGTGACATTGGTTAATAAGATCATACAGGTTTGAAGTGTACATTTCTGTGGTACAAGATCTGCCTACTGCTCTGTGTGCCTGCCACCCAAAGTCAAACCATCTTCCATTCCCTCCATCCTAACAGACTTTAACATTTTTATTTAGGTATAGTTGGTATACAATTCCATATTGGTTATATTAATTTCAGGTGTACAATACAGTGATTCAACATTTGTATTCCTTACGTGGGGATCACTCCACTAATTCTAGTAATCATCTAACCGATTTAGATGTGTATTGTCTGATCTAAGTCGGGGCATATTCAAGTCGCCCAGAAGTAGAGAAGTCAGTGCATCTTGTCATTTTGTCATTTTCAATGGGCTTTTATGCATGTCATCTCATGATTCCCCAGAATGCTCTGGAAGGTGAGCAGTGCGGGTATCATAATACCCACTTTCAGAGGAGAAACCTTAGGCTCAGAGAAGTTAAGTCATTTGCGTATAGTCTGTTCAGTTATAAAAATAGATATTCCTGGTAGTTAGAATGTGTCTCTGAGTCTTAAACCTGGGTTTGCTTGGTTCATTGCAAACTCTCTTTCTACAATACACTGAAATGATCAGGTGTAGGGCTGAGACTTGCTTTCAACCTTAATAATGACAAGACCTGAATACAGATGAAATAGGGAAATGTTCCAGGCAGAGCATTTTATAAATTGGGGTAGAGGCAGGAATAATTAGGTTGAGTTTTAGGGGAAACGATTAGACATGTTTTGCTGCAGAGTTCATAGAAGAGTGGTAGAAAATAATGAAGTTAAGATGAGCATACACTAGAGGACTTTAAATGCCAGACTAAGGAATTGAAGCTGAAATTGGCCTTGGAGAGCCATTGAAGGTGGCAGAGGAAGAGAGGCCTCCAAGTCATGACTCATCAGGAAAGCTTGAAGAAACTGATGCTTAGCCTAGAAAAGAGAAGACTTCTTGGGCTGTTTGCCAGACTTGGGGAAAGACATGATCATTGTTAGGGGAATAAAGAAACTGCCTTGTTTCATGTGGGCTCCATGAAGGATTGGTGGGGAAGCAGGGAGGGCCCTGGGTAGAAGCTCTAGAAGACAAATTCTCAGTTCACATGAGAAAGAACCTCCTGGTCCTTTCACTGCTTTTTAGCCATGTTCTTAGCACTGGGAGGCACTGGGATGGAACAGTGATGGACCAGGACAAAGTTTCTGCCCTCACAGAGCTCCTACAAAATTGGGGAAGATGTTCCTTAAAGAGAGTCACCCCAGAAATGAATGTTTCAGCACAAACTGTCCAGGGCAGTGGTTGACAAACTGTGTTTCATGAGCCATATCGAGCTCTTTGGCCCCTTGAGTGTGACTCTTCCACAAAATACTACGGCCTGGGCAAGTCCATTTTGAAGAAGTGGCGTTAGAAGAACTTTAAGTTTAAAAAATTTGGCTCTCAAAAGAAATTTCAACTGTTGTACTGTTGATATTGGCTCTGTTGACTAATAAATTTGCCGATCACTGGTCTAGGTCAAGTATAGGCTGCTTTGACAGGTGTAAGTTCCCTGCCACTGGAGTTTTCAAGAGAAATATGTCTGGCAAGAGGATTCCTGTGTTCCGAGAAAGGCGAGGTCAATAACTCCTCATGAGATTCTGTGCTTCTCCAGGTGTTGCAAAATCTCCAGCAACCCTAAATCCTTTAATTAAGAAGGAGATAAAAAGGCAAAGATCAATTAGCGTCTTCTTTTTCAAAAAGCCCATACTTGCATGCCTCATCTTACCTGGGGTTCAAGGTGCAGGGGTGTGGTCAAGCAGGAATTTCACCCTTCATGGAGCTGGTGACTCCACCTATGAATTGAAAATCATTTAGCTGAAATTGTGACATCCTGCCAATTATGGCCCTGCTGCAGCTTGGGGCTGCGGCCATGTGTAGCTAAAGCCCTGGCGCAATCCCCCAGCTGCTAAAATGAAGATGAAGCGCTGGGCGGGCAGCCAGGGCAGGGCCCCGCTGGAATTAGCAAGCTACAGGAAAGGGAGTGGGGCTGCAGGGGGGAGAGGCCTGAAGTTGGGCTCCTGAGGTTGGCGCTACACCTTTCTGTCTACAGAGGAGCATCACCGCCACGATTTCACGGTTTTGAGCCTGACTCCAGCCCTGGAAGGTGTGTGGGTAGGCTGATGAGGAAACTGAGGCTTTGAGATGTAAAAGGATTCTGCAAGGTCACAGTGGGCAAGTCACAGAGCCCAACTTTTAGCTGGGGTCTCCTGAATCCAGGGTGGGCATCTTTCTACCACACCCCCTAGGGTCCAGGCTGATCAGCTTCACACCTTCCTAAGGAAGACCACATGATCAGTGGTCAGGCACCACTGCCCACCCTTGTGGGTTCCATTGCAAAATCTGCAATGCTCAGGACTGTGGAATTCCTGAGGGGTAATAGGAATACTAATAATGTCAACACTAATGTGACCCTAGGCAGTGCCAGTCACTGTGCTAAGCATTTTATAGTCACCATCTCCTTCAGTCCCACAGTAATTCTTCTTCCGTTTCACAGATGAAGAAGCAGAGACCATGAAAGTTGAGGTGACTGGCAGAGCCAGAATTGGAAACCTATGTCTATAATCTCAGGAGTCTTCTCAAAGGACAGCACTGCCTTCCTGTCACCTCTGCAGGTGTCTTTGCCAAGTCATTAAAGGAATGTCCAGGGTCCAATTCTTGGCTCCCAGGCCAAAAATGACAACAGTAATAACAATAAGCAAATCCCTCTGTTTCTTCATAAACTGCTTGAGAGTGTGTGGGGCACTTTCACATCCATTCATCGCATTTGATCCCCACAGGACTGACTGGCCATAGGAAGGCCTTGTCCACATCCCAGCTCGTGCCATGGCAGGTGCCAAGACTCACACTTGAGCCTTCTCTTCAGGGTCCAGCACATACCTCTCTACCCTTTCTCTCTTCCAGGTCACCGGCCAGAGCCAACAGCGGTCATTCTGCCCGGCCCGGGTGCAGAGCCACCTATCTGGGAAAGCCACCGGAAGTCCTGGAAATGGCTGTGCTGCCGCCTGTCTTAGGCAGCTCACCTCCAGGTTAAGTGAACAGGCTCTGGAGTCGCTCACATTTGTATGGGAGTCTCCTGGTTGCACAGATTCATGTTAACCCATTTCTTCCCCCTGAAAAAAATATCAGTAATAATAGTACCTGTGCCACAGGATTGATATGAAGATGGAAAAAGGTCATATATGTGAAGTGTTTAGCCAGTACCTGCCTACAGTGAGCACTAAATTGACGGGAGTTATTTCCATCTTTATGATGAGTGATTAATTCACATGTTCAAAAATATGTACGCTCCTGCCATGTGGCCAGCCCATGCTAGGTTCTAAGATGTGAATAGTGTTCAGCCTATGCCTTCAAAAAGCTCATTCTAGGGATGGGGGCAGACAGAAACAGACTATAAACAGATGCAGATGGAAACAGAGGGCCTACGGTGTATAAAATGCTGTGTGGAGAGAGAAGACGTAGATTCCTCTTTCTCCAAATCACCTGTCTGTTCAGCCTCACCTTCCTCAAGATCCAGCACTCCCACATTTTTCTAAAGATCTTATCTTGTCATCGTGGGGCTGGGTCTTCATTTTCACTCGAATTCTGGGGGGAGGCGTGAGAAATTTCTGCTCTATCATGAATCCTCAAAGCATTATCAGTTTTTTAAATTCCCTTGTTTATCACAGAAAGTGTTGGTACTGGTAAGTATTCACAATAGGATCTTTTGAAAAATATATTCCCTTAAAAGAACACACAAACAAACAAAAAATGTAAAGAAAACAGATCGCTCTTCCCCCTCCTTTTTTTCACCAGTGCAGAACCTGGGCCCAGAGAGGGTCGGTGACTTACCTTCCTGTCTTACAGAGAGCATGTGTTAAAACCATGTCACCACTACCAGATCAGTGGCTGTCCCGCTGCCTCATTAAAAAGATCTGGAAATGGCCCTGTGCCCTTCAGTAGAGGAGTGGATAAAAGAGCTGTGGTACATTTATACAATGGCATACTTCACAGCCATAAAAAAGGAAATCTTAGCTTTTGCGACAGAATGAATGGACCTGGGGAGTATTATGCTATGTGAAATAAGCCAGACAGAGGAAGACAATACCATATGACTTTACTATGCATAGAGTCTAAATAAACTGATGAACAAAATAGAAACAGGCATGGATACATGGAACAGACTGACAGCTGTCCGAGGGGTGGGGGAAAGGGAAGGGATGTAAGAAGATGAAGATATGAGCCAAAAACCATACACATAACCCATGGACACAGACTACAGTGCGGTGATGGCCAGAGGGAAGTGGGCAGGGATAGGTGGAGGTGGGCAAAAGAAGGGAATATGAGGACATCTATAATAGTATCAACCACAAAAATAAAGTTTGTGCCCTGGCTGGTTTGGCTCAGTGGATAGAGTGTCACCCTGTGGACTGAAGGCTCCCAGCTTTGATTCCAGTCAAGGGCACATGCCCGGTGTTGTGGGCTCAATCCCCAGTAGGGGTTATGTAGAAAGCAGCTGATCAATGATTTTCTCTGTCAATGATGTTTTTATCTTTCTCTTCCTCTCTAAAACCAATAAAATATATTTTTTAAAAATACTAATAAAGTTAAAAAAACAAACAAACACATGTTTCCCCCAATCTGAAATCAAACTGACATTCGAATCCAGATGGTGTCTGGATTTAACCTATTATGGGTCACATCTATGCACTTTTCTTTTTAATCCTCACCTGAGTGTATTTTTTAAATTGATTTTAGAGAGAGAAGGTGAGAGAATGAGAGACAGAGTCGGAGACAGAGAGAAACATTGCTTTGAGGGAGAAACATCGATGGCTTGCCTCCCTTGTGCACTCTAACCAGGAATGGAACTCACAACCAGTATGTGCTCTCACTAGGATTCGAACCTTCCACCTTTTAGTGTATGGGACGATGCTCCAGCTTTCTGAGCTACCCAGCCAGGACAATATCTATGCACTTTTGACTTGCATTATCTCATTTGCTTCTTCCCTCTACTCAGTGATGAAGAAGAATGTGTGCGATTACCCCCATCACAGACTAGGCTTCCAAGGCTTCAAGGTTCAGTGCTGGCCACCCAGCATTGCAACAGAGTGTTTCTAATTCCAATCCCAGTGCTCCTTCTGGCCACCCTGAGCAGGCGAGCTGTGCTGAGCATCTCACATCCTTGTACAGGTGGAAACCACCCATATGCGTGGCAAGTGAGAAAAGACTGAGCAATGTTCTGCTTCTGGGTTTTGCAGAAACATTTCTTGGAGACTTCTCAGCTCCAGCTCCGGACAAGATACTGAAAGAAAACCATGACAAAATTTCCCAAACCCTACAATCCAGAGAGGTGTTCACTTTTGGGAAAAACTCACAAAAGTGAACTTTCTTTCTTATCTTCCCTCTTCCCCCCAGGTTGGTCTTGCATAAGCAATCTGCCCTGCCATTGGGTGACGAGGATGTTGGGGATGTCGTAAGGGAAACGCTTACAGGCACTACAGGAATGACCTGGTGCCTCGCCCACCTCATTACAATTCTAATTGGGGTGTGTAGGAGAGGCTTCTATAAATGGTAAGGCGATCCTGGGCAGGCAGCTCATCTCCCCACTTCTCTCTGCCATTCCCAGTGAAACGCCAAGAAGAGGAAGAGGGAGCAGAAGGTGAAGCATGGCTGGTGAGTGCATGACATCTTCTCTACCTGGTCCTAGCGGGAAGCCCAGCTCCTCCTGGGCCAGCGGAGAGGCCAGTGTCCAGCTCAGGACAGCTGCCCTCGGGGCTCCAGAGGCTGAATCTTCGTATGTTAGGATTCTGTTCTTTCTCAGGGGCTGACTAGTCCCTCTAGAGTGGTTCCAGGGGTAGAACATATGTGGGATGCAGTCCTGAGTAATGGACAGATAATCAACGTCCTTTAGACAGATGGGTAAGCTCTGCTGTGTCAAGCCAGCTGGTAGCTGTGTCCCGTGTTTCTCAATGCACTTTTACCAGCTGTCAGTAGCATAGGTAAAGAAAAGCACATCTCAGAACTACAAGGAAGCGAGAGCGTGACAGCCTGTAAATTGATTTAAAAGAAGCCATCAGCAGCACAGGAATGCTTCTAAGTAAACTACACGTTCCGAAGCAGCGGCAGCCTCTTTGAACGTGAATTGATGAGCTGAAACCTCCCAGTAGCAGAAGAGGCAGGTGTGCCAGACGCTCTATGAGCAGCGCCAGGGAAGGCGGGTGCGTAAGAACAGCAAGGAGCGGGGGTCCTTCAGCTCTGCAGTCATTACAGAGGATTCAGGCTCTTATTAGACAGTCCCTTGCTGGGCGGCATGCTACCTATTGCCGTCCTGGGCCTAGTGCATCACCAAACCCCCCCAAAAAGGCATGAACCAAACCTGTATGATATCATGAATGGTGGTTAGGGCCTCAGGAAAGTTTGCCAAAGAAATCACTGAGCATAGTACAAAAGGTGAATGCAGTTTCCTTCAGGAATCACCAAGATCAGGACAGCAAAATGGACACCTCCTCCCGCTTCCACCCCCCCCCCCCACACACACACACATTTCCTCCAGGTAACATGCAGCAACATGCTAGGTTGCTAAGGAGAGGAGCTTTGGATCCTGTAGACTTTAGCACAAGGAGATGTCAGCTGTCACCTAGGCCATCTCCCTCCCCGCAGGGGCAGAGGCATTCCAGGAAGGTCTAGAGACTTACCAGGTCACTCGGAAAGTGGGTAGCAGAGCCCAGACTAGGTCCCAGCAGCACCCTTGCCACTGTGTCCTATTAGCAGAGCTGAGTTCAGTGCTGCAGCCGGTTCCTCATTTGAGCTCTACCGGCAGTCTCTGCCTTCCCTGCCAGCACCGAGCCTCGTGCTCCGGCTGTAAGATGAAGGGGTTTGAAATAGATGGACTTTCAGGTTCCCTCCAGTCCTGGCGACTCCCACCTTGAGGAGAAGCCAGGGACAGAGAGCGACGGGCCCCAGCAGTGTTCACTCCCTACAGCAGTGTTCACTCCCTAGGGCCTGTGCAGGGCGTGGGCCGTGGCTAGGTGGATAACCCCCGTGCCTGCCAATGCTGCCTCTGTGAGCCCTACTTGTGTGCCAGTGCCTGTGAGTCAGGAGGTCTTAACCTCTTAGAGCTCCACATCTAAACCAATCAGAGACCTTCTGAGGTCCCAACCCAACAGAGACAATGGCTGGTTAGGGAGGAAATGAGTTTTTAAGAAGAAGGGGACAGACCAGAGAATCTTCCTTCCCTTCCATTTGCCAACATGCAGTTCCTAGCTCAGCTCCTAGTCACTCAGCCAGCAAGAGCTCAATCAGCGTCTCGGGAATGAATGAATGTATTCATCGGACACCCAGGGAGAGGGGGCCCAGTGGGCGCAGTGGAAGGCTGCGCTAAAGGAGCTGTGTCTCTGCCTGGCGTGCTTGGTCAGGAGTATTTGTGGTGTGAGCAGTGTTCTGGGCAGTGGGGACGGGAGGTGGGTGGGTCAGCAGATGTGACCCAGGGGATTAAGGGCTCAATGTGTATAGGTTGGAGAGAACTGTGTCCAGTTCCCAATTAAAGCTTCTTGCTGGAATCAGTGGGGGTTCAGGTACTATGCCTCCTGGCAGAGAGGGCAGCTGAGCTGTGGGTGGGGCAGTGGGGGGATAGGGGAGCCTGGCAGTGTTCTGCATGGAGTTTCAGTTGACCTTGAACACCACCCATCTGAACGGGGTCCACTGATATGCAGATTTTCTTAATAGACCTGCATAGTTCACACCTGAGTTGTTCAGGGTCACCTCCTCAGCTGGGAATCCCTATGTGCAAAGGTACATGTGGGTTTTCAACTGTGAGGGCAGCTGGCACGCTTCCCCCAGCCCTGCAATGTGGCACCCTCTGTCTGCTGCCCACTGAGTCCGCACCCCAGGGTGGACAGGAATGCACAGACTCGGCTCACTGTGGAGTGAAGGCCTCACTCTCCAATGCCACATCCACTCGGAAGCCCTGGGTAGGAGGCAGAGTTCTCAGGGTTCAAATATGAACCTCAGACCCTGCGTTCGGGAGGCCAGGACCTCCCTGCCAGACTAACACTGGCCACTGGGGCAGGCGGCTCTCTGCCTACTATCCTCCTGGGCAGAGTGCTGGCCTGGCTGCAGAGACTTAACCTTCCTGGGCCTTGTTCCTCAATCTGCAAGGACCCGCCCCATTCTAGGCTGTGGGTCTGCCACAAAACGTCTGTCCTGGGAGCTGGGACAGCAGCTCTTTCTCTGGGGGTCCTGCCTTTTCCTGGCCTGGAATCTGGAAGAGGCCCTGGTTCTCTTCACACTGGGCTACAGCCTCTTGGTTCAGCGGCCTGGACCCCAGCAAGATCTGTGGTCGCTCTGAAAGCAGTGAAGCAGTGAGCACCCCGGGCTCGGAGGCTCATGGCTTCAGGCACTCAGCATTTGTGATGAGATATGCTGCCTTTCCTCCTCCCTGCCATCCCCCTTCCCGCCCCCCCTGCCGCCCCCAACCCGAGTCCCACCCGCTTTCTTTCCTCTGGGGCAGCAGCTGCTCCCAGGTCAGCGGACACAGAGCTGCCAGCAGCTGCATCCACCTGGAATGAGGGCTGCCCATGCTTCTACCAGTTGCCTGGGGTTAGTACAGACGGGGGTGAGCCCCAGGTTACAAGTACACGTCCAGGGATGAGCTCTGGCTTGACTCTTAGCTCGGCCCCCCACTAGCTGAGTGATCTTGCACAGGTTCCTTAACCGAAATGTCTCCGTTTCCTCGTCTCTAAAATGGGGTTATTGTGGAGCTCCCCCAACAGGTGCTCAGCCCACATTACACATTAATTGAGGGAACTTTTCATAAGCCTGAAGAAAAACCCTGTGAGATGAAGTTCGTTTTCTAATAGAGGGCAATTCTCAGGGGGACCTCTCCCACAAAGAGCTCCCCTGCCCCCTTATCAGCCCCCTCACATTTCCAGGTCCCCGGCCAGCTGCTTTTGTTCACCTCAGATCACTTCTCCTCCATTCCACTTCCACCAGGCCGGGCCGAGCTTCACTGGTGGGGTATAGCCCTCGTCCGCAGGGCCCACATGCCGACCTGGGTGTGAGCTGAAGGGAGGAAAGTATTTTCACCATCGCTCAGGATGGAGGGAATGAGGCCCCAAGGTCTGGGGTAAGGGCTGAGAGATGAGCTCTCAAAGAGTCAACAAGTGATTCCCTGGTCCCCCCTCACTCATCCCCCACCCCCCAACACACACACCCCATCTCCTCCCAGTTTGCTATGTGGCTCAGGTGAGATAATTAATGTGAAAAAGTGTTGATAAGTGTAAAATGATACATCAACCTAAGGTAGTCAATCATTCTTTGTTCTGGATGCTTATTAGAAACACCATGCCCTGACAGGTTTTGCTCAGTGGATAGAGCGTCAGTCTGAAAGGTCCCAGGTTCAATTCCAGTCAAGGGCATGTACCTTGATTTCGGGCACATCCCCAGTAGGGGGTGTGCAAGAGGCAGCTGATCGATGTTTCTCTCTCATTGATGTTTCTAACTCTCTATCCCTCTCCCTTCCTCTCTGTAAAAAAATCAATAATACATTTAAAAAATAGAAACACCAGGGAGTTCAAAATATCAGTGCTGTCCCTAAGCCAGAAATTCTCATTTAACTGGTCCCGGTGGGGCCCAGGCCCATCCAAACTCCCCAGGTGCCACTCAGATGCAACGAGGGTGGGAAACTGTCCTTCCTCCTTCCTCTGCTCTCCCCTGACCATGTTGTGTTGAGACAGGCAGTGGACTATGGGTGGCCCTTTCTGGCAGCTTCCTGGAGCCATCCCAAGTGATTGCCACCCCAGCAACCTCGGTTGGCTGCAGGGTGGCAGCTTGGAGTCATATGTGGTCAGACAAAACTGGCTTCCAGTCTGAGCTTGGGTCCAGGCTCTGCCTGAGTGTGTGATATTTGGCAAGTGATGTCACCTGACTGGACTTTCAAATCCCTCATCCGTGAAATGGGAATAATATCTCATAGGGGTTTTGGACATAATGCAAGTGAAATGCTTAGCACAGTGCCTGGCACAGCAGATGTTGTCAATGATAGCTCCATAAAAAAAACCTCAAACCCTGCTGTGTTGCTTTTGTCATTATGTGTGGGATCCCAGGGGACTTGCACCCCCAACTTCTGGAGGTCCAGGTGCTAGTCATGAGTACATGTTGGATCTGAATAATAACCCCATAAAGGTGTGCAGGCTTCGCTTTCTCCTTCTACATATAGAAAAAGTATGTTCCGGAAACACTGAGACCTTGCCTAAGGCCTCAGCCTTCCAGACAACCAGTCCAGGGCTCCTTCACTCCATCCCAGGGAGCCTTACTGGCCCCTCACTCAGCCACTACCTGAGCCAGCCCCTCACTCAGCCACTACTCTTTGTGAGCCCTTCTCTCCAACTGGGTACCAAACAATCCTCCCACTTGTGCTGCACAGAGATTGCAAATGTCTGAATGTGGGGAAAAGATAAAGGGAATGGCACAGGCCAAAGAGAGAAGGGAGTGGGAGCAGAGAGGAAAGCATCTGGTTGTTGGGGCTGGTGGTGGGCCAGCCAGGAGCTGGAGATATTCCATGGGCTCGAGGGGCATTAAGAGTGACTCATAGACCCTCAGTTACCAGTATCTAAGACCCAGATTCTGAGCAAAGCTCTGCTTCTAAACTCCCATGTAACCTCAGCAGATGGTTTCCCTTTTCGGGGTCTCAGTTTTATTACTGTAATATGGGAATATGGGGTTACATCACTGTTTTTCAAGCTGCCATGTGTCACCCATTAGTAGGTTGTAAAATCAGTTTAGTAGCTTAAGACCAGCAATTAAAATGAAGTGGAAGAGAAAAATGTCAGTAGGTGTTAGTGCTGTTCTGTGAAACTTCACATCAGGTATAGACCCCCTGTATAGAAACACTGTGCTAAATGTATTTCTTTTTTTTTTAATATATTTTATTGATTTTTCACAGAGAGAAAGGGAGAGGGATAGAAAGTTAGAAACATCGATGAGAGAGACATCGATCAGCCGCCTCCTGCACGCCCCTTACTGGGGATGTGCCCGCAACCAATGTACATGCCCTTGCCCGGAATCGAATCTGGGACCCTTCAGTCCGCAGGCCGACGCTCTATCCACTGAGCCAAACCGGTTTCGGCTAAATGTATTTCTTAACATGGTCTCTAAAAATGCTAAAGACACTTGGCTGGATTTTTAGTGTATTTATCAACCCTAATCAACTCTAGAAATCTGTAAGATACAAATATGTCTTTGCCTAGAGAAGAGACACAGGGAATAAGATCTGGGTAGGTGGGGACGATGCAGGCATTGAGGTATCAGTTATGTCATGTTGGGCCATCTGCCAGCAAGTCTATGCTGTGGTCCTCCCAGGAAGAGGAAGTGAAAACCCCAGTCACTCACCCACAGTCCAGCCCCACTTACCTGTCTGCTGTAGGTGATTCAATTACAGAGTCAAGCCAATAAGGATTGAGACAGCCGACCAGTAACCCCTTTTCACAGTCTGGACTCTGTTCTGTGTTTCTCATGTTACCCCTGCCAAAGGTGGACCCCAGAACAAGTTGAGGGGTTACATCACCAGGTATATGTGAATGACAGTGAATCTCCAAATAGCAATGGCTTAGAGAAATAAAAGAGATAGAAGTTTCCTTTTTCCTTACATAACAGGTGTGGATGTAGGTAGTTCTGGGCAGAAAAGGCAGCTGCACATGCCCCAGGGGCCCCCACTTGTGCTGTCCCCACACTGCTGCCCCCGGGGCATGCCTGGTCCAGAATGACCACGAAGGCTCTGTCTATATCCCTCCCATAGTCCAGGCAGCAGGATGGACAAAAAGAGAGGTAAGCAGGCTCAGGGTATTTGCCAATGATTTTGAAAGAGAAGTTTCTTCAAAAGAATTGAGAACAGGTATTCAAACAAATACTTGCATATAAACATTCCTAAGAGCCACTGGGCTCTGAGAAGAAAGGGTTAAGCCTCTGCTATTGGCTCAGCTACAACATATAGTGCATAACCCTGGTCAGAGCAAAGAAGGATGTGGACCTGTTGAAGGGGAGGCAGATGCCACTATAGATGTGGAATCCCTGTACCCCTCTTTCCTTTCCCCTGTGTTTGGCAGAGGCTGTCCGAGGACATTCTTTCTGCTCTGAGAGCTCATATCTGAAATATTGAACTTTGCCTGGAAGAAGACATGCATCCTTTTGTATTTAAGAGGGAGATGAAGAATCTCTAGAGCAAACAGGTCAAACTCTTGGCCCATGGGCCACATGCCTCATTTATTTGGCCCATCTTAGCCTTTGAGTTTGACCTGCTTAGAGGGTCATGTTATCTGAACCCACATGGTCCTTGGGGATCTTCTTTTTTCTCAAATAAAACAAGGATTACAGTTCTACCAAATGTCAACTTGCGGGATGCACAGCAGGTCATGAACAAGGCTGGGGATGAGGCGTCGTTTGAAAGGTGGGATCATTGCCCTACAGCAGTGGTCTCAACCTGTGGGTCGCGACCCCTTTGGGGGTCGAACAACCCTTGCACAGGGGTCGCCTAAGATAATTGGAAAATGCAGATATTCACATCACGATGCATAACTGTAGTAAAATTTCTTGGTTGGGGGTCACCACCACATGAGGAACTGTATGCAAGAGTTGCGGCCTTAGGAAGGTTGAGAACCACTGCCCTAGAGAGAACTAGTATCTACACACATAGGGGTTGCCGGAGAGTGCCTAATATCTGGGCTGTCTCCATTCACTATTTATGTCCAGGAACGTTCATCTTCTCCCCTCCCTCCTTCTGTCCCTTCATTCCTCTGTGTGTCCTTCCCTGAATTCAATCGATACTTATCAATTGCATGAATGTTTTTGTTTCTTTGATTTTGTGCAAAAACTTAATGTATTCTTTCAATAATTACTTGTTGAATGAATGAATGAGAGGATGTGTGAATGTATGAATCTTTAGTACCATGAGCTGGTAGCAAGACCACCTTCTAAGCACCCCTCTCCTTTGTTTGGCTCACCACCCCAGAGGGGCTAAATTTCACTTGAAAGAGTATCTATGATGATTTTTCTGCCCATCTCCAAAACTGCTGGAAGGGGACCCCTCAGGCCAGGCCTGCCCGGAGCCACATTACCTTCGCCTCACCTTTCTCTTGTGGTAAGAGCCTTTGCTCTGGCCAAATATCACACCTGCTCTCCTGTGCCTTGGCCTCTCTTCCTGTTGTCTGGGATACAGGCTCTCCATTGCACTTGACAAAACTCCCTCTTCCTTCAAGGCCTGGCATCTTCATGAAGCTTTTTCTAATTCCTGCGACTGGAAGTGATCTTTCCCACCTGCATCTCCTAGACACATTTTACTGGGGAGGTTGGATTTACTTTGTTCCATCATTCAGGATCTTCCTCACTGCTGAAGCTCTTTGAGGGTTAAAACTTATTTCCATACTTTTTACACTGCCAACATTGTGCCTCACCCAGTGTCCTGTGAATAATAGGTACTCTCTCTGCATTTATTGAATTAAGGCCCCATATTCACCTTTTCTTATGGACTACATCTTGAGGTGTAGTCATGATGGTCATTGTATGACATTCGCTTTTCTTTGTTTGTTCATTTAACTCCTTTCTTCCTTTGTTTATCAAGTTGTCCTAATGTAGTCAACAATGTGCTAGGCTTCAGAATACAAAAATCAAGAAGGCACATTCTGGTGAAGAGAGACAGACACATGTAAAGAGAAGCTGTGTCTGGTGTTGGGATGTGCCTTCACACTCACGTAGCTGTGGTCTCATCATAAAGACAGGAAAATCAGTTTGGTTTGCAAAGGCATGGGTGATGAAATGTCTCAAACATAACTCAGAGGAATAAAACTCTTTAAAGGTTTATGTAGGCTAACCTCCTCAGACCTCATGGTACCGCTCATAAACTCTTCTCAGTTTAGCTCCATCAGCTCCACAATCAAGTGAGAGGAAGCGGGGAGGGGCCGTGGATGTCGAGGTGTTTGCATTTGGGTGTCATCCAGAGCTCTCATGGCCTTTGACCTGCTTCTTTACACTGATCTTGCCAGTGAGTGTCTGAAAGTCCAACCTCTAGGCCTACAAATCCTGCCCAGAGTCATGATATTCTCCCCAGCATCAGAGGACCAGGCCAACACCAAGATGTTGCTCATATAAAGGATAAAATACACAAATAAACATTTGCTGGATGTTGGAGTGGGAAAAGGCACTGGGTGTGTAGCAAATGCAAAGAAAAAAGCAAACAAGCCAAAGCAGGGGGGTGGCGTTGAGAAAAATAGCCTCCTCTCCCTTCTACAAGGAATGGTGCTAAACAGAGACAGAATTGGGTGCTCTGGTTACACAGCTCTCCTGGCTGGTTGGGCAAAGCTACACGGAACACCTGGCCAGTTCCTTGAGGGCTGAGTGACAGCTGACTAGGCAGCGAGGTCTGAGCAGGGTATACAGAGGTTCAGTTCAGCTGCGTGAAAGGCAGAGGGAAACCAACCATTTGTGAAGTTCTCAGTATGTTCAGTCAAGTTCTTTGTATTTTAATATGATTTTTCCTAGAAGTTTGGCTCCTCCCTGACTAGTCCTGCCTAAAAGCTATCCCTTTGGTAATTTATACCTTTTCCCCATGCCACTATTCCTTGCCTCTCAGGGCGGGCCTAAGGTCTTTCTTCTCTTTTCTGTTTCACAGATTTAAAACCCCAGAATATCAACTGGCAGACGACTGCCAATCGGCAAGCGCACTACACAGACAATTACAACAGCCAGGAGCTCATCTTGCGGCGAGGTCAACCATTCACTTTCTCATTGACCCTCAACAGAGTTCTTAGATCTGGAGAAAGTCTAGGGTTCATAGCCTCCACAGGTAACTGCTCACTGCTTCTCCCCTTCCTCATATACACCTGAGTAGCCCATGGGACTGTGCATCCAAGAGGTAATGATGATGACACTGGGGTCACTGGGCTCTGGGCTCTAGCCCAGCTCTGCCATTGACTCTGTGTGACCTTGGGAAAGTTTCTATCTGGCTTTGAGCACAAGAATCCTGGTCTTCAAATCAAGAGGAATTTGGCCTACATGGTCTGTCTCTCTAGTTGCTTCCAGCACCATAATGTGCTGCTTCCCTGGATGAGCCCCTGGAAGGGCCCCTGTGGTTATGTTAGAACCTGATCTCTCCCCACAGACCAGTCAGTACTCCTTGGTTTTGATTGACCCATTCTTCTTTTGTAGGGCCCTCCCCCTCAGAATCAGCCAAAACGAAGGCTGTGTTTTCACTCTCCAATGGGACACGTGGTGGCAGCTGGTATGCACAGCTCCTGTCCCAGAGAGAGAATACTCTGAACATCTCCATCTCCAGTCCTGCCAATGCACCCATAGGATGGTACACGTTGAACCTTCAGATCTCCTCCCAGGGCAACGACTTCACTCTGAAACTTGGGATGTTAATACTGCTCTTTAACCCCTGGTCACAAGGTAGGCACCTAACCACCCACACTCCCAGCCATCAGATAAGCAGTGCCCATGGAAAGGAGATGAGTGGGTGGTTTTCATGGACTCAGGTTTCATTAGGAAAAACATGTGCGATATGGAAAAAGCATAGAAACTGTAAGTCAGAAGCCATAGCTCTGAGACCCAGCTCTCCCACTTATCTAGCTGTGTGAGTCTGGACAGTCCCTCTATCCTTCTGAGCCTCAAATTATTCACCATTAAATGGACATCCTGTTATTTCCTTTGGGGGTATTGTAGGAATCTCATGATCTTGTACAAACTGCATAGCATGATCTAGATATATAAAAGGCTAATATGCAAAGTGTCCCCTCGAGAGTTCAATTGGGAGACCAGGAATTTGGTCGATGATGTGGACTGACCACCAGGGGACAGCACAGAACCTGGCAGGTGACCAGCAGTGGCAGTGGGGCACTGAAAGGAGCAAGGGAAGGAGGAGGTGGAAAAATAGGGAAAAGGGAAATCTGACCAGCCCTGATTGCTGAGCAGGCCTAGGGACCTTATCAGTGCACAAATTTTGTGCACTGGGCCTCTAGTATAATTATAAGGGACAATGATCACAATACAGTTCTGTAACATAGAGATAGCTCTTTTCCTAAAGGAGCAAATGTCTGATTCCTGGAGTCTCATTTTCAGACTCTCAGATATCCCAGCTTCTCTTTCAAACTCATAGTTTCCACAAAACCAGTTGGAAGCATAATAGCCCAAGGCTTTGTTCCTTGGTGGAGGTTGGGGGAAGGCTACAGTTATGACTTGCTCCAACTCTCAGGCCAGTATTCAGGAATGGGAGAATTTCTCTATAGCTCCCTGTAGGATTCTAATCCCTAATATCTGATTTTTATGTCAAACAGCGGATAGTGTCTTTATGAATAACCAAGCTGAAAGAGGGGAGTATGTTCTGGAAGATTCTGGCGCCATATTTGTGGGAAGCACAAATCGAATTAGCATGGTTGGCTGGAACTTTGGACAGGTATAAGGGTCAAAGGGATGCTGGGGGTAATATCCCTATTATGCAAGAAGTTCAGAAGCTGGCTCAGATAGGTGGAAGTCCCCAAACCTATCTGTTTTCTTGCCTTCTATTCATTCATTCAGAAGACATTTACTGAACATCTACAATGTGCCAGGCCCTAGTTGCACAGAAAGGATACAGAAGATGAATACAGCAAATTTCTTGTCTTTGAGAGGGTTACAATCTAGTGGGCAAAACAGACATATACTAGTAACTAAATCGACGCAATGATGTGGCATTGGTGCTACAATACATAAATGAGGATAAGGCCTACTATAGACACCTGGGGACAAAAGTATAGTTTCTGTTCATTCATTCCTGTGAGAACGGGATGAAACTTCCTTGTTATGTGCATTTAACCTTTCAAGAGTCCTTCATTACTATCACCCTCCCCCATCTGAAAGCACAGAGTTCCCAGGTTTGCTCACTCTCCTGTATTGAGAGAGCTCTGGATGAGTTTACAGGATTGAAGGCTGGGGGAGGTGGTTGTTCCTTAGTAGCTCTCAGTTCTGGAGGCCACAGACAGAGTGAAAGGACCAAGACACTTATCGTGGTTCTTGCCAGCATAGCCCCCAGCCCTTTAATGAGCCAATACTACTTGCCATTTCTTTCATCATAATATAAAATGTTCCTTTTCGAACAGTTTGAAGGAGACATTCTGAACATTTGCCTCTCAATCCTGGATAAAAGTCTAAATTTCCGCCGTGACCCTGCTACTGATGCAGCCCGAAGAGGTGACCCCAAATATGTCGGCCGGGTGCTGAGTGCAATGGTGAGTGATAACTAGTTGTTACTACATATCAAACTCCACTGTAGGTTAGGCACATGCACTCTTTACACATGTAACCTCGTCATAACCTCACAAAATGCAGTTGGGCTATTCCCATCCCCATTTTGCATACATGGAGCATGAGGCTCCTTTGAGGAAAGGACTGGACTTTCGCACAGTGAGGGAGTGGCAGAAGCTGAACTGGAGCGGGTCTGCCTGGCTGCAAAGCTCTTTCCACGGAATCAGGAGGCAAGAGGACTTGCCCCCTTAGTGTCCGTCAGAGCTGGGAGGATGCCAAGCTGAAACTTGGCCCCACTCTGGGCCCGCATGGAAAGGAGGAGTGAGCCTGGAGTGTGACGCCCCTTTGTTTTGATCCGTCCCCTCCTCAGCACCGAGCGGGTGCTTGCCAGACTAGAGAGGCAGAAGGCCAGCCTGCTCATCATCCACATGAGGAATTGAAGCCCCAGGAGCTGAGTGAGGTGCTCACAACTTGTGAGTCAGACCAGAACAAGATGGGAATTGCCCACCCAGGGCTTTTCCACTCACCCAGTCTCTTCATTTGAGAGACCTGCACCCCCACACGCACAGGCCAGATCCTGGGAGAATCTCTCACTCTGCACTGAGTGTGTAGAGAACGTCTCCATCAAAAAGGGTCTAACTAAGGGATTAACCTGCTCAAGAGTTACAAATCAAAAAGCTAAAAGTCAAAGAGTTCTTGATCTTTAATCCTCTGAAACTAAATAATTACCCAACAGATGTCTTTAACTTCTTTTTTAATGGACTAGGCATGGCCCAAGTCCTTTTACTTTGGAGTTGGAGCATATCCAAGCTAACAAACTAATTATGTGTTTAGAAATTTGAATAGCCTTCTGGCTGGATGATAAATATCTGGGGGTAATCAGAGAGGGCTCCCTGAAAGGAAAGGAGTGAGGAGGCCCAGGAGACGTGGAGACACTGAGGAGATGGGTGTGAACCAGGGCAGCTGGGGAAAGATGCAGAGAGAATAATATAGGGATGAGGACAAATATGTAATACCACAATCAATAAAGAAATTAAAATAAAAATTAATTAATTAATTAATTAAAATTTAAAAAAATGCAGAGAGAAAGTGGAATGTGGACTGAAACTTAAAAACCAAGTAGCCAAAGCCAAGGTTAAGGAAAGCCGCAATCAGGTGACTTATGAAGCTGAGTCGCCTCGGCCCAGGAGAAGGTGGGTGAGGCCAGCCGGCTCCAGAGCTCCAGCAGCTGCTGACTCACTCTCACCCTGGGGACAGACCGCTTTACATCAATGCCAATTTCCTCACTACACCTCCCTGCTGCTCTCTCCAGACCTCCTGGTTGGGCTGGCCTGAGCTAATTATGACCTGCGCAGGGCTTTGAAATGCTCAGCGTTAGCCAGAGATGACCCTGCTGATTACCACTTTGGTGGCTGGAGCTCTGTGACTCAGGAAATGGGAATGGGCTGCCCAACCTTCCCTCTTGGAGGAGGCCCATCTTGCTTGATCCTGGCATCACTGCCCAGGCTCTCCTCCAAGGGAGGCGGAACTCACCCACCGCACGGAGGGGCCATGGGAAACTGGGCCAGCCCATCCTGGGCAAGGATCCTCTGCTCCCACCCAGCCTTATGTTCCCATCAGGCCTTGCCACTTGCAGACTCCACAAAGAGAAAGAGCAGGACCCACAGGCTGAGAGACCCTGGTCCTGACCCTCGCTGTAGGTTTAGATAAATGCTGGTGAGAGAGTCATAAACTCTGAAAACTAGCTGCTGGGCGACACCTGAGAGCTTGTTTGTGTTTACCTTTCCCTGTGTTGGAAGGTGAAGAGCTAAGGTCCAGATGGGTGAGTTAACTTACCCACCATCACCAAGCTGACAGTGCCAAGGCTGGGCTTCTTACCCACGTCTCTTTTTCTTTTTCTCTCTTTTAGTTTTGTATTTTGGAAATTTAATAATATGAAGTTCAGACTTTCACAAAAGTAGAGAGAGAAGTAAAATGAACTCCTACGTACTCATGACCAGCTCAGCAGTTACCCACTTCTGGCCAGTCTTGTTTCATTTCTGACCCCCTCCTCCATAGGCTAATTTATAAATCCCAGATATTACATCATTTCATTCATAAATGTTTCAATATGTGTCTCTAAAAGATAATGGAACTCATGTCTTTCAATCTCTAGTCCAGTGTTCTTTTCACACTACATCATGGTTGTGTTAATTATACGAGAATCGTGCCTTAAATTGAAAGAATGAATGAAAAGCAATATTCCATCTTTATTCTTTCCAAGAAGAAGCTAGTTTCTGAAGTTCTAAAGTGAACTTTTAGAAGACCAGTACAACAAAAGATAGTTTCAAACCTTGGACCCCAAGCCAGATTATCAGCGATAGCTGTGCACAGAGGCAAGGAATCTCTGCAGGCTGGTTGCTGACCCTGCTTTGCCACTAACGAGCCATAGAGCCCCCATTTCCATGTGAGCCGGCCGCTCATAACTGTCACATGGGCCAGGGGCAATCAAACATGGCCCGTTAAGCAAAGCACTTTTAAACTCATAAAACTGCTATGATAATATTATGCAATTATCATCCCCAAATCACCTAGGAAGACACAGGAAATCCACTGAATGGCTCCCTGGTTCCTTCCCCATCTCTCCACCTTGTCTCCTGAATTCTGTATGTTACTCTCCACTGACTCACTTGAGGATTTTTCTCCTGCCCAGATCAATAGCAATGATGACAACGGTGTGATTGCTGGGAACTGGAGTGGCAGCTACACCGGTGGCCGGGACCCCAGGAACTGGAACGGCAGTGTGGAGATTCTCAAGGAGTGGAAGAAATCTGGCTTCAGGCCAGTCCGATTTGGCCAGTGCTGGGTCTTTGCTGGGACCCTCAACACAGGTACCCTTCATGTGACATGCCTTGGCTGGGTCAGTGGGCAGCAGTGGGTGCTCCAAGGTTGGCCCCACTGCCACCCGCAGTCTCACACCACCTCTTGACTTGTAGTGCTACGTTGTTTGGGGATTCCCGCCCGGGTGATCACCAACTTCAACTCAGCTCATGACACAGACAGAAACCTCAGCGTGGATGTGTACTACGACCCCATGGGAAACCCCCTGGACAAAGGCAGTGACAGTGTTTGGTGAGTATCTAACCCTTGCTGAACATCCAATCTGAGCAGCTTCTTGCTCTCCCCTGGCTTTGGTTCCTGGCTCCAAACAGGAGTTGGAAGGCAAGTAACATGTCAACACCTGGTTTAGAATAGAATTCCCAAAGTGCTGATTACACATCTACCAAGACCCAAAACAGCTCTTCTGGGGTTCTGCACACTCTGGTGGTTTGCTCTGTCTTACAGCAGGGGGAACAGTCTGACACCAGTTCATACCCCATGTGATAGCAGGTGTGGCTCAGGGGCTCTGAGAAACTGCCCTAATTTATAGGGTCCACAAGACCCTATAAGTCAGAAGATAAACATTGAAGCTGTTGATTGTCCAGTAATAA
This sequence comes from Lasiurus cinereus, assembly GCA_011751065.1. Classification (NCBI taxonomy): domain Eukaryota; kingdom Metazoa; phylum Chordata; class Mammalia; order Chiroptera; family Vespertilionidae; genus Lasiurus; species Lasiurus cinereus. The sequence continues at coordinate 31,007,787 of JAAGEH010000006.1, read as the reverse complement.
ATATAAATTTATCTCCTTTGAGGCAACTCATATAATTCATAGACTTTCTTTTTAAAAAGCAATCCATTTTCTCTTACTCATATATACTTTTTATGTATCTTGCTTGATAGAATAAAAATCAGTTTATTCTGGATTCCAACCGCAAATAAGTAGTTTTATATGTATATGGGCATGTATATTTCTATCTATAAATAGGCCATATGCACATGAATCTGTACACATATGTCATGTATAATACATGTAAACTGAAAGTAAGTTATATAAAACTTATATACAAATATCTGTAACTTCATACAGCAGTATGTGTACATAAAATAGATATTGCTACAGCTATTCAAGGTTATGACACATGCCAAATTATTACCAGATGGCAACTGAAAATAATTACGTCTATATCGGTATATTCAACTAGATATTTATGTATCTACAAATAAAGTACTCACGTATATCAGTAATCCATTTCAAAGGACACCTACACACACAAACACACAATCACTCACGTACAGATAAGGTAGATAACCTGATAGCAGGTGCCATTTATTTCCGAATGTTCATCTTTGAGATAGTCTATAAAATATTCTTTAACACTTATTATTCCCAGAATAAGTAGGTCCCACTTTACTGAAATATGCTTGCTATAACAAATGAAATAAAGGAAAATAAAAATTCATAAAGAAAGCTGTTAGAACAAACAACGACCCTGTGCCAGCAATGGAAGTATGTAACATAAGCAACCGCTCCCTCTGAAGGAGAGCGAGGCTCACGCACGTCACTCAGGGTCACATGTGTTAATGAGGGAGAAACAGCTTCTTCTAAGATGTTCTTTCATGATCCGCTTTCTCTCCAATGACATTGCTACTTTTGGCCAGATTTTGTTTTCCAGCTTCTCTTAATTAGTATCTTTTCTTCTCCCTGTTTTTTTCCTTTTGTTGTTTTTGGCCAAAATCCCATGGCAACCTGTTCTGGTTGTTAGGACAGTGCCATTCTTCACTAAAGGAGATGACTGATTCAGGGAGGGGTGGCGGGGGTCCCTTTTGGCATAACCCTTCCATGACTACCCTGCACACTAAAAACTGCAGAGACCAGAAAGCCCTCTACTGGAAGCATCTCTGGTGCTGTTAGGGAACAGGGCGTGGGGAAGCCATTAGCAGAGGCTGATTATGGACTTGGGATGGTGTGTGGAGCACCAGATGAGTGACTCAGGGAGGGAGTTGTCAAAAAAGGCTTCCCCGGGAGCAAGAAGGTGAGGCTTCTAAGCTGAACTTGGAATTAGAACCCAGATTTCTTAGTGACTGGTAAATATTAGTGTCATAATTCATTCAAATAGAATCACGATGGGGCAAGTATGGGCCCCTGGAGACATTCCAAGATGTTTCCATGGTCATTTTGGGGGGCTTCATTGAAAGGTGTCAGGCCCCAAAGCTCTGAGTTTTGCCGGGAGTGTCATCACCCCTCACCTTCCCAAGACCCACCGTCCTTTTCTGAACCCTCCTCAGAAAGCAGTGGATGCCAACGTTCCTCCCGCCCCTTTCCCTGCTGGCTGTGGGTGGGGAGCCAGCACTGGCTGGTCTGAGGACAGGGAGTCCTGGGTCCTAGTTTCAACCCCACCACCATCCTGCTCAAGGACTTACGTAAGCCAGCTCATCTTTCTGGCCCCGAGTTTCTTCATCAGTGAACTCTAAGAGTTGGCCTAAAACTAAATGTTCACTTAAGTTTCTTACCAGCTTTAACCTTTTGACCCTCTGCCACCTCAGCTCACACCACTTTTTTTATGAGAGCTACTCCTCCCCAGGGAGCTTTCCCCTCTCCTCTACATGGTTCCCACCCAAGGTGGGGGAGTTAAACCACCAGTCCTTTTCCGCCTGAAGTGAAATTACTAACCTATAATTACAAGGACAGTTTGGGTTTGGACAGAAAACCTTTGATCTGAATCTTCTATGTTGTGAATGTTGAAAGCTTTTAGAAGTTGTCCAGATTTTCCTCATGTATTAAAAGGTAAGAATCAAGTAAGGTTAAGCATCTGCAAGTATTTAATAATTATAGCAGTAACAGCTAATAGTTTGTTGAGCAACTGTTGTGTGCCAGGGACTTTTCTAAGTGCTTACCTTTACTCTTCAGAAATGATGAGGTAGGCACTGCATCCCCATTTTATAGTTGAGGAAACCAAGGCATCAGTCACTTACTCAAGGGCATGGACTTAGAAAATGGTGAAACTGGGCTTTGAACAAAGGTGACTTTGTAAACTCTTTAGCACCAGAGAGATGCCAAAGAATATTTTTATGATGACTCCTGACTGATGTTTGAGAAATCTGACAGCTTAATTGAGATTTTTCAGAAGGGTAGGTGCTATCCAACCCATTGCAATGGAGAAGCTGGGTTCTTGGGTTCACACTTAGGCAGCAAATGCCACTTCTCTGTAAAACTAAACCCTGTCTCGGGGGCTCAGTGAAGGGAGGTGACTTGCCCAAAACCAAACTGTGAATTAGTGTCCAAGTTCTTTCAACAGGACTCTCCTGAGTCAAAGGATGTTAGGGTTGGAAGGGACCTTAGGGATCGCCCTGCCCTGTCATCAGAGAGGTGGTGTCAGCCTGTTCTGGAGAAAAGCTGTTGGCACCCCACCCATCAGCAACGTCCTTGGCTCTCAGTGCAATCTCTCCATGGCTATTAGTCTCCACCACTATTTAGCCAGCCCCCTCAATGTTCCTACAGCACCTTGCTCAGATTCCTGGTAAGGAAACCAAGACCCCAGAGTAATTCAATTCAGAAAACATGATAAGTATGTACTATATGCCAGAACCTGCACTGAGCACCTGGATACCAACAGCAGCAAGACGCAGGAACAACATTGGAGAAGTTCATGGCTGCATGAGAAGAGAGGCAATTATGGAGTAAAAGAGGTCAAATGTGGAAGATTTGGAGGTAGCACAAGGGATAGTTGGCACTCTCTAGGCATGTCAGGAAAAGTTTTTGGAGGAAGTAAAATTTTAACTAAATTTAGAAGGACAAATAGGAGCTTACCTGTAGAAAGAGTAAGGGATTGGGGTCACTTTCTAGACCACGTCTTCTAACCTCATAAATTTAAAGATAAGCATAACTGAGTTGATGTTTCTAGGGCACTGGTTTATAAACTTCAAAGATTTCATTAGGACTGTCTCGGTGGAGAGAGACTGGAGGGACAGGAATTCATTTTTCAGTAAGTGCCTACTGCTAAACCCTCAAGACAGAAACAGAGGCTGGGAATGTGGCACACACCGAGAAACAAACCAGAATTTCCATGGTGGCACCCTGGGGTGTTTGAATCCCAAAGAAAAGTGAGTAAAGTGCTAGCTTTTGAATGAAGGAGGAACCAGGAATTGTTTATTATCTGCTCTTTATCAAATTCTCGCCATGCAAATAAGTATTAAAACAGCTACTTATCATTTTTTTGCCAACCCACCTTTCCCTTAAGGTTCCCTACCTACAAGAAAACAAATATGAAACTTGGTGCTGTTACTGCTTTTTCATTCATTTCATCTCTTGTCTCTTTTATCCATCTAGGATCATCTTCCCACAATCCTGCTTTCTCCTGTGTAAATTCTAATTGATAAAAAAGACGTTTTGTGGGTCTTCCAAGAGATCATTTTTATGATGGTTTTTTTTTACAATTATAGAAATTGCATAATATATCACCTGTAATCTGATTTTTAACATACTTTTAATATTTGATCATTTCCTACCTAATATTTTCTCTATTTGTTGTTTATAGAATTAGGATTGCACATTTTACACGGCATGGGTATAAGACAGAGCATATGACACATACATCCTCCTTTTTCCCACTCAAGGAAATCATCCATGTCACAAAGTTTTAAATCATTTTTTTTTTTTTACTAAACATTATCAGCATGCTTGGTCATTAATCTTCAAAAGTAAGATTTAAGTGTATCATATTCCATTGAGTGGTTGAATCATATCTCTTTCCCTACTGTTGCCTATTTCCCGTTCTCTATGTTACTTATCTATTTCCCTTTGTTTCCTCTTATATATAACACCATAGTGAGCATTTTTATATGTCAATATTTTTTTATTTTAATCTTTATTGTTCAAATTATTACAATTGTTCCTCTTTTCTCCCCCCATATATCCCTTCCTGACTCCCACCCCACCCTCTGCCCTTACCTCTGCCCCATTGTCCTCATCCATAGACGTATGATTTTTATCCAGTCTCTCCCTGCACCCCCCTTCACCTCTTTCCCCCTGAGAATTATCAGTCCACTCCCTTTCTATGACCCTAATTCTATTATATTCACCAGTTTATTCTGTTCATCAGATTTTCAATTCACTTGATTTTTAGATTCACTTGTTGATAGATATGTATTTGTTGTTCATAATTTTTACCTTTACCGTTTTCTTCTTCTTAAAGAATACCTTTCAGTATTTCATATAATACAGTGGTATCTCGAGATACGAGTGCCCTAACATACAAGATTTTTGAGATACGAGCTGTCGAGCAAGTGATTTTTGCTTTGAAATACGAGCAACATTTGAGATAGGAGTAATCTCAAGGACCGGCAGGCTGCACACGACTCAAAAGTCTCATAGTTTCCCACGCCTCAAGGTTACAGAACAAATTAAACTCGTATCTCGAGGTACCACTGTACTAGCTTGGTGTTGATGAACTTTAGTTTTTCTTATCTGTGAAGCTCTTTATCTGCCCTTCAATTCTGAATAATAGCTTTGCTGAGTAGAGTAATCTTGGTTGTAGGTTCTTGCTATTCATCACTTTGAATATTTCTTGCCACTCCTGTCTGGCCTGCAAAGTTTCTGTTGAGAAATCAGCTGACAATTGTATGGGTGCTCCCTTGTAGGTAATTAACTGTTTTTCTCTTGCTGCTTTTAATATTCTCTCTTTGTCTTTTGTTCTTGGTATTTTAATTATGATGTGTCTTGGTGTGGTCCTCTTTGGATTCCTTTTGTTTAGGGTTCTGTGCGCTTCCTGGATTTGAGCAGCCACATAAAACATCTAGTACACAAATCTATTCTACCAACTCAGGGAACCATCAAAATATGTGGACACAAAAGAACAGATCACAAATGAAAGAAATGGAGGAAAACAAACGACTGGATATAGAGTTCAAAACCACGGTTATAAGGTTTTTTTAAGAATTTCTTAGACATTTCTTCCACCAGGTGGGAAAGTTTTCAGTCATTATTTCTTCAAATAGGTTTTCAGTATCTTGCTCTCTCTCTTCTTCTGACACCCCCATAATTATGATATTGGTACGCTTGAAATTGTCCCAGAGGCTCCTTACACTATCTTCACATTTTTTTTATTCTTTTTGCTTTTTGCTTTTCCAGTGGAGTGTTTTCTGCTTCTTTGTATTTCAAATCTTTGACTTGATTCTTGTGATCCTCCAGTCTGCTGTTAGGTTACTGTATAATATTTTTTATTTCAGTCAGTGTATGTTTAATTTCTAATTGGTCCTTTTTCATCTCCTCTTGGTTCTCACTAAATTTATCCATTTTTTCTAGAAAATTCTTTAAAAAACCTTATAACCGTGGTTTTGAACTCTATCTCCAGTCATTTGTTTTCCTCCAGTTCTTTCGTTTGTGATCTCTTCTTTTGTCTCCGCATATTTCACTGCTTCCCTGAGTTGGTAGAGTAGCTTTGTGTGCTAGGTGTCCTATATGGCCCAGTAGCTCTGCCTCCCCAGTTACCTGAGGTGGACACTCTTGGTGCACTCCTTTGTGGACTTTGTGTACAGTCTTGTTGTAGTTAATTCTTGATTGTTGTTGGTATCTCTGTGTGGAATTGACCTCCAAGCCAATTGGTTGTGAGGATCAGCTGTGTCTGTGCATATACACTTGCCTCCAGACCTCTGCCTTTCCGGTTCCCCTGAGTTTCTGTGCACTTTAGGGACCCGTATGAGTCTGAGTCCCCAAGGTCTCGCCCAAAACTTGGATTCAGTGCTGTTGGACCTGGATTTCAGTGCTGTTGGGAGGTTCTGTTTTCCTACTGCTAGAGAAAGCCAGCAGCAATCAGCCATCAGCGCTCTGTGTGCACACTTTTGCACGCACTTTTGTGCACCCCCAGACCTCTTTCTTTTGTGGCTCCCCAAGTTTACATGCACTCCTTCCTTTTCACAATAGTTCAGACTCCCCTATATGAGTCTCACCCAGAACTGGGGTTCAGTGCAATCAGAAGTTGGGTTCAGTGCAGTCAGGATTTTCCATCTCCCTTCCGCTAGAGGAAGCCATCCAGACCCTCCTCTGCCTGTCCTCTCCACGAGTGTGTCTCTGTAACTCAGCTTTTTAAAACTCCTCTGAGTCTTCATGAGTCCCTCTATTTACTTCCAGTTGTAGGATTTTTACTCAGCCAGCTTTCCTGTGGTTCTGGGTTGTGTCCGTTCTGGTGTCTGTCTTTTAGATGTAATTTTGAAATTGTTGTGCAAGGCAGCAACTTAGGTGTTCACCTATGCTGCCATCTTGGTTTCTTCCCTTATATGTCAATCTTGAGCATGTTTGTTTTTAGACTCATAGGATGATTCCTAGAAATGGTATATCCTAGATTAAAGGAAATAAACATATTAAAGGCTTCTGACATCTGTAGCTGTTGCTTCCCAAAAAGATTGCAATAACGTATGCTTCATTACTGTAGTGAATAAGGGTAGTCCTTCCTCACATCATATCATTGGTTGGTAATATCTGTACTGAGCTGTTGTTTCCCCTCTGCTGGCTTCTCCCTCTCTGCCTTGTTTTGGAGCTGACTCTTTAGTTCCCAGACAGATACAGCAGGGTCACACTGCTCCTGATAAGTGCTTACGGAGCACTTCTAACTTCTCTGACAGCTTGCAGGGCAGAGTATCTTCATGTATCGCATCCTCTGGTCCCCACAAGAAGTCTCTCACAGCACCCAAAATGAAAACAATTTTTCCCTGCTTCTCGATTTGGTGTGTCACACTTAATACATCTCAGAAAATAATAAATAAATAAATAAATAAATAAATAAATAAATAAATAAATAAGAAGAGTCATTAGTAATATAACTACCCAAAGAAAAATACTAATGACATTTAGAGATAGATCCTTTAGATATTTCATTCTGTTTAGATTCACACACATTAGATGTACTAGTATGTGTGTTGAGTTTTAATTACCCAAGTAGGATCAAGTTGAGTGGTCTGTTAAGGGGGTGGTTGTGCTGGGAGTGGAGTGATTGAGCAAAAAAAGAAAAAACTCGTGGACAATAGTGTGGTGTTTGCAAGGGGGAAGAGGTAGAAGAGTTTATGGGGAGATAAATGGTGATGGACAGAGACTTGACTTGGGATATTGAAACACACAATATAGTTTACAGATGATAGGTTGTGGAATTGTCACCTGAAACCTGTATCACTTTGTTATCCACTGTCACCCCAATAAATTCAATAAAAAGGAATAAATAAAAACGAAGAAGTAGTATAGTGTGGTAGTTAAAAGCAAAGGCATTGCGACCCTTCTGCCTGGATTTAAATCCCACTCTCCCTCTTCACTCACTGGGAGACCTTAAACAAGTCACTTAACTACTCTGTACCTCAGTTTTCAAAATTGTGGAACAGAGATAATAATTTCTACCTTACAAGAAAGTTGTGAAGATTAAATGAGTTAGCATATAGGCAAGTTAGAACACATATAACTTTCTAGGTTGACATGTAATATATTAGCTATTAGTGTTTATATTATACACATTTTAAAATATGCATTTAATTTATAATTATACTATTACAGAAGTAATAGAAACTGAAAACATTACAAAAAAATAAATAATGGAAAACTTAGTTTAATATGCACCCAAATCTGTTCATAAGCACAATATATACACACCAAACTGTTATCTAAACTGTGGTCATCTAAAATAATAGAATTAATGGTAGTGAGGTTAAAAATGGGTTTTTTAATGTATAATTTTCTAAATCCAAAAATGTTCATATTTGTATATGTTTTTATAAATTTACACATTGTCATCTACATATTTTGTAACTTGCTTTTCTTACTGAGGACATACTTTAGACATCTTTTCCTGTATGTGCTAGATTGATTTTGCTCATTCTTCTGGACAGCTCTGTGATATTTGGTTGCATGGCTGTGCCACAAAATATCTGACCATTCCCTTACTGATGAACTTTTCCTCCATTAATTTTGCTATTACAAACAATGCTTCAGTGAACATCTTTCCATTTGCATCTAGGTGCACTCATGAGAGTTTTTAAATAAGAGAAATTATTGGAAGTGGAATTACTGGCTCATTGCATCTGCATATTTTTAAAGGTTTTTGATCCTCATTGCCAACTTGCCCTTCACAAATGTCAGACCAGTTTAAACTCTGATGTTGCATAGCAGTGCTGGTGCTCACACACCTGGAATGAGTATCACAGAAAAATGCCCAGCATCCTATGCTTTCATTTTTATTAGTCTAACAAGTGTAATGGATCTCTTTATTATTTTAATTTTCTTTTAATGGTAGTGAGGTTAAAACTATTTTCACATGTTCAGTGATCATTGGTATTTCTTGTGAAAATTGCCTGCTTGTTGGCCATTATTGGCGTGTTTGACTTCTTACTTTGTGTATTTTTCTTATTGATTTGTAGGTAATTTATAATATTACTTATAGTAAATTTCTGTCTACCATATATGTTACATGTATTTTCCCCACTTCGTTGATTTTCTTTCCTGTCATTTTCTCATTCTTCTTTAGTTTGAGTAATTTCTACTGACCTATCTTCAGGTTTACTGACTCTTCCTGCTGTCATTTTTATTCTGTTAATAAGCCCATGCATTTAATTTCAGATATTGGCCTTTTTCCAATTAAAATTTTTCATTAGGCTTCTTTTTATATATATATATATAGTTTCTATTTTTCTGCTAAGAATGCCTCTTTTTATCTGTGATAAGCATACTTTTTTTCTTTCATTGAGCATAGTTATAATAGCTGCTTTAAAGTCCTTGTCCAATAATTCCAACATGTAGATTACCTAAGGACTAAAGGCTCGTTGTATGAAGATTTGTGCAATAAGCCTTCCTTTCCCTGGCTGCCAGCACCAGTTTTCCTCCAGCACCCGGGATCCGGGCTACAGTGGAGCCAAGCTTTCAACCTTCAGGCTTGCCTCCAGCCACAGCAGAGCCTTCAGTCTTCAATCTTTAGTCTTCACTCTATGCCTGCATATGCAAATTAATCTACCATTTTGTTGTGTTAATTTGCATACTCACTCCTGATTGGTTAGTAGGGCATCATGGAGGTATACTCAATTTGTATCTTTCTCTTTTATTAGTGTAGATGAGTCTCTGTTGATTGTCTTTTCCCTTGATGATAAGTTACGTTTTCCTATTGTTTTTATTTTTTATTTTGAAAATATATTTTTATTGATTTCAGAGAGGAAGGAAGAGGGAAAGAGAGAAATATCAATGATGAAAGAGTGTCATTGATTGGCTGTCTCCTGTAGGCCCCTCTACTAGGAATCAGATCAAGGCTTTGTGACTCCTAGCCAGACATGTCACGCTTACTGCAGTCCTGTTCATTTTCAGCCCACACAACCCTGGCATGTGCCACTGATAAAGGCTATTTTAGGGCTGGCCATTCTTCAATCCAGATTTCAGCCCAAAGGCTTTGTGGCTCCTATCATTCTCACTGCAGTCCTGTTCATTTTCAGCCCCCACAAAATGTAAGTATAGGGCACACAAGAGTAAACTGCATGGGTTTACCAGCTGGTTCACTGGCTCTAACCTGGTTTACCAGCTGGTTCACTGGCTCTAACCTGGTTTACCAGCTGGTTCACTGGCTCTAACCTGGTTTACCAGCTGGTTCAATGGTTCTGTTCTGCTCCTGAGAAGGGCAGTAGAACATGGTGCTCAAGGACCTAGATTTTGGAGTTGAGCATACGTGGGTCCACACTGATTCTGTCATTATTAGCTGCTAACTTCTCTGAGCCCAGTTTCCCCTTTTATGAGTTGGGCATAGAAATAGTACTCATTTCACCCTGGCCAGGTGGCTCAGTTGTCTGGAGCATTGTCTCTTAGACTAAAAGGTTATAAGTTTGATTCCCACATACCTAGGTTGTGGGTTCAATCCCCAGTCAAAGGCAACCGATTGATGTTTCTCTACTCTCTCTCTCTCTCTCTCTCTCTCTCTCTCTCTCTCTCTCTCTTTCTCTCTCTTTCTTTCTCTCTCTCTCTCATCAATGAACATGTCTTCAGGTAGTACTATGAGAATTTGAGTGAGACAATGCTCGTCAAGGTTTAGCACAATAGCTGACATGGTGTAAACTCATTTGACCAGTATCAGTGCCCTGCACTGTCAGATCAGAGATATGGTCTTGCCATTCACCAGCTGCATGGCCTTGGGCAAGCTCTTCAGTCTCTGTTTCTGTCTGCAGGAATTTCCACGTCTGGAATGAAGCCTGGTTTGTGCGGAATGACCTGGGCTCTTCATACAATGGATGGCAAGTTCTGGATGCCACCCCCCAGGAAAGGAGTCAAGGTAACCCCCTGTTGGCCCACTGATGGCCCCTGATCTGGGTTTGGTTCTAAGTCACAACCTCTCAGTTCTTTACAGTAGCCGAAGGTCACCTGAGTCCTCTCCATCTCTGGAAGTCACAAAGGGATAAAAACAATGTATTTCCAAAGTACATTTCCTTGTAATTTTGCTTAGCTCCAGCTGCTATTTAACTGAGTACTTTCCCTGTGCCTATATGGCTGTCATTTCTGCTGCAGAGGCCCTGGTATGTGCCAGGCAACAAGGAAAATAAGCCATCCTCTGCCAACAGTGATTTTCCTCCAGTAGCCTGTTCCTCCTAACACAGGATTGTCTAATTCCTTCATTTTCTTTATTTCTTTCAAACTTAAAAAAAGTTAATTATACAAGTAATATGTGCACACACTTAAAATTTTTTTCAAACCAGGCAATGAACATTAAGTCCCCCAATGCAACCTCTCTATCAGAAGCAACAAATGTGACCAGATTTGGGGGCGGGAGGTGGGGGTGAAGGAGGCAGGGAGGGGGGTTGGGGAATAGGATAGTAACCCTCCAGATATGTTTTGGACCTCTATTTTTCAAACTTTTCACTGCAACCCATTAATGATTATAAAATCAAGTTAGTGGGCCCTGGTCAGTGTGCTAGGTAGTTAGAGCAATAGTCGGCAACTGTGGCTTGTGAGCCACATGTGGCTCGTGAGCCACAGTTTGCCATTCTGTTGACTAATGAGTTTGCTGACCACTAGATTAGAATATTGGCCCAAGCACTGAAGTGTCTTGGGTTCAATGCTCAATCAAAGGCATGTGCCTGGATTGCAGTGGGCTTGATCCCCAGCCCCAGTCAGGGTACATGCAGAGGCAACCAACCAATGTGTCTTTCTCACATCGATGTTTCTCTCTCTCTCTCTCTCTCTCTCTCTCTCTCTCTCTCTCTCTCTCTCTCATCACCCACGTTTCTCCTTTCCATTCTCTAAAAATTAATGGGAAAAAATATCTTCAGGTGAGGATTAACAAAAAAATAATAATGTGATCATCAATTTAAGAAATGAAATAAGAAGGCATGGAAAAGGGTGGGGTGGGGGGGAAGGAAAGAAAATAGCCAGATGCATTGGACATAGTAAGAGTAAGCACAGTCCTGTGAAACTTCTGTTTCAGCTCATATATATGTAAGATGCAGAATCTATTTCTAGAGGTCATGGTTTAAAAAAAACAGTTGACAGTAACTGTTCTAGGCACATAAAAGTGTGTGTGTACCTTTTTTGTTCATTTATTTTGTAAATGCAAATTGAATAATACTCTTCTTTCTATTCTGCTGCATCTTTTTTTCCAGCTGGGCATTTCATGAGTGAACCTATATTTATATCTACATCTATATCTATAGATCAGTATCTATACCAGTATCTATATCTATATCTATATCAGTATCTACATATCTAGATCTAATTTATATTCATCCATCCATTCATCTATCTATTATCTATTTGTCCACCTACTTATTCTCTATCTATCTATCAGTGCTACCTATGCAGAGTGCTAGAGAAGGGAGGTGACAGGGCTTGGGAGCTCAGAGGAGAAAGACACTCCTATGGGCTCGGTGTTCAGATAAGTCTTCCAGGAATAGAGGTGCGATGATTTGGGAAGAACAATTTGCAGATGAAGAAAAGAGGCCACCCTGAACAGAAGACAGTATGACCAAGGAAGTGGGTCAGCATGAGTTATGCACCCACAGGACTCAGGACTGGGCTAGTACCCTAAATAGGTGGCGTCTGACCAGGGTGCCATTGCAGAAGATAACGATGGTCTGTGTTGAGTGTCAATGAGGGGGCAGACTGTTGGGGCTACAGGAGTTTGGCAGTGTAGAGGCAGGAGACTTGAGTGGTTATGAATGGTCTCCGGCAGCACAGGTCCTGGGTGGGCTGTTGCAGATGGGCCTGGCTTTGGCATGCACTCAACCTCTGCACCCTGGCCACTAGGGGTGTTCCAGTGCGGCCCCGCTTCGGTGGCTGCCATCCGAGAGGGTGATGTGAACCTGGATTTCGACATGCCCTTCATCTTTGCGGAGGTTAATGCTGACCGCATCACCTGGATCTATGATGCCCACCGCAACTCCCAGAAGCAGAATTCCTCAGACACAAACACCATTGGCAGATACATCAGCACGAAGGCAGTGGGCAGCTACTCTCGCATGGATGTCACCGAAAAGTACAAGTACCCAGAAGGTAGGAGGGGTGCTGGTGGGGCTATGCCACTTGGGGCCTGATGGTGGGGAGACAGCTTTAGGGTGGGGAAGGTGAAATCCACATACTCCTCCCTCATTCTCAGCCAGTTCTGCCTGAATGGTAGGACTGCTCCCTGGCACCTAACACCCAGTTCCCCAGACTGCTTGCAGCGAGGGCAGACTGGCGCCAGCAGACTGTTTGCCATGGGGCACAGGCAGTTCTCACTCCAGCTCGTCTCCAGTTGTGTCCTATTGCCAGTGGCACAAATGGAGTGCCAGCACTGTGACTGAGCACACAGGGGAAACCTGGCCCCATGGGAGACTCCCAAGTGCTTTAGGAGACATTAGTCAGTCCTCCCACTCCCCTAGCCTCCAAGTAACACAGGCAGGAAGCATGATCTGAACGAAGAAATGAACAAAGACCTGACCCCAAAGACAAGGGGCTGTGCTGTATACACTTCCAACTCCCAAGAAGCTAGAAAGTGAGGCGAATGCCTGGGTCCCTGAACTCAGCATTTACATGCTTGCTGCCCTGTCCCTCCCACCACAAGTCACCAGGAAGACTAGTTGTTGTGAGGCCACCCTTAACTCAAATGACATTTGTTGCTCTGTTTTGGAAATTGCTATTGGAGTCAACAGCCTATCTCTTTGAGGAGTCTCAAAAGTGACAAAAGTTCTGCATTTGAAGGTGACATTCATTTCCAGAAATAGCCTAAAGTAAATCAATGCTTGCTTTAGCAGCCACAGCTCCTCCACAATGGGGCCAGCAAATGCTTTGAAATAGCTGCTTCAGTGGATCCTCACAGTTGGTTCTGAGGATTAAGAAAGGTGATGTCATAAAGGTGCCCACCATACATCCCGAAGTAAACCTGAAAACTCTGAGCAACTGCTGGCTGTTGGTGATGGCTGCAGTTTACACAGGAGGAAAGCTGAGCACAGGAGATGGCGTCTGACTCCAAAATCAAGTGGATGACCCTTCTGGGCCGTGGTATTTGTGGACATTTTGAGACACAACTCTAGGGCAATGAGATTAGTGGCCTCAGTTGGGCCCCATCTGTCTCTGCTGGCCATTCTCACTGTTAGGGTCAGATGGCCCGTCTCTCAGTCAATAAACACGGACTGAGACTTCCCCAAGCGGCTGCTCTATGTCAGCTCTAGGGAGGCAACAAAGACCACCCACACGGGGTCCCTACCCTTGTAGAGCTTCACAGGCAGGAGAAGACAGGGTCAGGGCGAGCATTTTCAGCAATGTCATGGTGTCGAAACCAGGGTAGAGGCCAGGGAACAAATCACCCGGGTCAGGGAATTGAACCCCAGCCCTACTACTTAGAACTGTGCAGGGTTCTTAGGACCCCTGATCCCTCCCTCCCTCACTTGTGAAATGAGTAGCAATGCCTGTCATCAATACCAATGCACTTGTGCCCATAAAGTGCCAAGCACAGTGCCTGCCACAGAGTGAGGACTTAATAAATAGTGGTGATTTTTACCAACATAAATGTCTGCAGCCTCATTGGAATAACAACCTCCCACGGGGACTTTTGAAGTGCACTACACTTGGATATACGATTCTGTGGGGTGCCTTATTTTACTGTCACATCTTGGGGGCTCCAGCTGTCCCAGTCAAACCTAAGCAATGGAATGGGGCCAGGTTGTAGCTAGGTTGGGGGAATCCCTACAGGACTCCTGGCAAGGCCCCTTCGTGACAGTAGGGCTCATCACCTGCCTGTTGTTGCCCGGGTCTCCTTACTTAATGATGCCAGTTTGTCTCTGAGGGCCCCGGGGAGGAAAAGCTCATAAAATGGGTTGCTAAGCATTTGCGTAATAGCAACACAAGGGCAAAAACAGTAGCAGGAAGCTGAGTCTTGAGTAAGCCCAGCAGGTGACCTATATAGGTATCTAGATTCTGAGCCTCGTTGTACAAACATGCCTGCTTCAAGGTCCTGGACGTAGATGGCTCAGCTCACTGCATAGACATCAGCCCTGGAGGTGGATGTCCAGCTCGGCTAGAGAATGGGAAAGCACCAAAAGGAACCCAGCCTACTAGGAGCTATCAGCTTGGGTAACCTGGCCTCTTTTTTAGGAGGGTGTATGGGAGGAATTTAAGACTATGGGTCCTGAGGACTGGCCCTCCCTCTGCCTCTCATCCCCAGATTAGACTATCTCTTGGGACAATTGCTTCCCTGCTTAATGCCTTTATTCTAATGTGATGGGTTTAAATGAGTGGACCTCGGAGGTCCCATCCAGTTACGGGAAACTTATGGGAAAGGCCTTGCCAAGTTGTAAAATGCTTATAATAAGTCATTTTGGTGTCTTAAACATTTCACAGGTTGGTTGGGGAAGGTGGGACCATGAGTATGGTCTGCAGATACAAACATGGTAATTCCTTGTGGACCTCTGTTCGTGTTTCGTGTTCCTGCAAGGTTAGCACCTTCTCATTGATAGTGCGTCTGTCTTCAGGTCAAGGCAGAGAGCTACTGTGAGCTGAGTGATCAACACTGGCTCAGATGCTTAGAGCCAGTTACTCAGCTCTTGCATATCATGGCCATTCCCCTGGGGCCACCTATATCATCACATTCAGTAGGACCCACAATTGGACGTAGAGTTAGAAAACCTGTCCTTCGTGTTTTTGAAACTTGAACTCTCTCAACAGCCAGTCCCAACTTGGAACCATACCAACCAGGGGAATTCTTTGTCAAACGACATGGACAAAAGAACCTCCCTTCAACTTGTAAAGCACCCTTAGAAACAAAGCAGAACAACATGGTTTAGTGGTTAAAAGTCAATTCGAAATCATAACTTTTCTTCTTGCTTATGAACTCATTCTAACCTTTTTAGCTCAGTTTTTTAAAAAATATTTTTTAATGACTTCAGAGAGGAAGGGAGAGGGAGAGAGAAATAGAAACATCAGTGATGAGAATCCGTTGATCGGCAGCCTCCTGCACATCCCCACTGTGGGTCAAGCCCACAACTTGGGTATGTGCCCAGACTAGGAATGGAACCATGACCTCCTGGTTCACAGATCGATGCAAAACCACTGAGCAACACTGGCCAGGTCTCAGCTCAGTTTTTATTTATTTCCAAATTACCTGTTTGTTTTCTAAGTCTTACAAGGGACTTTCTATACAAAGTATGAATAAATAAATCTAGTTTAATTGACCTACACAAAATATCAAGTCATATAGTAATCTTACACAGTTGCTGATAGAGCTTCCCCGGAAGCGCACAGGACGGCATTAAGGACGGGGAACGGAGTCCTAGAGAGGTCGGCCACTTACTTGGATCAGAATCCTTGTGCGGCAGCAGAACCAGAGTTAGTCCCAGGCCACCTTCCTAAGCAAGGTGCTATCCTTTGTCCGGGTTGCCACCGTACCCCTGAGATGCTTCTCTATTTCCCCATACACAGGTTCAAGCCAGGAAAGGCAGATGTTTGACAAGGCAATGGGGAAACTTAAACCCAATAGAACATTTGGCCCAACGTCTGCAACAGAGATCGAAAGAGACGAACGGGAGCCCAGCATCTCCGGGGTGTTCAAGGTCATGGGCATATTGGCAGTGGGCAAAGAAGTCAACCTGGCCCTGACACTCAAAAACCTGACAAGTGACATGAAGACAGTGACTGTGAACATGACTGCCTGGACCATCGTCTACAATGGCACACTGGTCCACGAGGTGTGGAAGGACTCAGTTACCATCTCTCTGGACCCTGACGAAGGTAACTCATCCTGCAGGTTGGGAGGCACCGTGTATCCAAGGTCGCTGATATTCTGTTGGGGTTGGAGAGTTCCAATTGGGACTGACACCGTTGTCTAAGAAAGGAGCAGCACCCGGCCTCTCTGGTTAATCCTTGGGTTTTGAGGTTTGGGAAATGGCTGTCATGGCCAACAGTGCAAGTCAGGGTGGTGCCAACCCAAATTCTTTCCTGCCCTGGGCGAGGAAGGAGGGAAGCTGGGGAAATAGCAGGCATACCGCATTGTGCCTTACAGCAGCAATTTTCAACTGCTATGCCGCAGGAATTTTTAAAATATGCAATACCTGACAAGTTAGTCAGGGGCACTGACCTCTTTCCCCCTTAGACTGTCAAATAAAAATTTTTTAAATAATAACAACAGCCAACACACATTAGCCATCTGGTGTGGATGAATAAAAATTATACCTTTTTTTGTGTGTCATATTGGCAAAATATATCTATATTTGTGTGTGTGTGTGTGTGTGTGTGTGTGTGTGTGCGCGCTGCAGAATTTTACGAATTAGTTTACGTGTGCCCTAAGATGGAAAAGGTTGAAAATTGCTGCCTTTAGATCTAGACCACTTCTCACAGTGTGCAGAGCACTTCCTTGTATACTGCCTCACTTGATCTTCTACAAAGTAAGATTCCAAGACCCCCATTTCACAGAGGCCAAAACTGAGGCTTAGAGAGATTGTGACTTTCTTAAGAAATTAAGTGTCATAACTAGTAAGTGGCAATTCTAGGGCTCTCGGTCCTAGGTTTCCTAATGCTCAAATCCAGTGCTATCCTCATCATCTAGGATGGGTGTATACAGCTGCCACCCCCACCCTACCCCACAGTGAGCCCCTTTTCAGTTGGCAGCACACAGTGTGGTCTTGAACCTTGACCCAGCTGCCAGGGGGTAAGTGGAGTTGCCTGATGAGTGATGGGTTTTCTGGGAGGTCCGAGGATTTGGGAGGAACAGTGACTCCTTGCTCCTGGGTAGCACAGAGAAAAAATGGAGCTGGTGGAGGGAGAAAGCCTGGTGCCAGGGAAGGCTCAGAATGCAGGTGTGCCCGCATTGGCAGAATCTCTCAGTCAGTTATGAAAAGTTGGGACTTACAAAGCAGATTAACAAGGGTGGGGTGGCTACTTGCTTCACAGCAGGAACTAATAAAGGCTGGTTAATGACACAACCCATCGTGGAAGAATTCAGTCTGCAAAGAACCCCAAAGGTGCCACACCTGTCCGAGGCAGCATTCCCCATTCCCCGAAGAATTTTAGCAGAAACCCTCCCGCACCAGGAGCGGCCGCCTGGCTGCTGCTTACTGCCCGGCTCAAGCAGGGAGCTAGTTTCGAAGGCCGAAATCCTTCACAGGAGGCAGCAGTGAGATGGGAAAGAGCAGGAGGCAGATGGAGCGCTCCTGGAGGCCTGCCGCTCGCCTACTTTCTGGGTGACTCTGTTAGTTTTCCCCTTTTCAGAAGGGAGCCCCGGCATTCACTGTCTGAGAGGGTAGGACCAGTGGTGCAAGGGCCTGTTGTCTCCCCACTGGGGGAGCAGGGACGGACTGGGCATGTTCCCCAGGGCCAAAGCAGAGGCGCTTCCTCCTCACAGTCTCACCTCAGAGGGTAGAGGACACTGTGGCTGCCTGAGCGTGTGAGGGGAAGGGTGGCAGCCACCTAGCGTGACTCTGTGAAGGAGAGTGGGGTGCCCTGGACCGCAGAGGAGGGAGACAAGGCCTTGAAGTTTGGGGAGTAGCCAGATAATGGAGAAAAGCTGCAAAAGGCATTTGCATCTGAGGGAACCCTGTGAATCTAAGCAGGGAGGTGACTGTGCCCGTTTTGTGGGAGGAACCTGAGAAGCATCGAGGTTCTTCTGAGAGGTGAAGGACTCAGCCGGGCCAGACTAAGGGGTCTGAACTTCATTCACTGAAGAGCCGGGAAAGCTTTCAGAGGTGACATGGAAGAGCAGCGGCATGAGGGGATGGGGGTTCTTTTAAAGCCTTGTCTGACTGATGTGTGCATGACTCTGAAGCAGGAGAGATGGGAGGTGGGGTGGTGAGGAGGTGGGAAGGTGGGGAGGTGGGGAGGTGGGGCGGTGGTTCGGTGCTGTGGCAATAGAATCCCAGGCTATTAGAGGAGCTGGGAGGCTGCAAGCACTCAGTTGGTCAATCCCTAGCTTCCCTTCCTCATTATTGCTGTGTTGTCATCATAATTGTTATCATCACTAGACAGTAAGTTAACATTCCTATTCTTCCCCTGCTCCTTGGAAGGAAACTGGCTCCCACAACATTTTCTGGGTGTGGAGGCAGCTTCAGTCCCTGTGAGCCCATCCTCCTGGGTATCTGCCCTGCCAGCCCGAGTCCTGGGCCCTGCCTGGAGCCTCCACAGGACAGGGTGGAGTTTCCTCCAGGGCCCGGCCCAGGGTGGGCTCGGTCAAGCTCGGGGCTACAGATATTCCCGGCCTGCTCGCTCGCACTGACTTGGCTGGCATCAGCTCTGAAGAGGGTTCCGCTCCCTCTCACTCTGCTCCCCTGACTTTGCCTTCCAGAAGTCCAGCATCCCGTGAAGATCACATATGCTCAGTATGAGAAGTACCTGAAAGCGGACAACATGATCCGGACCACAGCTGTGTGCCAGGCCTCCGACGAGGCTGAGGTGGTGGTGGAGAGGGACATCATCCTGGACAACCCCACCCTGACCCTGGAGGTAAGGAATCAGGAAGGGATGCCTCCCCTGCCAGCCAAGCCCATGAGCCACAGCCTCCCAGACCACAAGGAAGGCCCTTCCCTGGGGAAGGGACAGAGGACTGGGGTCCAGCCTCTGCCAAATGGAACAGCCCAGAGATCTTGCTCAGACCAATATCCTTGCCCTGAAGGGTGAGATAAACCGGCACATGGCCCTGTGGCTTCCTGCTTCCCGTTCTAGACCCACTGGGGGGTACCAGCTGAGGAGTGGCTGGAGGGACTCTTCAGCTCACACACCCACCCAGCCCTGAGCACCTGCTGGGTCCTGGGCCATGCCAGGCTCAGGACCCAGAGGGCACAAGGGGCAGGTCCTGCAACACATTTGTGAAGCAGATCAGACATGGGCACAATTCATATGCATCTCTCCACTCACTCTCCAGACCCCAGAGTTACCACTGGCAGACTCTTAGGAGCCAATTCTCATGCTCCCAGACTGCCATTTCCACAGAGTAAACCAAAGCCCAGGCAGGAGAAGGAAAGAGGCAGTTACTGCCAGCCCAAGGCTAGACCTCAGGCCCTGGGATTCCCAGCCCAGGGCTCTTTCAGAGCATCCAGGCGCGCCTGTGGCGCAGCAGCAACAGCAGCAGCAGCTTCTCTGTCTTTGTTTCTGGAGCCCAGGTTGTGGGAGGCGCATGGGACCACTCAATCTCTTCCTTAGAACCAAACCCTAAAATACTTGTGCTGACTCCAAGCCTCTCCCTGCTCCTCCAGCCCCGAGCCCCTGTGCACCCCGCAGCCCAGGCTGGAGGCCACCATAGCCAGACAGCTGAGGGGTAGGGGCTGGCAGGACAGGCAGAGGGAATGGGATCTTCCTGTGAGGTCCCCCAGCGAACCATATGGATCAGGGGCCTGCTGAATCTGCCATCTGCCACACCTGTCTAGACAGTTAGGCCTTTTTCTGTTCTATCACAATGCCGTCAGCCTCCCAAGCCACAGATTTCTGAGAGCTGGTGGCTGCCCTGGTCCCACCCTTGCCTGAGCTGCACCCTAGCTGAAAGGTTCCTGACCTCAGCCAGAGGTCAGGGGACCCTTTCACTATCCTGGGTAGTCTGATCGGTGCTTCAGAATGAACGGGGTGGTCCCCCACCTCAGGCACTAAGGAGCCAGTGGCTGGATGGCCAGTTACGAGTGGGGGAAGCTGAGCAGGGCCTGTAACCTTGTATCCAGGCCTCACCACTTAGCAGCAGCGACCCTGAGGAAGTTCCCTCATCCCTGCATCTCAGTTGCTCCATCTGTGTCACAGGGATAATAAAATAATTCCTCTGCAGGGTATCCTTTCCTCAGGGAAGACTTTCCTGGCATCCCACCCCCTCCCCAGATTAGGCCAGGCCTCTAGTTAAACTCCCTCAGAGCCTGTGTCCTCTTGCGTCACCGCATTTGTTAGAGTTGAAGTTATCCCTTTTATTTGTGCAATTGCTTGGTGGGAGTCTCCTCCCAGACATCAACTCCTTGAGAAGAGGCCCTCCCCCTGCTCCGGGCCCCTCACTGTCTCCCCCAGCATACTATCTTAGCCGATAATGAGTGTCTGTAAAACAGAAACACCCCTCTCCACTGGCACAGGGACGCTTGGCTCCTGACTTGCATTCTTCGCCCTCCATAGAGTTTTCATTGTCGGTCCATGCCTGTTCCCTGCTTGTGAAGGTCCTTCCTACTTCCCAGGGCACTTCTAAGGGAAGCATGGTCCCTGTCCCCATGATGGACAGCTGAGTGCTGGTTTCTGCTCCAGAGGCTGAGAGGCGAGGCTGGGGAGCAGCCAGTTCAGTTATGAAAACTTTCTGAGTTAGTATGATCAGTGTTTAAATGAAGTTAGGTTTTCTCCATTGTATTCCCTTACTCAATATCCTCATCCTTTCTTATAGCATTATCTTTTATTCAACGCTTTTGTGCCATATCTTTGGGATTTCCATATCAAGTCTTTAAAGAGTCCATAAAATCTTTAGAAAGGAAATCAGGCTGGAAATGTGCCATTGAGAGCTTTCTTATTGAATCTTGTTAAAAGGCATCTGCTCTTTCTTCTTTGGGGCATCTTTGTCTGAATTTCCTCTCAGTTTATTCTGTTCTCTACTTTGGCCTCCAGAGAATCAAGGCATTCTTGTCTCTATTGAATGAATCAATGCATAGCTCACTGAGAGCAGGGTGCAGATTTTTAAGCTCTTGAGGGGCGATCTATATGAAAAGGTAATAATTTGGGTAAAACTCCTTATCTTATCTGGTACTGACTGGCAAAGCTGCTATTTTCAAAACGCTTTCTTCCCATCCATGATCTCATCTGGTCCCTCCAGGCCTAGACAGGAGGGCAGGAAGGAAGGACTAGTTTCATCAGATGAGGAAGCTGAGGCCCAGTTGTGTCTGCTCCTTGGCAGAACCACGGCTTTCAGCTTTGGGAGCGAACAGATCGTCCAGGTTGCTCTTCTGACTGGAAACCCAGGCTTCTCTGACCAAAGATAGTACAATGTTGGAGCCCTGTCCAGACTACAACATGACATATGGGGAAATTCCGGGCCCCAAAAGTTCAGAAGAGCATTACTAGATGGGAGGGATGTCATCAGAGGAGGATGTCATCAGCTGGGCCTGAAAGGTGGTGGGGGCCCCTCCATGAGAGGAGAGCAGACCTGAGCAAGCTGCAGCCTCTGAGGCAGCTAGCAGAGAAGAAAGAGAACCAGTGAGTGGAGGTTCAAGAAAAACACTGTTATTAAGTTCAGAATGAAACCTTTCCCCACCCTCAGAGCGGCCCACAGCGGAGTCAGACTGTTGTCCTGGGAAGACATGGGTGCTCTTCCCAGGGTGAACTGGAAAAGGGGCCTGTGAACCCGGCAGGGAGGTTAAAGCGCGCTCAGCTTCTCCCCTAAGCCTGGGTGTCCTATCTGTAGCATGGGAGTTGGGGGCGGGAAGTCTAGCAATCTCCTAGAAACCCCTGCATGGATGTCGCTGACACTTAGGAGGCTAAACAGACAGTCCTCAGTGACATCTTCTCCCTCACCAAGTGGCCCGCCCAGCCCATCAGCTCTCAGTGAGTGGCAGGTGATTCACTCCATGTCCTCTCTCCCTGCAGTTGCTGGACCAGGCCCAGGTGCGGAAGCCCGTGAATGTGCAGATGCTCTTCTCCAACCCATTGGAGGAGCCGGTGAAAAACTGTGTGCTGATGGTGGAGGGAAGCGGCCTGCTGCTGGGCAGCCTCAAGATCGAGTGAGTCTCAGGCCTGGGGGCCCATGTGGAATTGGTGGGAGGGGGCCTAAGTGGGAGCCTCCCAGGCAGGGCACACAGAGGTTCTCTTGCATCAGAACTGAAGAATCTGCCCGTAGGCACACACATTTGCATTTGGTTTGGGGTTGTCAAAGCTAAACTCCTGGAAAGTCCAGGTCACCAAAGCTTGGAGCTGGTCCTGAGGACTTAGCATATTTGGGAGATCAGAGGACCCCCACCACCCCTGCTGATGGGACCCAGGACTGGAGGGGCCCCGGGACCCAGGCAGCAGCTAGAAGGAGCTAAAGAAGCAGTGACCTTGTCTAGCCCCCACCAGAGTAGGGCTTGAGGCCACAGAGGCCTGTCTAACCTTTGGTCTGTGCATGTCACCATCAACACTGAGTCATGCCCTTTCCCACCAGCGTGCCAACCCTGCGCCCCAAGGAGCGGTCCCGGGTACGTTTTGAGATCATGCCGACCCGGAGTGGCACCAAGCAGCTGGTCGCTGACTTCTCCTGCAACAAGTTCCCTGCAATCAAGGCCATGCTATCTGTCGACGTGGCCGAGTGAAGGGCCCAAGAGGCTCCATACAAACTTGGGTACTATGGAGCAGGCAGGGCTCGCCTGTTCAGCCTAGGAAACCCACTCTGTCCCCCAAGGCCTGGATGGGGAGCTCCAGCCTCAGCACACCCCCTCCCTTACTCCCAGGCTGGGGTGGGCTCCACCCGGCCTGAGACGTGACCACTTTGCACGTTCCCTGGCCACCTGCCTGTGAGCCCCAGGGTCCTGCTCAGCCCTCTCATCCTTCAGTGCAGCAGGATGAGTGTCACCTGACCCAGCGACTCTGGATGGATCCAGGGAAGAAGCTGTCTGGACTGTTTGCTGATCCCTAGCCTGCAGTTGGGACATTCCTGCTCCTCCCTCAGGCCACTGTGGAGGGGAGGGGATGGTTAGCCATCTGTCATGGCAAGTCATACCCTTATACTCAAAATAAATGTTAAAAAGAGCACGATCACACTGCACCGACGCCAGAGACTGCTGCTTCACCTATGGTGGTGGGGAAGGAGAGAGGGGCTGGGGCCAGGTCCTTCCTGAGAAGAGATGACCTTGGGAAGACTTGCCTTCCAAGTCCCAGCGTCCAGAGGGCATGGACTTGTTCTGTGTGGCTCCAGATGCAAAACTAGGAAGATGTTTCAAGTCAGTTTAGGAAAACTTTCTAATAATGTGTCCACAACTAGGTTAGGCCACCTTGGGAGGGGGCTCCTGGTCACGCAGGCTTCCAGAGCCCAGGGCCCTCACAGGTGTCACAGTGAGAAGACTTCTGTCTTCACAGGAACGCTTTAGCAGAGCAGATCCTGTGGTGGCCTGGCCTCGGCTCATGTGGGCTCTTTCCTCCTGGTGCCACACTCCTCTGGCGCCCAGGAGAGAATGTGCCACTGCAGGTAGCCTCAGCATGGCTAACTCAGCGGAACATTCCCTGCCTTCACACACGCTCTGATGGTTCCTCAGTCTTTGGCCCTTGAAATAACCCAAGCAGACTCAGCTTTCTTGTAGATTGTGCTGACGGATCCCATTTTGGCAATCAGACCTCACTTTCTGAATTTAGGGACCAGTCCAACCTCATGTCCAGCTCAAAGCTCCTGCCCGCTGCTCAGCTGGGGCCTGACTGGCTTGCAGAAGGCTCTGTCTCATTCCTCTGCTTTCTTCCCTTCCTCACATGTGCCGCCTGCTCCTTCAGAGTCAGAGCAGGGAGAGAGGGGCTTGGGAGAAAAACGACCGAGGTCTATTTCACTGGTGCTCATGCAGCATGGCCAGTGATGCCCTCTGTGTGGCTGGCGTGTAAATGCATCACATGTTCCCTGATGCGGGCAGCATGCCCCTCAGTGTCGGCCCCCAGAGGTTCTACCATCACCTCCCACTGCACTGGAAGTCGTGGTGCTTTCATGATGCTTGAGCCCATTTACCTTTCCTGAGGTCCACTGCCCATGGGAGCTCATACCTCCTCACCTCGCCAAACAACGGATGAGCAGCTGCCCCAGTGGCCACCCTCTCCTCCTCCTGCATCTTGAGGTGCCCCAGCCCCAGCTTCCCACTCCAGAATGTCCCTGGGGGCAGCCAGCACAAGAACCTGAGCCCATCACCTGCCCTGCTCCCAAGGTCAAGGATCTCCCAGCAACTCTGGTATCTGCACGCAGCTGGGCTCCCAGTGGTAGAGTGGTAGTCTTGTCTCTCATCTTGATGCTTTGCCACTCTCTCCAGTGTTCATGGGGCCTCCCTCCCTTGCTGCTTGACTTGGCTTCCACTCTCCCTCAGACACTCTGCACCAGTCCTCAGGGAGGAGCGGGAGGGTGAAATAGACAGATTCTGCTCTGGTTTCTGAGAGAAAGAAAGAAATCCAGAGGTTTCCATTTCCTGCTGTCCCTATGCGGCCTGCCCGGGACCTTCATTCTCTCAGGGTTCCGCCTTGTCAGCAAGCATTTCCTGAATGCTTACTTAGTGCCAGGCTCTGGGCTGATAACTACAAAGAGATTAGAAATCAACAACAGCATGATCCCTGCCTACGGGTTTCTACTCTCGAGAGCGATTCCTAAGGTGTGACATTAAAAATGCATGTGGAGTTTTTAATCAATTCCAGACACACGTGTCTTATATCTAATAACACTCTTCCACTCGGCATGGGTTCTGAAGAACTTTAGCAATAAAACAAAGAAATAGCAGACAGAACCCCAACATCGCATTTATTTCTAGTAGAATTGAAGTTGAAGGCTTCAGTGTAGCGTGAGATGCAAGGAGCCTGCTAGCTAAACCCCAGAACAGGAGGCTTTGGTTAAGGTATATGCTCAGATGTCATCGCAGGGAACCCCAAAACGCCAGGGTCCTAACCAAGGTAGGCACTTACCTCTTTCTTGTGTCAGAGCCAAAGGAGGGCGTTCAGGAACCCAGGCTGCTTGGTCTTAAAAGTCTGTCATCCTCCATTTGTAATTTCCACCTTAGGGTTCCAAGTGGCTATTCCAGCTCAGGTAAAATGTCCCCAGTCGATCCAGCAAGAAGGAATAGATGGGCTCCCTCTTTCCCACTAAGGGAACAGTCTGAGAGTTGAAAGTTAAAATGATACATTTCTCTTCTGCTCACATCCTATTGCCTGGAACTTAGTGGTATGGCCACATCCACAGGGGAAAGTGGGGAATGTTGTCATTAGCTTGGAGGATGTTTATCCAGCCAATAGCCAGGGTTTCAGTCACTATAGAAATAAGGGAACTGGGGTTTGGGGTAACCAGCAATCTCCATTACCCTGACCCACCAAGACATGGGCATTGCAGGACTAGGGCAGCACTCTTCTCCATGATGGCAAACACACCCACAGGAACTTGGAGGACCCCTGAGCCAAGAGCAGCAAAAGGGAAGTTGAGTCACACATGTACACACACACACACACACACACACACACACACACACACACACACCTAGTTATTCTTCCCAAATTATTCCATAAGGTAAGCCCCACCACCTGTCTAGGGGCAGAGAGAAGCTAGGGCCATGTCTAGTGGGGAACTGTTCCTTGTAGTTATCAGAAATGGGAAAAAGCCTTTCGCCAGAACTGATCTTGGCATCCTTAAACACTTTGCTCCTTCCAAATCTCCTGCCTCAGGGACAATCTCTGGAGCCTCAGGTATGTTCTTCCGAAAATATCCCCACTCAGCAGAAGTCTGCCCTTGGAAACTGCACAAGTGTTTGGAACCAGGCAGATGTTCCCTGGACCCCAGCCTGGTGGGAGCTCAAAATGAGAATCAAATGAGGCAAAAAATAAAATGCATCAGTTAGATCCTTGTGGGTGTCGAGATGGATTCAGAAGTACCAGAGGGTTATCAGGAGTGGTGCCTATGAAAAAATAAGCGGGAGCAGGAATAGTGTGTAAGCCTTCAGACTACGATGCAGGTCTGCCACCTGTGGAAGGAGAGACAAAACAGAAGGAAGGGAGTTTGGGAGGAAGAGCTCAGGGGTCGCTCTGAGGAGCTGGGGCCTGCGGTACAAAGGTTCCCACACAGGTCGCCCTGGGCAGCAATGGCTGAGGCTGCCCTGGATCATCTTGGCCTCGGCTTCAAAGCTGTGTCAGGTCTTGGATGTGCTGCAGGTGTCCTCTGGGCAGTTCATCGGCACCTTGTTTTCACTGAAGAGATGCTGAGTAGCACACCTTCCCTGCTGACACATGGAACCTGAAGGGAATCCTGAGCAGTTTGGGAACTCCTCAAGGACAGAGGCCAGGCCTTCGTTCCTGCCCTCTTTAACCAGGAAAAGAGTATTTACCCGGTGCACACGGAAGGTCTCATGCATGAATGAGTGTGTGTGTTCAAGCGTGCACTAATATCCATGACTCCTTTGAAAGGTCAAGGTGATTCATGGGAACCCCTTCTATTTATTGTTTTAACTGTCCACCTTGTTGGGTCCCACCCTTACACTTCTGCAAAGACGATGCAATTCAATATACAGTTAAACACTGCCACTTGAGAATATTTACTATGTGCCAGGCCCTAGACCAAGCATTTATGTGCAATACCTGATTTAATCCTCCCAACAAACCTCAAGGATAGATACTAATGTCACCCCTGATACCACTGAGGCTCTGACATGTTATCTGTGCAAGACTACAGAGCCATGAAGTGGAGAAACTGGGGTTCAATCCCTTCTTGGAAGGTCCAAAACCTTCAGAGCCAAAGCCACTATGATAATGTGTTAGATGCTTTTGGTGGCCTACGGCCATTTCTCCTCCTTCCTTGCTAATTGAGTCCTGGTTACATCTGCTGTTCAATACCAATTGGTTTAAACTAGCAATTTTCAACCTTTTTCATCTCATGGCACACATCAACTAATTATTAAAATTCTGTGAGACACCAAAAGAAAAATACGTTTTTTGCCAATCTGAAAAAAACAAGTAGTTATGATTTTGATTCATTCACATGGGAAAACAATAGTTGCATTGTTATTTTTTATTTGACAATTTAAACAAAAAGAAATCAGTGCCACTGACTAAATAGTCAGGTATTGCATGTTTTAAAAATTCTTGTGGCATACCGGTTGGAAATCACTGGTCTAAACCCGTCCTGATAATATTTTCCCCTTTTGCCAGTGATTTCTTTGGAAGAAAATACCAAGGAGTGTGAGTACTAGATGATATGGTAAGGGAGCATGTTTAATTTTTTTAAGAACCTACCAAATTATCATCCTAAGCGGCTGTACATTTTGTATTTCCACCAGCAATGACTGAGAGTTTCTGTTTCTCCACATCCTCCCCAGCATTTGGCATTGTCAGTGTTCTGGATTTTAGTCATCCTAATAGGTGTGTTGCGGTATCTCATTGTTGTTTTAATTTTCCTTTCTCTTATTACATGTGATATGGAGCAGCTTTTGATATGCTTGTTTGCTATTCATATATCTTCTCTGCTGAGGTGTTTATTAATATCATTGGTCTGTTTTAAATCAGGGTGTTCTCTTCTTGGTGAGCTTTAAAAGTTTTTTGTATATTTTGAATACAGTTCTTATCAGGTATGTCATTTGCTAATATTTTCTTTTAGTCTGTGGCTTATCTTTTCATTCTCTCAATAGTGTCCTTTGTAGATGAGAAGTTATTAATCTTGATGAAGTTCGGATTATTAATTCTGTTATGATCATGTTTTTGGTATTGTATCTAAAAAATCATTGCCAAGTCCAAGGTCATCTAGGCTTTCTCTTATGTTATGTTCTAGAAGCTTTATAATTTTGCATTTTACATTTTGGTCTGTGATTCATTTTGAGTTAATTTTTGTGAAGGGTGTAAGGTCTGTGTCCAGATTCATTTTTTTGCATATAAATGTCCAGTTGTTCCAACTCCATTTGTTTAAAAAAACTGTCTCTGCTCCATTGTATTGCCTTGCTTCTTTGTCAAAGATCAATTTACTATATTTATGTGGGTCTGAGCTATCCCCTTCCATTGATCTATTTGTGTATTTTATTATTATTATTATTAATTATCATTTTGACAATACCATACTCTGCTGATTACTATAGTTTTATATTAAGTCTTGAAGTTAATCCTTTTATATTGTCCTCCTTAAACATTATGCTGGCTATTCTGGGTCTTTTGCTCCTTCATATAAACTTTAGAACCATTTTGTTGATGTCTACAACATAACTCAATGGGATATTGATTGGGATTGCATTGACTCTGTAGATCAAATTGGGAAGAACTGACATCTTGACAATATTGAGTCTTCCTACCCAGGAACATGGGATATCTGCCCTATATTTAGTGCTTTTTGTTGTTGTTGTTGTTGTTGTTTATTAGAGTTTTGTAGTTTTCCTCTGCAGAGCTGTTACATATTTTTTTAGAATTATACCTATTTCACTTTTATAGGTGCTAAAGTAAACAATATTATGGTTTTTATTTCAAATTCCACTTGTTCGTTGCTGGGATATTGGGAAATTATTGACTTTGTCTACTAACCTTAAATTCTGAAACGTTGCTATAATTGCTTATTAGATCTCCTACATGGAAGGCTAGTGAGGGCTAAAGTTGAATATTTCCTACCCCCTGGTCAGCGAGGCTCCGGCAAAACTCCAGCAGGTTCGGCTGTAGTAAAACAGTTTCCCCTGAAGTCAGACCTTGTTAAGAAAAGCGGAATGCTCTGGAGTATTTTTAAATAGCTGCTTACCTCTGACCCCTGCCTGAAGCATGAGTGGATTTGGCTCTGATTTTCACTCTGAGGACCGGATAGGGCTCCAGGAAGTAAACTCACAACAGTGTTGGGGCTCCTCTGGGACGTGGTCCCCATGGAGTTTTTAACACTCAGACTTGTCCACACTGAGCCTCCAGCAATCTGTCAGACACAATTCAGGTTTCCCTCCTCTGCCCTGGTTCCCATGGAGGTTGCTGCTCCCGGAAGTTGAGATTCTCCGTACTCACCTGTCAGTCCCTTCAATTCGGGGGCAGGGGCTGACTCGATGGCCTCACTTCACTTACAGCTCCAAACAGAAGTGTTGATTTCTCAATTCATTCAGCTTTTTACTTGTTAGGAGAGAGTGACCACTGCCAAGCTTCTTATATGCTGGAACCCAGCAGTCTATTCTAAGCATTTTATAAATGTTTATTTATCCCTTCCACACTGCTTTGGGGAAAGGATGGAAATTATATTTATTTTACAGGTGAGGGAATTAATTAGGTCACAGGAGAGTTAGTGCATGTGGCATCGGTGCCCAGGTAGACTGGCTCTCGTGCCTAACCTTCATGTTATGCAGCACAACCTACACAAATTCTAAGAAGGTACCCCATGATAAATGCCATCGCAGGTTTACAAAGGGACGGGGAAGTCAATGATGCAGACACTAAAGGAAGTCTGTCTCTGCCATGGCACCCAGCCCTCCAGAGGCATTCTTGGATGCTGCCTCCCAGCCTACTTTCCCATAATGATTCGTCGTGTGCTCTCATTTCCATACTGAAGAAGTGCCATGGATGGGGAGATTAAGAGTCCCTCTTCCCAGAAGCAGCCTCTTCGCTCATCCTGCTTCTGGCTATAGGCCACCGTTCTCCCAACCTTGGTCACACCTGCCTAGGAGCCAGCCTCAACACCTAGATTCAACCAGCATGCCCTGGAACTTGTCCTTGCCTGGTAATAGGGACTCATCTTGCCATAATGTCACTTCTCCTCCAAGCAACCTTCAGTGGTGGACATTAATCACCCACCTTGTACCAATGGGGGAGCAGAGGCTTAGAACAGGTTCTCTCCATTTTTTGCTCTCATTCTGGCTTGCACATGCTTTATAATAACCTACAGCACTTTTTGAAATCACTTGTTTATCTGTCAATGATTGCCAATCTATAGGGTGGAGACAGGCAAATGTGCATAAAATGATTTCTTGATATTACATTATAATATATAATAGGTTCAATGATATTACATGATAAGTACAATGTGCTTAAATTCTTTTTTCTCACTGTTGTGGTGGTTAATCTTCACCTGAGGACATTTTTTCCACTGACTTTTAGAGAGTGGAAAGAGGAACAGAGAGAGAGAGCACGTCATCCCAACCAGAGCTAGGAATTGAATCTGCAACCCAGCCAGGTAAGTGCCCTTGACCAGGAATCAAACCTGCTACCTTTTGATGGATGGAGCCAGGCTCTCTAACCACTTAGCCATGGCTAAGATTCCACTGAGTTACACGTGATTAATGAGCCCCTACTATGACCAGGAGATCTATGTTTTCTGGAAGTCTGTCATCATAGGGAGATGTAGGGATGGGAAGTTAGATAATAAAATGAGTAATCAAATAAATACAAATTCAAGTAGTGATTGGTACAGTGAAGAATAAAAGTCAGGAGGGGATATGTGTTGGGTGATATTTGGGTAGAAACTCGACATGAACTATAAGATCAAGCCACGTGCAGATTTAAAGAACTGAGTTCCAGGAACACTGGCAAGGCCCTGAGGTAGGAGATGTCCCTGGTTTGCAAGCAGAAACATAAGGGGAGCGATGGTCCTGTAGTGGAGCAGAGAGGGCGAGAGTAATCAAAATGAAGACAGAGCCCTATCGGGTTTGGATCAGTGGATAGAGTGTCGGCCTGCAGACTGAAAGGTTCCAGGTTCGATTCCGGTCAAGGGCATGTACCTTGGTTGCGAGCACATCCCCAGTAGGAGGTATGCAGGAGGCAGCTGATCGATATTTCTCTCTCATCGATGTTTCTAACTGTCTATCCCTCTCCTTCCTCTCTGTACAAAATCAATAAAATATACTTAAAAAAAATAAAGACAGAGATGTGATAGGGCCTTATAGGCTACAATAGGACATTAGCTTCTATCCTGCTTGAGAGGGGGAACCCAAGGGTGGTTCGAGCAGAGAAGTGACAGGATCTGTTTTGTGTTTGACAAAAGAAAAAAAAAAACTCTGAATGGAACTTGGTGCAGCCACTATAGATAACAGTATAGAAAAAGTTCCTGAAAAAAAATAAAAATAGAACTACCATATGATCCAGCAGTTCCAGTTCTGGGTATCTATCCAAAGAAAACAAACACACTAACTTCACTAACTTGAAAATATATATGAACTCCTATGTTCACTGAGGCATTATTTACAATTGACAAGTATCTAAGTATCTATCGATGGATACATGGATAAAGAAATTGTGATATATATATATATATATATATATATATATATATATACACACACACACATATATATATAAAGAATGAAAGCTTGCCATTCAAGACAACATGGATGGCCTTCAGGGCATTATGCTAAGTGAAATAACTCAACCAGAGAGAGGCACATAGCATATGGTCTCTCTTATATGTGGAATCTAAAACAGGCAAACAAGGTCCTAGACACAGAAAACAGATTGATGATTGCCAGAGGTGGGGGGGCAGAGGGGTTGGCAGGGGCAGGAGTAGGGGAAATGGGTGAAGGGGGTCCAAAAGGTAAAAAGGAAAATTAAAAATCAGGAAAGTACCCTCTGGTCCTGGCAAGCAGTCCAGTGAGGCAGCTATTGCAACCACTCAGGTAAGAGTTGATAGTGACTTGGACCAAGATGGTAGCAACGGGCTAGGTGAGAAGTGGTAGAGAAGGCAGAACCCACCAGACACCCTATGAAGAAAGGAGTCATCCAACTGACGACGCCAACACCTGTCAGCCTGAGCAATTCGGTGACTCCCAGTCTCAGGGAACACAGCCCTTTTATTCTCCCTCCACTAGCTGAGCCCTGGGGACTGTAAAGTGGAAGCTCTTTATCTTCCCCTCCAGGCTCACTCTGGCCCCCCTCAGCCACCTCTCTGTGTCTGACTCCCTAACTATTGTGCTGGGACTCTGGCCTAAGCCTGAGCATCTTCATTGATCCGGGTCCCAGGTTCTCAGAGCTCTACACAGTCTGGCAAAGAAGGAGCAGGTTTCAGGGGAAAAGGCAGACTTGAGGTCCAGCTCGGAGGCTAGAGCAATCAGGGAGGACTTCTCAGATGAACTGGCCTTGAAGTGGGTTAAGATTTTCTCATTTCAGGCAAAACCCCCTGGACCCTGGCAGGGAGAGACATAAGAAGGGAAGATGTGTTACTAAACCTGAGGGCCATGGGGCTGGAGAGGCAGGCGGATGAGGACTGGGAAAAGCCAGAGGTTGACTGGCCAGAGTTAACTTCAGAATGGAGCAGGGAAAGGGGCCTTGTGTCAGATTATATTTTCCAAAAATATAATAGCCCTGGTTCCATATGCTCTTCCAGACTCAATCAAAAGGTGGGACCTAGTTCCCTCTCTTCTCCAAAGGCTGTCCTTGGAGATGACCCTGATGAATACCATGGAAGTAAGTGATGCCACAGCTTCAGATGCATCATGAAGGACAGCCTGGCTCCTGCCTGGCTCGCTGCCTTGGGACACTTGCTTTGGACCCAGCCTCTGTGCGATGAGAATGGAGCCCTTAAGGAAAGGTCTCATGTAGGTGTGCCCCCTGAAGCTAAGATTCCTGCCACCAAGCAGAATCAACTGCCAACCACATGAGCAAAGGAGCTCCAGGTAACTTCAGCCCCAGACACTGAGTTACATTGAGCTTTTCAGCTGAGGCTCCAGACATTGAGGAGTTGAGGCAAGCCAGCCCAGGTCTGAAATCCTCACTCAGAGGAACAGTAAGTGGGTGTTTTACATCACGAAGTTTGGGGGTAGTTTGTTATGAAACAACTAGTGGCCCGGTGCACAAAATTCATGCAAGGGTTGGGGGGGATGGTGTCCCTCAGCTAGGCCTGCACCCTCTCCAATCTGGAACCCCTTCGTGGGATGTCCGATGGCAACCCTCTCACAATCCTAACCGCTCACCTGCCTGCCTGCCTGCCTGCTCACCCCTAACTACTCTGTCTGCCAGCCTTCTCGCCCCCAACTGCCCCCTCTTGCTGGCCTGATCATGCCCAACTGCACCCCCCACCAGACTGGTGGCCCCTAAATGCCCTTCCTTCCTAGCCTGATTGCCTCTAACGCCTCTGCCTCGGCCTTACCACCATAGCTTTGTCTAGAAGGACATCCGGAAGGTCTCCCAGAAGGTCTCCCAGTCTAATTAGCATATTACCCTTTTATTAGTATAGATAATAACTGGAACAAGCTCTAACACATGTCTGCCTAGTGAATAATTTCCCAGTATCATTAATTTCTTCCTATTATTTCCAGGGTTATCAAGATCTAAGTAGGCATTATACATAGGCATTAAATTTAATTACAGCCTCTTCTGTAAATATTATTTTATTATTGTTCCCCACTATGCTTGGCTGGTGTCTGTTTGTTGAGGAGGCAGACACCCACCCAGAGCAGGGACAAGCCTTGTGATCTGTTTAAAAATAGGGTTTTCTCTTCTCAGTGCTCTCTCATAGCCAATGATGCACCCACTCATTATGAAGGAAGAGAATCCAGAGACTCGAGGTGAGTCTGGAGAAAGGAATGTGACCTGAGATAAGGAGTTAACTGCCATCTGTGACTCCCCAGTTAGTCCTGTCCCAAAACAAGCCCCTTTAACTATCCATACATCCATCAGTCATCTATGTATTTATTCAACCACAACTAACTTGAACACCTACTATGTGTCGGGCTCTGCTCTGCACACATAGGGGCTCATAGCCTCGTGGAATTTACATCCTAATGGGGAGCCAGACAGAAGATAAACAAGAAAATAAATTACTGGCAGGTTGTGATAAATGTAATAAAGGGAAGACTCAGGTGTTGTCCTGGGGAATAGTAGGCTACCATCCCTGTGGCCAGGGAAGGCCTTTTTGAGGAGAGAATTGTGTCTTTCCACTGAGACCTGAAGGAGTCAAGCATGGTGGACCTGTCTGTGAACAGTGGAAACTGAGTCTGGCTGGATCAAGGAGAGGAAACGTATTAAAAAGACATCAGGAAAATCACAGACTAAGTGATGAACTTGAATGACCAGACTCAGGAAGTGGGCAGGAGCAAAGAGTGGCTATGCAGCCAGCATTACTGCCAAAACTACAAGCCCCATGAAGTGAGAACATCACTGCCTGACCTAAGAATAACATGGCACTAGAATCCATTATATCCACCAGAACCACCCCATTGTCCCCCAGAATGGAATCCCCATTTTCCCCACTGCTTTTTTGCCACCAGCTCCCAATTAAAAATTCCAGGTGAACCCTGACTGGCATGGCTCAGTGGTCACAGGTTTGATTCCCAGGCAAGGACATGTACCTGAGTTGCAGGTTAGATCTTGGCCCTGGTGGGGGCACATGCAGGAAACAATCAATCAATGTGTCTTTCTCACATCAATGTTTCTCTCTCTTTATCCCCCTCCCCCCTTCACTCTCTCTCTTAAAAAAATCAATGGAAATATATCCTCGAGTGAGGATTAATAAAAAAAATTCCACGTGAAAACTGTGTCTGAGCCTAAGTCATGTGACTATGCTCTTACTGCAACAAAGCCTGGGAGCTGGGGACAAGATTCCTGGATCAGCAGCTGTCCTCTCAGACTATGATGCAACAAGCGTGAAGAAGAAAGCTAATAGCCCAGGAGAGCAGCACAGGAGGCATGAAGAAGAGAGGTCTTCGATGGCACTGCTGAGCAGCTATGCCAGTCAATAGACTGTCTAATTCTGGGCATTTTATTAAATAAATAAAGGTCTTTAGAATTTTAGCCACTACAGGCATGCCTGGTTTTATTGAGCTTCGCTTTATTGTGCTTCACAAATGTTGCCGTTTTTGGAAATTGAAGGCAAGACCCTCTGCCAGTAAAAAAGGTTTTGACTCACTTTATTGTGATACTCGCTTTACTGGGGTGCTCTGGGACCAAACCCACCATCTCTCCAAGGGGTGCCTGTAGTGTCGGATTCTATTACCTGCAGCAAAAGCATTGTTAACTGTTATGGAGGGAAAGGGACACAGGGCCCAGTAATGTTTATCTAAGGTGACTGTGCTCTAATGGGTGGATGGGGAAGGGCAGTAAGGTCTCTCAAACTTTCCTGTAAATCGGGATCAACGAGGGTGCTTGTTAAAATGTAGATTCCCGCAACCCCTCCCCCAAAGATGCTGGCTCAGAATCAGGGGGCACATGCACTTTTATGACTTCCAAATTCATCTAGGCAGCCCACTGGACATGCATGAGTTCTGCCAGCCCAGGTGCCCTAGTTCAGAGGAGTAAACCCAAGTCTGCTCCATTTTCTCTGAGCCCCAACTTCTCATCTGCAAAACTAAATGTGATATGAATGTCAAGGAGCTAACAGTGCTTGGACACTGAAACAGTACACAGACTGCCCGGGATCCCAGCTCTGCCTCTCAACTGACTTACGGGGAAATTATTTCAAGTTCATGCCTCGGTTTCTCCCTCTGCAGATAATAACAGTGACCGCCTCACAGAACTGTGATGAGCAACGAGCTCATCGTGTTCAGTGCGTAGGACAGTGCCTGGCAGACAGTGCGTGTTCACTGAAGGTCAGCTTTAATTCCTATTGCCAGGGTCAGTCACTGGTCAAGGCATTATCTTAGTCAAAGAGGTTCCCCACCCCACAGCACCCGGGTTTGAGAGCACCAGGGAGGACACTATCATTTGCCTGGAGATCATTGGGAGGACTTCTCAGGGCCATGGGACTTGGTTTCCCCTTTGGTCAGAAGTAGTTAATCAGGGCTGTATGTGCGCCAGGGAGAGACCTAGGCTGAGGCTCAGCTCAGCTCTGAGGATTTGCCTAGAATGGAGCAGAGGCCCACACCTCTGGGGAATCACAGAGATAGGCATTAAGAGGTGCAGCCTGCATATTCAGGAAAGACCCAAGGAGGCTGAGGGCTGGGGACAGCCTGCTGTAATCTCAAAGACAACCAACAGAGGGAGACCTAGATCAGAGTTGAGCAATAAGAGAATGCCAGACTCAGGAAGCCAGGGTATTTCAATCAATGTACACTCAAGACTTAAAACCAACGCCTTGGAGAGCACCCTAAAAGCCCTGGGGAGCTTCTTATAACTGCAGGTGTTAATTCAGCTTCTTATAACTGCAGGTGTTAATTCAGCAGGGGGGGAGGACGAGGGGGGGAGTAGAACATAGTTGTGTATCAGACACTTCAAATTCTCTTGGCCTCCCTGTCACTAGTCCCAGTCACTATTGCACTCTGGAACTGACTCTGGCATCTGACAGTACTTGCTCTTATGCCTACACTTTAGACTCATGTCTATCTTTGGCTTTCTGTCCGATGCTAAAAACCCAGCTCAGCATCCACTGTAACTGTTTTTAAGTGTACACATTTTAAAAACAGTTAAAATGATAAATTTCATTTTATGTATATTTTACCAAAATTCTTAACAATAAATATTTTTAAAAGACAACAGCATAAATCAGTGGTCAGCAAACTGTGGCTCTTTGGCTCCTTGAATGTGGCTCCTCCACAAAATACCACGTGCGGGCACACACATATAGTGCAATTGAAACTTCATGGCCCATGCGCAGAAGTCGGTTTTTGGCTCTCAAAAGAAATTTCAATCGTTGTACTGTTGATATTTGGCTCTGTTGACTAATGAGTTTGACGACCACTGGCATAAATCATTATAAAATTATGTTGATTTGTTTATTATGTATAAAGATGTAATTTGTATGATTCAATAAATACACAAAGGGAGGGAATAGAGCTACACTGGAGTAAAGTTTCTATGTGTAATTCATATTAGGGTAGTACTGATTCAAACTAGATTGTTTCCAGTGAAAATGCTAATTGTAACCCCAGGGAAAGCACTAAGAAGATAACTTTTAAAAGTTTATGGAAGAGAGAATCCAAGATGGCAGCATAGGTAAATACCTACACTGCTGCCTCGCACAACAATTTCAAAACTACAACTAAAAGACAGAACGGACAGTATCCAGAACCACAGGAAAGCTGGCTGAGTGGAAATTCTACAACTAGAAGGAAAGAGAGGGGCTCACGGAGACCCAGAGGAGCTGCAAAAAGCTGAGGTACGGAGACGCACGCGAGGAGAGAGCAGGTGCCAGAGGACCTGGCTGGCTTTCTCTGGTGGGAGGGAAACGGAGACTCTCAAAGGCATTGAACCCCTTATCCTATGACACTAAACCCCAGATCCAGCTGAAACTCATACGGGGGGAGTTTGGACTGTGAAAAGGGAGAGGTGCACGGAAATTTAGGGGAGTCGCAGAAGATCAGGTCTGGTCTCGCACAAGCACGGTGCTGCTCGGAGGACAGATTGCTGATTGTGCCGCTGGCTTTCGCGAGTGGGCGGGAGATAGACCCTCCGAACTGTGCCACTTCTGAGTCCACTGGGCCCGTTTCGGGCGAAACCCTGGGGACCTAGACTCGTGTAGTCCTGTGCGCAGGGGAGCTGGAAAGGCAGCGGTTAGAGTCACTGCGGGCGCACGGTCCACAAGGACCGCTCCAGCGATTACCCAGTCAAGTGAGACTCAGAGGCCGTGGAGGGCGGGGCCAACTGGAAGGCAAGGCGGTCCCTTAAGCCCTGAGACTCCACCCATCCCAAGCTCAACAGAGGCTTCTGTGGCTTTGTGTCTGGTATCATAAGGCTGAATCCAACACAGAAGTTTCCCCGGCATAGGGAAAATGCCGAGACAAGGGAAGGGATCACAAACAAAAGAAATGGAGGGAAAAAAACGACTGGATATAGAGTTCAAAACCACGCTTATAAGGTTTTTCAAGAATATGCTAGAAAAGTTGGATAAATTTAGTGAGACCCAAGAGGAGATGAAAAAGGTCCAACTAAAGATGAAAAAGGACCAACTAGAAATTAAACATACACTGACTGAAATAAAAAATATTATACAGAGTTCTAACAGCAGACTAGAGAAAGGCAAGAATCAAGTAAAAAATTTGAAATATAAAGAAGCAGACAACATTCAACTGGAAAAGCAAGAAGAAAAAAGAATCCAAAAATGTGAACATAATGTAAGGAGACTCTGGGACAGCTTTAAGCGTACCAACATCAGAATTGTGGGGGTGCCAGAAGAAGAGAGAGAGCAAGATACTGAAAACCTGTTTAAAGAAATAATGACTGAAAACTTCCCACATCTGGTAAAAGAACTAGACTTACAAGTCCAGGAAGCACACAGAACCCCATATAAAAGGAATCCAAAGAGGACCACACCAAGACACATCATAATTAAAATACCAAGAGCAAAAGAGAAAGAGAGAATATTAAAAGCAGCAAGAGAAAAACAGTTTATTACCTACAAGGGAGCACCCATACGACTGTCAGCTGATTTCTCAACAGAAATGATGCAGGCCACACGGGAGTGGCAAGAAATATTCAATGTGATGAATAGCAAGAACCTACAACCAAGAATAATCTATCCAGCAAAGCTAACATTCAGAATTGAAGGGCAGATAAAGAGCTTCACAGATAAGAAAAAGCTAAAGGAGTTCATCAACTCCAAACCAGTATTATATGAAATGCTGAAAGGTACTCTTTTAGAAGAGGAAGAAGAAAAAGGTAAAAGCCAAAAAATTATGAACAACAAATACATATCTATCAACAAGTGAATCTAAAAATTAAGTGAATTAAAAATTTGATCAACAGAATAAACTGGTGAATATAATAGAATCAGGAGCACAGAAAGGGAGTGGACTGATAATTCTCTGGGGGAAGGGGTGAGGGGTGTACAGGGAGTGACTGCACAAAAATCATACACCTATGGATGAGATCTATGGGAGGGAGCTAAGGGCAGAGGGAGGGGTGGGAGCTGGGTGGAGGGGTGCTATGGAGGGAAAAAAAGAGAAACAAATGTAATAATATGAATAATAAAGATTTAATTTTTTAAAAAAAAGGGCAGAAGTCTGGTGGCGTGCACAGCACTGTGCACATAAGACCGACTTGCTGATTGTACCTCTGGCTTTCATGAGTGGGTGGAAGACAGAACCTCTCAACTATGCCACTTCTAATTCCACTAAACCCCAGTTTCTGGCAAGACCCTGGGGACCCAGACTCATATGGTCCCAGAGCATAGGCGAGCTGAAAAGACAGTGGTCTAGAGGCACTGTGCACACACACAGGGACCGCTCCAGTGATTACCCAGAGACACATGAGACCCAGGGGCCATGTAGGGCGGGGCCGACTGGAAGGCAAGGCTGTCTGTTAAACTCTGAGATTCCACCCATCCCAAGCTCAACAGAGAGGCTTTTGCAGTTTTGCAAGTCTTGTATCATAAGGCTGAATCCAACACAGAAGTTCTCCCGGCATAGACAAAGGAAGAGATCACAAACAAAAGAAATGGAGGAAAACAAATGAGTGGATATAGAGTTCAAAACCACAGTTAAAAGGTTTTTCAAGAATATCCTAGAAAAGATGGATAAATTTAGTGAGACCCAAGAGAAGATGAAAAAGGACCAACTAGAGATGAAAAGGGACCAACTAGAAATTAAACATACACTGACTGAAATAAAAAATATTATACAGAGACCTAATAGCAGACTAGAGGAAGTTAAGAATCAAGTCAAAAAATTGGAAATATAAAGAAGCAGAAAGCACTCAACTGGAAAAGCAAGGGAAAAAAAGAATCCAAAAATGTGAAGATAATCTAAGAAGCCTCTGGGACAGCTTCAAGCATACCAATATCAGAATTGTGGGGGTGCCAGAAGAAGAGAGAGAGCAAGATACTGAAAACCTATTTGAAGAAATAATGACTGAAAACTTCCCCCACCTGGTGAAAGAAATAGACTTACAAGTCCAGGAAGCACACAGAACCCCACATAAAAGAAATCCAAAGAGGACTACACCAAGACATATCATAATTAAAATACCAAGAGCAAAAGAGAAAGAGAGAATATTAAAAGCAGCAAGAGAAAAACAGTTCATTACCTACAAGGGCACACCCA
Organism: Lasiurus cinereus; assembly: GCA_011751065.1. Classification (NCBI taxonomy): domain Eukaryota; kingdom Metazoa; phylum Chordata; class Mammalia; order Chiroptera; family Vespertilionidae; genus Lasiurus; species Lasiurus cinereus. Next base: position 30,967,630 of record JAAGEH010000006.1, on the reverse strand, counting down.
TATGATTATAAGTTGATTTCTCAACAGAAACTATGCAAGCCAGACAGGAGTGGCAAGAAATATTCAATGTGATGAATAGCAAAAACCTACAACCAAGAATAATCTATCCAGCAAAGCTATCATTCAGAATTGAAGAGCAGATAAAGAGCTACACAGATAAGGAAAAGCTAAAGGAGTTCATCAACTCCAAACCAGTATTATATGAAATGTTGAAAGGTACTCTTTAAGAATAGGAAGAAGAAAAAGGTAAAAGATAAAAAATTATGAACAACAAATACTTATCTATCAACAAGTGAATCTAAAAATTAAGTGAATTAAAAATTTGATCAACAGAATAAACTGGTGAATATAATAGAATCAGGAGCACAGAAAGGGAGTGGACTGATAATTCTCAGGGGGAAAGGGGTGAGGGGGGTGCAGGGAGAGACTGGACAAAAATCATACACCTATGGATGAAGTCAATGAGGGGGAGGTAAAGGTAGAGAAAGGGTTGGGAGCCAGGTGAAGGGGAGCTATAGAGGAGAAAAAAGAGAAACAAATGTAATAATCTGAATAATAAAGATTTAATTTAAAAAAAAATAAAAGTTTATGAAAAGAACAACAAGAAAATTAAAAGGGTACACTAGAAAACATCTATTTAACACAAAGTCAGTAAAAAAGGAACAATGACATAAGACAGAAAACAAAAGGGCATATGTAAATCCTATCTTAATGATAATTACATTAAATATATATGGATTAAACTCTCCAATTAAAAGGCAGAAACTGGCAGAATGGATTACAAGAAAATGACCAAACTATATGCTGTTTTCAAGAGACACATTTCAGATTCAAAGACACAAATATGTTGAAAGTAAAAGAATGGGAAAGTACATACCATGCCAACAGTAACCAAAAGAGAGCTGGAATGGTCATACTAATATTAGACAAAATAGATTTTAAGACAAAAATTCTTACTAGAGAAAATATAATGAATGCTCATTGGGCAGGATCTCTGTAGACAAAGTCCAGAAATACACACACTTATTTCACTTCAGAAGGTTCTCCTGAACACTAATGCTTAAGAAACATTGGTGGATGTAGTAGGGCCAGGAATGATTAAATTTGGCCCATACTTTGTTTAAAAGTGTTTGAGTTTATTAACTTTTAAAAATTAATAGATGACATAATATTCAAACTAGCTGCTTCTCCTGTGAAGCCTGGCCACACTGGCTCTGCATTTCCACTTGATAAACATTAGCTCCACCCGAAACCAGCTTCCTTTTTAGATGGGTCTGTTGTACAATTCCCCAAAGTTCCCACCTGGAAGAGACTTCAAGTGTGACCATGCCCACACTTTCCTCCACACTTAATGTCCACTCTCAGTTCATAGATGGGGAAATGGGTCTAGCTAAGTAGGATTGTCAAGGTTAACACAGGGAGGCTCAGGCAGGGACAGGCCCTCTGCTCCTAGTCACCACCACCTGCTCCATAACACTAGCCTGTCTTTCCATAAAGAACAGAAATGTTACCTTTGAACTCTTAACCCTCCAACTTGGCCTCATCTGGACTCCTCCTTCACCCTGTTACCTAAGGTCCATAAGTTCTTTCTCCCCTATCAAAACTATTTTTGGAGACCCCACCAGTCACAACAACACTGAGAGTTGTATGGATGACAGCAACTCAGGGAGCGTACTTTCAGGGACCACTTACAGCCTAAAAGAGGTCCAGCGTGAATTGAATGAGTGGTTGAGATTCTAATGCTGGAATTTCAGGCACATGCCATGAATTAGGCATAGACCCTCAGACGTCTATTGGGCAGGGGGCGCAGAGCGAATCCTCACACTTAGTGCTGAGATGACAACAGACTGTAAAAAGAAGTATCTTTGAAGTGATTCCAGCTGTGAAGCCCTTTCTTCAAATCAAACAACTAATGAGACTTGAATGTGCATAAAGTAATCAGGGAAGTTCTATGATTTGGTGGAAGGCGGCCAGGAGCTGGTCCACTCCACTTCCCTTGTAGTAGACACTATGCTAGACCACACCTTCCTCTCAGCACAGCTCGGGTAGAGTCCCAGGCACCACAAGTACATGCCATGGCACGTCTGCTCTGCTTTCAGATAAGCCTCCCCCAGCTGTGCAGCCATGTGCAGGCATACTGCAGAGGTGAGGAGCAAGCAACATCTCTGGGTCACCCACTGCCAGGAGAGACTGAAATCAGCCTCTGTCTCTAAGGTGTATCCCATACAGCTCTTCAGAGAGTGCCTTGCAGGAGTCAGCACCGGTTGCCCACAGTCATTGTCCTCGTCCATTTGGGCTGCTATAAGAAAGCACCACCATGGGTGACTTGTAAACAACAGAAATTCATTTCTCACCGGGCTGAAGGCTGAAGGCTGAGACCAGGGAGCAAGTGCAGTGAGGTTCTAGTAAGGACTTCGTCCAGGTGGCAGACTATTGCTCTTACAAGACAGAAAGAGAGAGGGAGCTCCATGGGGGTCTCCTGATCAAATCACCCCCCAGAGGCCCCAGCCCCTAATACCACCACATCGGGAGCTGAATTTCAACACATGAGTTTTGGGTGGGACATGGCAGCCAGTCCATAATAGTAATCCACTTATTAATGCACATTTTGCTTACATTCCTCCTTTCTGCATCACACTTAATGCTCCCTCGCTTCTGCCTCCTTGGGTCACCTCCCAACTCAACTCCTGGCACCCCAGCCCTCCCATCAGGTTCTGCTTTCAGGTGAATCCTAAGTAGGACATCCCTAGTCACTGCCCCAACAGGCCTCCCAGACATTTGCCAGGACTCTGCTCTGTGGGTGACAACCACTGCCCTAAGCATCTCTAGACCCCGGGCTTCTTGGCCACCGTGGCATTGCCCCATTCACCTCTCAGAAGCCCTCTGGACTCAGGAAAAAGTCGGCAAAAGGAAAATATCAATGCAGTTGACTATATACAACATTGCACAGTCTTTATATAAAATTAGAGCACAAATTTTAACTGGGAGCAGGAGTTGAGCAGATAGTGGGGAGATGAAAAGATTGGTTTTTGACAGGTGTTTTGGTGCCCAACTGATATATTGGTGTCATTTCCAGTAGACATTAGTTACCAGTTCCTGGAATTCAGGGAGACTGAGATTTGAAAGACATCAAACTGTAAGTGATGTTCAAAGTCATGGCATGGATGAGCTCACTTAGGGTGAAGGCTGAGAGCATAAGCAAAGCTTAAGAATCACTTTTATAACATACATGGTAATTTCTAAAGCATGAAGTTTTAGTGATAATGGAACAAAGGAATTTCTATTTTAATTTTAGACGCTTTTTTTCCAGCTTTATTAGGGGTGTAATTGACAAATGAAATTGCATGGTATTTAAAAATGTACTTTGTGACAATTTGATGCATGTATACATTGTGAAAGAATTCCCATCACTTAGTTCATGAACATCATCACCTCACATATTTATCCTTTTTTGTGTGTGTGAAAATATTTAAGATCTATTCTCTTAGCAAATTTAAAGTATGCAAGACAGTGTTCTCAACTACAGTCACCATGTTTTACATTAGGTTCTCAGCCCTCACTCATCTCATATGTGAAAGTTTGTGCCCTTTTACCAACCTCTCCTATCTCCCCATCCCCCAACCCTGCCAACCACCATTCTACACTGTCTCTATGTGTGTGACCTTTTCAGGACACTTTTGATTTGTTGGTTGATACATATTTATCTGTAGTAGTTGAGAGTGAGAGAGCCAAAGACAGGACCATGGAGACTCCATGCTGTACTTGCTGGGGGCTCCCCCTGGCATCCTCTCAGCACCTGGAGGAGGGGCCACCTCCCAGCTCAGCGGCAGGTCAGGTTCCTCCACTCAACGTTAACTATGCCAGGCCTGCCCAGCACCCCAGACGCCTCATGCCATGGGCTTTGCTCAAGGAGGCAAAGAGGGTGTATGTGTTCTTTATCTTCAGCATCTGCCAGTTGCCAAGTTCCCCTGGGCTGTTCCGGAGGGTTGCTCCCCACGATAGGCATCAGTCTGCTCCCCTGCCACCTATAAAACTCTGGATGAGACACCAACTCCACCAAAGGCTTTGTCCACCTGCGAGAGAGGCCCTACCCATGGTGCCGTGGGCAGCCAGAGCCAGGACACAGTGATGGGAGTGGTCAGGACAAAGTGGGAGTGTGGGACACACAACTCCCCATCCTGCCACAACTGACACTGGCATGATCCTCAGCCAATACCCTTCCTCTGAGTCACAGTTTCCTCATCTGTAAAATGGGCATCATTACTCTTACATTTCAGCCTCTCCGAGCAAAATAATAGGAGATGATACGTATGAGTGACTCAGGTTCTCCACATCCTCGTATTTGGAACAACTGCTAATACCCACAACACCTTGGATGAATCTCATGGAACTTATGCTGTGAAGGAAAGGAGGTAAAGTCAATCCTAAGAGATTATCTACTATGTGATCCTATTAATGTACCATTCTTGACAAGACAAAATTACAGCAATGGAGAGCTGATTCGTGGTTGCCAGGGGTCAGAGGTGGAGTAGGGGTGCAAGAGAGAAGTTGGTGTGGTTATCAAAGAGCGACCTTCTTATAACAGGACCCTCACAGTGACGGAACTGTTCTGTATCTTTGCTGTGGGGGTGGAGTCACAAACTTATACATGACAAAAATTTGTATAAACTAAATACACACACACCAATATGAGTAAAATGGGAAATAAGGTCCATGGTTTCTATCTATGTTAATATCCTGGTTATGACATTGTCTTCTACGATGTTACCTTTGAGGAAGACTGAGTACCTGGGTCGCTCTATGTTATGTCATACAATTGCATGTGATTCTGAAATTATCGCAAAATTCAAAGTTTAATTTGAAAAAGTCATCTCAACCCATCTGCTGATAGCCAGCCTTGGTCCATTTGTCAGGTCTCAGCTGCACACAACAGTGCAGACCACCACCGAGAAGATCAGCGTGGGGAAGGGACCCACTCAGGATTTAGACAGAGGCTTGGAGATTTTTGTTGTTGTTGTTAATCCTCACCTGAGGATATTTTTCCCATTGATTTTTAGAGAGAGTGGAAGGGAGGGGGTGGAAAGAGAGAGAAAGAGACAGACAGACAGAGAGAAGGAGAGAGAGAAAGAGAGAAAGAGAGAGAGAGAGAGAGAGAGAGAAGGAGAGAGAGCACAACATTAATGAGAGAGAAACCCATTGACTGGTTGCCTCCTGGAAGTACTGGACTGGGGCCCAGGATGGAACCTGAAACCTAGGTAAATGCCCTTGACCAGAATCAAACCCATGACCCTTTGCTGCTCAGGCTGATGCTCTAACCACTGAGAACACTGGCCAGGCAGACTTGGAGATTTTTGCAGGGTATTCAGTGGTCCCAGAGCATGGTTTAGATTAAATATGGGTCACAGGCTCCATGTGGTCATAACTTCTTAGCCCCACAGAATTCTCTGTCTGTGGGGAGGGACACGGTACATGGCCCAGGCCTAAGGACAAATCAAATACCTCAACAAGGTTGGTATGAAAGTTATCAGTTGCCTGTTCCCTTCTCCGAATGCCTCCTCTCCAGTGGCAACTCCTTTCCCCTTGGGGAGCAGGCAGAATTCTAAGATGGCCATTGTGATGATTAGTTTCATGTGTCATCTTGACTGAGCCACACGGTGCTCAGATATTTGATCAAACATTTCTGGAGTGTTTCCCTTAAGAGTCTTTTTGGATGAGATTAAAATTCAAATTGGTAGACTGAGTAAAGCAGATTGTGCCCCCCAAAAGTGCATAGGCCATATCCAATCAGTTGAAGGCCTGAAGAGAACCAAAGGGTTGACCCTCCTTTGAGTAACAGGCAATTCCTCCTGCCTGACTGCCTTTGAGCTGGGACATGGGCTTCAGACTCAAACTGAAACATCGACTCTTCTTGGGTCTAGAGCCTGGGAGGTTTTAGTCTGGAGCCCCATCATTGTCTCTGCTGGATCTCATTCCTTCAGACTTGAACTAGAAGCACACCACTGGCTCTTCTGAGTCTCAGCTTGCTAATTCACTCTCCTGCTCCTAGGACTTGTTAACCTCCATAACCACATGAGCCAATTCCTTATACTCCATTCCTTCCTATCTATCAGTCTTTTTGGTTCTGTTTCTCTGGAGAACCCTGACTAATACAACCACTAAAAACCCTTGCCCTTATAAAAAGCCCCTTTTACCCTGGCTGGGTGGGTCAGTTAGTTGGAGCGTCTTTCCACACACCAAAAGGTTGTAGGTTGATTCCCCATCAGGGCACATACCTAGGTTGCAGGTTCAGTCTTCGGTTAGGCATATATGAGGGGCAACCAATCCATGCTTCTCTCTCACCTTTCTCTCTCTCTTTCTCCCCCTACCCCTTCCACTCTCTCTAAAAGCAATAAACAAATCGTCAGGTGAGGATTTTTAAAAACTCCCCTCTCCTTTGAGTATGGATAGAAACTATGAGTATGATATCACTCCCATGATTGCAATACATTATATGACAAAAGGGAAATTATTCTGGGTGGGCATGACCTACACAGGTGAGCCTTTTTGTTTGTTTGTTTGGTTGGTTGGTTGGGTTTTGTGTGTGTGTGTGTGTGTGTGTGTGTGTGTGTGTGTGTGTGTGTGTTTGTTTTAAAAATATATTTTATTGATTTTTTTACAGAGTGGAAGAAAGAGGGATAGAGAGTCAGATACATAGATGAGAGAGAAACATCGATCAGCTGCCTCCTACACACTTCCTACTGGGGATGTGCCCACAACCAAGGAATCGAACCTGTGACCTTTCAGTCCACAGGCTGGTGCTTTATCCACTGAGCCAAACTCAGAAGAAATCAGAAAGACTAGCTCTGGCCAGCCTGAAAGAAAGAAAAGATTCACCTTGCAAACTGCCTGTTGGAGCCACTTGACAAATAACTGTGAATGGCTTCCAGGAGCTGAGAGCAGTCCCCTGGACAGCGCAAGTAAACAAGGATGAGGTTCAACAGCTGCAGGGTTCAGCTTGGAAGGAAGAGAACCCCAAGCCTCCAGTGAGAGAGCAGTTCTGGCCAACATCTTCATCTTACCCATGTGAAGCCCTGGGCAGAGAATCCAATTAAACTAAGCCTAGACTTATAGAAACTGTGAAATAATAGGTAGGTGGGGTTTAGTTGTTGCTGCTGGTTTGGTTTGGTTGGTTTGTGTGTGTGTGTGTGTGTGTGTGTGTGTGTGTGTGTGTGTTTCCAGAAACAGAGTTTTATTTCATATACATAAGGTCATAATTTTTGGAAATTCCTCACCTTGCTTAAGAATATAAATTTGTCATGTTTGCTTACTACTCTAATTAAAGGAACCCAAAACATTTTCAAAAGGCACTAATAACGTACACCTTCCTCCATTTTTTTTAAAGGGAAGTGTACTGTTCTATATTTTGGAATGGAAAAGCAGAATGGGACAGCCAAAGAAGGAGGAAGAGGAGGAGAAGGAAGGGGGAGAAGGAAGGGGAGAGGAAGAGAAGAAGGGGAGGAGGAGAATGAAAATTAGGTTGTAATTGCATCTCGTAGTAGGTTCACTTCATCAAGTTAGTGGGCTGCTACAAACACTGACCCAGAACAATACCATACAATTAGATTATATAGGTGTGTTTTTAATGAGGCAAAATTCACATAAAATTAACCACTTTAAAGTGAACAATTCAGTGGCATTTAGTGAGTTACAGTATTATACAACCACCCAGTTCTAAAGTATTTTCATCCATCAAATGAGAACCTCATACCCATTAAGCAGCCACTCTCCATTCCCCAACCCTCTCCCCCACAACCCTTGGCAACCAGCTTTCTGTCTCTCAGGTTTTACCTATTCTGGATATTTCACATGAAAAGAGCCTCATAGTATGTGGCCTTTTGTGTCTGGCTTCTTTCACTTAGCAATATGGTACATTCATGCTGTAGCATGCATCAGCACTTCATTCCTTTTTATAGCTGTACTAGAGGCCCAGTGCACAAAATTCATGCAGGGGTGGGAGGGGTTTCCCTCAGCCTGACTTGCACCCTCTCCAATCCAAGAGCCCACAGGAGATATCCTACTGATGGCTTTGGCCCACTCCCCATGGTTCTCTGCTCTCTGCAGGGACTTCCTGCTCCACACCACAGTGTCCTGCCAAGCAGGCCATGTTGGGAACTGCCTGTGGGCCCACTTGCCTGCTCCCGGTTGCCAGAGTGATGGCCAAGCAGGCCATGCTGGGAGCTGCCTCCTCCCTGCTATCAGTCTCCATGGGGACAATGACGTTATTTTGCATACTCACTCCTGATTGGCTGGTGGGTGTCATGAAATGATGGCCAATTTGCATATTTTTCTTTAATTACTGTAGATACTATTCCATTGTATGCACATCTCAACATTTGTTTATCCATTCATCCTTTGATGCCCATTTGGGTGATTTCTCCCTTCCCACCACTGTTAATCATGCTGCCATGAGTATAGGAGACATGTGTTTGTTTGAAGACCTGCTTTTAATGCTTTTGAATATAGAGTTGGGGTCAATTTTATGTTTAACTTTTTGAGGAGCTGCCAAATTGTTTTCCATGGGTGTTGTTTTAAGCCATTGCTTGTGGTAATTTATTGCAGACTTACAAAACAAATACACCCTTATGTTACATGATTTTTTTAAAATGTATGTCCATGTCTCCAAATAACATGCTTGGTTAATTTCATTGCTAAATTTGTATATTTTTCAGAAATATAGTGACAACTGTCCAGTGACTTCCCACCATGGAAAATGAGATTAATTCCCACCACTATCACCCAAGTGCAGCCTTCCCAGCTTCGTCCTCCCAGCTGATTATGTTGCAGCCTGGGTTACATTATTATGTGGTGCTTACCTTAGGAAAACATCCATGTAGTTAAACCATGCTTTTTTTCCCTTTCCTACATACAGTTTGTTTTCCCTGGCATTAATGATTTAAAATCCAGGTTTTACATTTGCTTCACTTTCTACATACTTATTACCATTTCAGAAACCAAACACTTTGCCAATTATTAAAATACTCTCTCAAAACTTTCAGACAGCCGAAACCGGTTTGGCTCAGTGGATAGAGCGTCGGCCTGCAGACTGAAAGGTCCTAGGTTTGATTCCAGTTAAGGGCATGTACCTTGGTTGCGGGCACATCCCCAGTAGGAGGTGTGCAGGAGGCGGCTGATCGATGTCTCTCTCTCATCAATGTTTCTAGCTCTCTATCGCTCTCCCTTCCTCTCTGTAAAAAATCAATAAAATATATTTTTAAAAAAAAAACAACTTTCAAACACACTAGGTGTTCTATCCATTTTAACATGAAGGTGTTTCCCTCAGAGCCACTGACCTCTGTTCCCTGAACTGGGTGCCCTTTTGATCACCCTGGAATTTGCTTTTCTTCTATGTTAGAGTGCTTATTCCTGTATCACATATATTTTCTCCTTACCTGGCTTACTCTCTCTATTATGTTGCAGGATATTCCCCAGGAATTTTCCAAGAAAGTGTCCCAGGAGGCAAGTAAATGTCTTTATTTTACCCTCATACTTGGCTTATGGTTTGGCTAGGTAGAGAACTCTAAACTGGAAATTAATTTCCTTCAGAATTGTCTGCATTCTAGTGTTGCTATTTTTTTATTGCATAATGACTAGGTTTAAAGACTTTGATTCAAACAAAAATGGAATGAAGTAATAATACATGCCTCAATGTGACAGAAATGTTCTGGAATGAAATAGTGATAGTTGTACAACATTGTGAATGTACTAAATGCGAATTTAAAATGGTTTAAGTAATAATTTTATGTTATGTGAACTTCATTTCAATTACAATAAAGATTTTGGGACATTGATTAAAGTTTGGGATATGGCATTCTAAGGTTATTGTTAACAAAAAATGAGGCCACTTTTATTCCCAATTCTTTGTAAGTCATCTATTGCTTTCCTCTGGAACCTAGTAGGGACATTCTCTTTGTCTCTCATATTACATAATTTCACAAGACTTGCTGAATGTTCATATTCATCCATTATTCATTCTATTTGGCATTCAGTGAATCCTTTCCATATGGAATGTCATGTTCTTTGATTCTGAAATTTTGTCTTAAAATATTTCATTGATAATTTATCTCTATCTCTTTCTGAAAAATCTATTGATATTGGACCTTGTGGACTGGCCTTCAAATTTTCTTATCTTTTCTCTCTTGTGGATTCTTTCTTTCTTTCTTCTTTGTTTTGTTAATCCTCACCTAAGGATATTTTTTCCATTGATTTTTAGAGAGAGTGGAAGAGGGAGAGAGAGAAACATCAATGCTCAACCATTGAGCCATGCCACCTGGGTTTGTCTGTTCATATTTAAGAGTGGGGACTAAAGCTTTGTTTGGAAGCTCCAAGAGCATGGGGAAGGCTTATGGAATGAGAATGTCATAAGAAAATCCAAGTCAAAATCTTAAATTCATTTGTTTTGTGCTGGTCAGATTCCTAAAAGGTGTTTCCTCCCTCTGCCAGCACCATATGTGGGAAGTAAGAGAAGAAGGAAGAGGTGGGGTGGGCCAGCATCCAACATCCAGTATGTAAAATCTCTTCAATACCCCTATTTTCAGGGCCATACCCCAGCCCTCAACTGTGCATGCTGGGATTTAGTCTTCATTGTATTCTCTCCAAAGAATGAAGCTTCAGCCTTTATTGGGCCAGAGAAAATTCAGCTCACAGAGTCGGGGAAGGGGCCTGAGACTGTCTCTTTCATAAGCAGAGTTTCAACCAGTTCTCATTTGGATACTGTAAGTCTCGATATCCCAACCTCCAATTATGGAGGTGTCTGGTGCTGTCAGTCTGGAACCTTTTGGGGGATTTGCCAATGATTACTGAGTTGGTTTCATCACCACCTGGTTTTCTCCATTGCCAGATTAGAAATAGGGTTGTTGTTTTTTCAGATCTACTAGTTATTTGCCATTTTCCCCCTCTTGCCTGGAAGTGTCCACTGACATATTCTCAGGCTCACTGATTCTTTTCTTAGCCATATTCAATCTATTAACGAGCCTATCAGAAACATCCTTCATTTCTGTTACAGAATTTCTACTCTTCCTTTTTCTTTTTAAAAAATAATTTTTTATTGATTTCAGAGAGGAAGGAAGAGGGATAGAAAGGTAGAAACGTCAATGATGAGAAAGAATTATTAACTGACTGCCTCCTGCATGCCCCCTACTGGGGATCCAGCCTGAAACTGGGAATCCATCTGTGACTTCCTGCTTCATAGGTAGAAGCCACACTATTTCTTTTTTATTCATTCTTAGGATTTCCATCCCTTTGCTTACATTACCTGCTTAGGTTACCTATTTGCTTTTGCATATTGTCTACTTTTTCCATTAAAGTTCTTAGCATGTTAATCATAATTATGTCAAATTTCCAATCTAATTCCAACATTTTGCTATATCTGAATCTGATTCTGATGTTTTCTCTGTCTCTTTAAACTGTGATTTTGTCTTTTGATATTTATTTATTTATTTATTTATTTATTTATTTATTTATTTATTTATTGAAAGCTGGGTTGGAAAAAAGGAGCTCCATAAATAGGCCTCTAATTATATGGGGGTAAGGTGTAGGGGGAGGGGAAGCATTCCACAATCCTATGATTAGCTCTCAGTCCTTTAGAAATACTGAAACCCCTAGCTTTAGTGGGTGTGGAGTCCCAAGACAGCATCATTTACAGAAAATACAGCTGAAAACACTTGAAAAATAGTATCCTCATTACAGAATGAATGAACCAATATAAACCAAAGGGAGGATCTACCCGTCTAGATTCTTCTGACTGGTTTAATAACTAAATAGATATGAGACAGATTAATAGGGGGAAATCAAATTTAATTTCATACATAGGGTTAGGGGGCCACAGCCTCAGGCCCCTGCTCCTGTGATTTTCAGCTTATGCTTTTCTCTTGGGGGACAGAACTAGAATGCTAAAGGGGAAGCATCTCATAGGTATAGGACCTAAAAAATTTTACCAAAGCAGACAGCTTTTATTCCTTTAAGCAAATAAACCATGAATTTGTGAAGAGCCAACAAAACAAAGGAACTTAGGCTTGGGTCCCATTCAGTGAAGAAACTAAACAGAGTTTGCTTACTCAGCCTTGTCAGCTCGAATTTCCTGCCTCTGGAGATGAAGGTGTCTCCCCACCTCCCTGTGCAAGAAGCACACCTTTCACAAGAGAAACTTGCTTCTTGCTTTCAGGGAGACAGAGGGGAGGGTCAGAGGGTCCTTCTTGAACCAGTTGTTTTTCAAGTAACTTTAATTCAAAATAAATTAAATGGTTGGCACATTTTGGGGTGGCAAATTTTGCTCTCCCACAATATCTAGACATTGACAGAAAAGTGTCATAGCCTTAGCTTGTTTTTCTCAGTGGATAGCACATTGGCCTGTGGACTGAAAGATCCCAGGTTGATTCTGGTGAAGAGCACATACCCGGCTTGTGGGCTCGATCCCCAATGAGGGGCGTGCAGGAGGAAGCCAATCAATGATTCTCTCTCAGCATTGATGTTTCTCTCTGTGTGTCTCTCTCTCCCTCTCCACCTTCCTCTCTGAAATCAATAAAAATATTTTTTTTTTAAGTGTCACAACTACTGATCTCTTCGTAGTGATTTGCCCATTCGTGGGCATAAGGAAATATTTCTTGAATTTATTTTGGATGGAGTGAATGAATGAAGAAGGAATTAGGAGTAGATCAGTGGATCTTGACCACCCATAGCAAAAATACAGTAAATTCTGAATACTTTGTAGCTTCCTAACAGCTTCTAGATCCTGATGATGTTTGATAGGTGAGTAGATGGATGAACAGGGCAATGCCTAGACACTGGGAACAGGGTGAGGACATCTCATAGCTTCTGACCTGCAGACAGTGGTAAATGACAAGTTTGCTGCTAATGATAGAAATTCAATTTGCCTTCTGTCTGGGCAAGCAATTCCCTCCCAGAGTTTGAACTTTACCTGTCTATGTCACCACAGTTATTATTTTGAATATGAGGTGGTATGCGATGAGTTAAAGTCTCACAATCTTTTATTAGTTGACTTGCCCCAAGGGTGGAGGGAAGTAGTATCATCCATTTTACAGCCGGTTGACTGAGGCCCAGAAAAGAAAAAAGATGGCCTGCTATCAGACCAGTCCAGATCTAGCTCTGATGGGTCCTTCTGACTCATTGTCCTGTGAGGATGAATTCCCAAGACAATGTGGGTGACTCCCAATCTAAGCACACATACTAGTACATCTAGCCGGCTGCTCAGACCTTGGGATTCACCTATAGGTAGAACCAGAACTGTGGCTTTCCCCCACCCCTGAATTTTTCTGGTCCGAGGCCCACCTTTATTAGAGGCCACAGCCTCAGGCCCCTGCTCCTGTGATTTTCAGCTTATAATTTTCTCTTAAGGGACAGAACTAGAATGCTAAAGGGGAAGCATATTCTAGACCAGCAGTTCTCAAACATTTTGGTCTCAGGCCCTCTTTACACCCATAAAAATTATTGAGAATCTCAAAGAGTGCTTGTTTATGTGGGTTATATCTATGAATATTTACCAATTTGGAAATTAACACTGAGAGACTTACAAAATGTTTATTCATTAACTCCTTTAAAAACTAATAAACCCACCCCATCCAGAGTGGCTCAGTTGGTTGAGCATTATCCCATGCATGGAGAGGTCACTGGTTCAATTACCAGTCAGGGCACGTGCCTGGGTTACCGGCTTGATCCCTGGTAGGGACGATCAGGAAGCAGACAACTGACTGTTTTTGTCTCTCCCTCTCCCTTCCACTTTCTTTCTCTAAAATCAATTTAAAAAAAAACAACATATTTTTAAAAACTAATAAACCCATCTTAACACAAGTAACACATATTTATGAAAAATATAATTATATTTTCCAAAACTAAAAATAATATTAATAAGAGGGACATCATTTTATTTTTTTAACAAATGCCATTAACTATACAGAAGGCTTAATAGAAAAACAACTGTATTCCCATATCTGCTTTTGCATTAAAATTTTGGCAACATCATATATCAGGTAGCCTCTGGAAAACTCCACTGTATACTCGAGTATTATGACTAGTTTTGACCTCACAGATTCTTAAGGACCCTGACCTCCCTTTGAGAACAGCTGCTCTCAAACTTCAGTGTGAGAGTCACTGTTAAAATGAGATTCTGGTACAGGGATGTATAGTTGGCCCAGAAGTCTGCACTTCTAACCAATGCTGGTGCTGCTGGTCTGTAGATCTCACACTCATGTGTTCAAAGCTCTGCCTCTGCCCTGTTTTTTTCTGTATTCACCCCACCAAAAGGACAGGGCACTTCAGCATGGCCTCCTCTCCATCATATCCAGGGAGCAGGTGGGAGGACAGGGAGGTCTGAAGCCCTCAAGGTAGCTTCAGTCAAGGATTCTGAAATGGGAAGTACACAAAAAATGCCTGTGAAAATAGCATTACATTTCTTTTTACTTTTTTAATTGATTTTAGAGAAAGAGCGAGAGAAACATCAATCAGCTGCCTCCCGCACACCCCTTACTGGGGATCGAACACAAAAACCTGGGCATGTGCCCTGACCGGAAATCCAAGTAGCAACCTTTCAGTGCACAGGACAGTGCCTAATCAACTGAGCCACACCAGCCAGGCCACATTATATCCTAATATATAAAAACCCAGGGTCCATAACAACCAACCAAAAGCTTAACCAAACACCAGAAGTCAGTCCTGCAGTCAGTGCTGGGTTCCATAGTGACCTAGCACTAACTGCCACCAGTGGGGTGTGCTGACTCAGCACTGACTGCCAAGGGGGCTATGGATCAGGCTCAGAGAGAGGCCCGAAGAGAGCGGCAGGGTCTGATCTGTAGCCCATGCAGCTGTTGATCAGCTATTGCTTCTCTCTTTCTCTCCAAGCTTTGCCAGCAGCCATGCCTCTGTTTCTCTCCTGGCCTCTGCAGGTGCTGCTGATCAGCCCCTCCTCTCTGATCAGGCCCAGAGATAGGCCCAGAGACACTGACTGGCATAGAAACTGACCAATCAGAATCAAATCTGGGTGAACTGTGAGGAGCCAATGGCTGCCTAGAAGATAGAGCTTTGGACGCTGACTGGCATAGAAACCAACCAATCAGAACCAAATTGGCTAGTAGGGGAGGGGGGCAGTAGGGGTTGAGATCGGGCAGGCAGGGGAGGGCCATTGGGGGCAGGATCAGGCCAGCAGGGGAGAGCAGTTTAGGGTGATCAGGCAGGCAGGCAGAGGCAATTAGGGGCAATCAGACAGGCAGAATGGTTAGGGACAATCAGGCAGGCAGGGAGATGCAGTTGGGCGATCAGGCAGGCAGGCAGGTGAGCGGGTAGGAGCTAGTGGTCCCAGATTGTGAGAGGGTGCAGGCTGGGTTGAGGGAACCCCCCTCCATGCACGAATTTTGTGCACCAAGCTACTAGTTTCTTTATAAGGACAAAACACTGGAAACTCCTACCAACTTAGGCCAAAAGACAAAAGACACTACAAAAAAAATCAGGCTGAGGGTCTCTTTCCAATTTCCCGGGTAGATCTGACCCAGGCAGAGGGACAAGTTCAGGAATGATTCAACTCCCAAAGTACAGAGGGGAGGGACAACCAGATTCCCTAAGCATCCAGGCCATGTCCTTGAGTTATACCAACTTAGAAGCTTTAGCTAAGTTATGTAAATTCATACAAGTTGCCCCTAGTGATGATGTGAGTCTCTACCCTGTGATTTGAAATAGAGCACAATATAAGCACAGTATGTGGTTAAGAAAAAGGTCAAGTCACAAATCCTCTTCTCCATACAAAGGGATTTATTATGTAAATTGAGTTACATATGCATGTATGATTTTTCTGTGTTGCTTCTACATGAGTATGTATTATCTTTACAGTCATAAAAACAAATTGTCTTTAAAGCATCTGCTTAATCCACGGGTAAGGATTTTAGTTTGTGAAGAACCCACTGTATGAGACAGTGACATTGGGCTGTACTGAGCTGTCCCTGTCTTTGGATTCTGTCTGCCATCTCCAGCCTGATCATTTAGAATCTGAGAATGTTGGAACTGGTAAGACTCAACACCCACCCTCATTTCACAGAGTAAGGCTCCAAGACCCAGGGAAGGTAACTGACTTGTGGAGAGTCACATAGCTAGTTAGTTATCCCAGAGATAACAGAGCCCACTTTCTTAGCCCTCATCCCAGGCCTCTACAGCCAGGCTACACTGCTGCCCCCTACAGCTGAGAATGAATTGTTGTTTGGATTGTTGATGGGGAAGGTACTTTGGAATGGCCCATGTTCTGGGAGCCCCAGGCCAGGCAAACCCAAAATGAAAGATAAAAGCTCCCTGAATAACCATCATTAGTGGAAAGGAGCCTGACCCTGCACAGTCAGAAGAGCAGCTTTGGTTGAGCCCAGATCTGTCGATTAAAGATATTGGCCCTGTGTCACACTGACAAGCACAACTCAACCCTTCTGCCACTTTCTATAAGAAATCCAGCCACAAAAAACACTGAGGTTTGTATGATTTCACCAGTGCGTGGGTGTTTACAGAGAGCAATAGCACACAGCACACAGACCACTGCCCGGCCCTCCTACACTTGTCTCAAGAATCCAACCCCTCTCACTTCCCCTTTCCTGGCCGGCCCAGCTCCACCTAGCTTCTGATGGCCCAAGTCATCCCCTCAGGGCCCTTCCCAACAAAGAAACTTCCCTCCTAGCTCCCATGAAAATAAAATTCTATTTCATTGCTCATAAGACTTTAAAAGCTTTGAAGTCCGGAGTCTTTGAACCCTGGAATCATAGGCATTGAGCTAGAATGACCCTGAAGAACACTTTGGTTCAGTCTCTCTAGTCTACAGGTGGAGAAGCTGGGTTTGAGAGGGGAGAGGTCTTGCCCAAGGTCACAGGGTACCTGTGGCTGCTAAATTCCAGGCTGGAGCCCACTCACAACTCAAGGTATATTAGCTTCATCCTCCAGTCAGAGAACCTCTCCTCTCTTTTTCTCATTCACCTCCTCCCAAGAGTCTCGACTGACATCACTCCTGGCAGTTGTGTTGTTACAGAGAGGCCAAAAGACAAAAGACACTACAAAAAAAATCAGGCTGAGGGTCTCTTTCCAATTTCCCGGGTAGATCTGACCCAGGCAGAGGGACAAGTTCAGGAATGATTCAACTCCCAAAGTACAGAGGGGAGGGACAACCAGATTCCCTAAGCATCCAGGCCATGTCCTTGAGTTATACCAATCACCCTCTTTACACCCCACAAAAAGAGGTCACTGTCATTTTTTACTAAGGCCCAGGGAGGACCACAGACCAAGCTGGAGGCCCAGGGTGACAAGGGCAGGATCTGGTCTTCAAATCCAGGTCTGTGTGTGTCTCAAATTTGTTCTGAAACTCAGGGCTGTTCCATGAAGGCTGAACCTGCGGGTGGATATGTACAGGTGTGTGGCCAGGAGGGGCATGGTGAGGGCAGGTCCCTAGAAGAGGGTCGTGGGCCTTTGCCCCTCACGATCCTCTGGAGCTCACAGAGAAGAGAGAAGAGCGATGGTCCCAACAAAGAGAAACTTCCCAAAGAGGCCCCATGGAACTTTCTCATCCCACCCAGCAGGGGAGAAGACAGTCCTAGACTGGATGCCATGAGCCAGGGTCCTACTCCCGGCTCTGTCTCTTGTAACCAGGTACCTTTAGGGTCTCCTTTCTGAGGCTCCATTTTCTTATCTGAGGGTTATTGTGAGGAGTAGAAAAGGCTGACCGTAAACCTCGTATACTCCTCGTTCCTCTCCCTCCTCTGCTCCTTGCCAGGCTTGTGATCTTTCTGGGCCTCAGTTTCTGCCACAGAATTTGGAAGGCCTCTTGGCTGAAGCCACTCCCATGCTGGACACCTTCTAGGTACAAACCAGGGCAATTATTGGGTGACTAGATGTCTGGTAGGTGTTGCTGCTGGGGTGAAAAGGACCACGCCTCCTTTTGAATTCTGACTGTCCTGCTCAGAAGTGTTCCAAGGTGTGCCTTGTTCACCTGGGTCTGGCTGACTGCTCCCACACGCCATCCTGACCGTCCACACAGCAAGGAGCAGAGGAAGCAAGGAGTCGCTGGCCCTGGCATGGCAGGTGAGTGGGCAGGGCCTGTGGGCCTCGGGGCACAAAGGCCCCCCGAGAGAGGCTTCAGGAAAGGGGATTTGCGAAATGAAGCTTTGACCATTGATTCTTAGGATTGTAGAGCTGCATGAACCATGAGCTGTTCCTTCATGTTCATGAGAACCTGGAGGCCCAGAGATAGAAAGTCCATGGCAGAGCCCTTCCTTGGCTGGGGCCAGGCCTTCCCCACATGCATTGCTGGACTAGAGGAGGGGGAGAAAAAGAGGAAGAGTAGAAGCAGGATCTTCTCATGGATCCAGAAACATTTCTGGGCAGAGTTGGGAATTGTAGGCTGTCTGCGGAGACAAAAGAGGCCCCATGAATTATATCCTCTTATAATTCCCAACCTGAGGACTCCAAGGCAAGAGCAGTTCTGTGTGAAGTGAAAAGAGTTATGCGACCTTGAACTCTCAAGAGAATTTGCCATTGGTGCCTTTATTTTCTCACCTGTAAATGGGGATTATAATAAAAATCATCTCATAGGCCTGCTGTGAGGAATTGATGAGACCAAGTGTTTGAACAGCACACTTAGAAAATGTGCCTCCCACTCTTGCCCCAATATAGTAAGGGGCAAATTTCCCTTCTACCATGGAGATTTGTCCATGAATTAACAATTACATATTTTACATCAACTCTGTGGTAGGAGCTGAGGTTCAGTGATGAGCAGGTCAGCAGAAGCAAGGGTCTTACTCTCATAGGTCTTTAAAGGATGTTTCTAATTCTATGTCTTTTGTTTTCAATTGTTCAGCATCATGTGACAATTATGTGAGTCAATTCTTGTTTATTTTTTGACTTTCAAAGGCAGGTATTTTAATTTCCTTGCCACTTGACCTTCCTCTTCTTACTCTCCCCTGGCAGAGTAAGGCCATCCCTGGCTCATTACTGGCATCCTGGGCCATTCTGCCTCTTGGGACGGTTCTGCTCCATGAGGACCAGGCTTCACCACCCAACTCACTCCCCATACCACAGTTTCACAATTATGCCTGCTTTGCAGAGGACTAGCTTCACTTCTTTCAGGATCTGCTTTTCAGGGGTCACCTAGAAGTCCTCTTCCCTATCAGCCTTAAATTTGATCAAAGGTTCCAGTGTCAGGTCTGTTAATTTGCTGAGTGACCATTCTTCTCTCTAAACCTCGATTTCTCCCTCTGTAAAACATCAGGGTTAGATCCATCATACATAGGATATAATCTGACTATTAGTTAGACTGAATTCAATTCCCCAGTCTTCTGGAACTTCCTGGCTTCCTGGCTTCTTCAGAGAAGCAGACCAAGCCTACTCTGCAATCTGTGCATGGATAACAGACTTGGGATCCTGGATGGAAAATATGTGGCCCACATGCTACTCTTCTCCCCTCCCTCACACAGTCCATGCAGGCATCATTAGTTGAGCCTGGCATTCTCCTCAACATAGTTCAAGTAGTCCCTACACTTAATCACTGTTAGTCAATGAAATGAGACCCTTTTGCTATTGTTGAATTACCATGATCTTTTGGTTCAGAAATTCTGAAGAATCAATAACACTCTCTGTGGGGTTGATTCTGGCTGGGACATTGGATTGGAGTTGGTGGGCCACTGTCTATTGGTGAGAGAGAGGCCAGCAGTTTCCGACAGGACTAGGAATGAAAGGGAGATTGGGCAGTGGCCCCAGGCACCTCCTCAATTAACCATTTAGCTGTGGAGGTCAGGTGCCCATGATGCACATTAAGGATAGGGTCATAATAGGGCCCATTAAAAACCAATTACGCGGAGTCCAGAGTCTGGGAGATGTTGCTAGCTTCAGTAAAGCCCCACTGGGTGCCATTCCCAGGCTGGAACAGAGATCTGGGGAGGAGAGCATCATCAGCCCTTTGGTGTCACTCAAGGGCAGGAGGAGGAACAGCTGGGGTGAACTGGGAGTGAGAGGCAATCTTCTGCACATAGGTCCTTCCCTCCAATGAGGACTCTTTCTTAGGCTGATCTCTAGGGACAGCGGCTGAGAAGTGAGCTAGAGAGATGAGGTTGGCAGAATTGGAGGATTGAGGGAGTAGTAGGCAGGGCCAGACTGTGAGGGACCTTGAATGCTAGGCTGAAGGTTGTGGGTGGCTCCTGAGCAGGGAAAATGACATGCTGACTGCTGTGCAATTTGTTCCTATGGCTGAGCCTCACCAGTTTCTCCATAGTAATATAATAGAATAGATTAAACTGACATAAAAGTGTTCTGAGACTGTTGGGGCCAATCAGTACTTTAAGCAAAAGGGAAGAGTTTTAAAAAGGGAGGGTGGGGGGAGAAGGGGAGAACCAAAGAGAGAGGGAAGATTTGGAAAGATGAAGAGGCGACAATGGAAAAATCCCATCTATTGACCTCGTCATTGCAGACCCAACACAGTGCTAAGTATCCTGTAAGTAAGGAACCCACTCACTCTGCTTGGAGCTTGCTGTGCTGGAGTGTTCATTAATGGCTTCTCCTTCCACTCTCAGAATTTCCAGACTTAGGTGATCTATTTTCTCATTATTTCCTATTTACAGTCATTACCTCATCCACCCCAAAACTCTATGAGGGAGGTATTATTATTTTCTCTTTTCAGGGAAGGAAATCTGAACCTCAGAGAGGTCTATTAACTTATGCAGAGCCACACAGCCAATCAGTGAAAGATTCGAGATAGCAGTGATTGGCAGAACACTGGAATGGCAACCAGGAGTTCTTGGGCAAATACTGATGATGATAATATGATTAATGAACATGCATTTTCTGAATACATAATAGGTGCCATACCGTTCTAAGTACTCTATGTGAGTTATTTTGTTTAATTCTCACAACTCAAGGGGGCAGCTATGATCATTACCCCCATTTTTACCAGGAGACTGAAATTCAGAGAGGTTTAGCCACACGCCTCAGATCACACAGTCAACAAGCAGCAAAGTCTGCAACTGTGTGCCTCTGAATTCGGGCTCCTAATTGCTACACAGAATGGAAAGGAAGGCCAAGCGAGGAAGGTGGGAGAGAAATAAGAGAGAGGGCAGCAAAGCTAGAAACTCCAAGAGGCTTTGGGGTGACAGGGTAGGTGGAGAGAATGCTCTCATGGCAGCCTCTCTCCCTATGTCAGGTGAGCACAGCCTCAGGTCTGGGGTCCTTGAGTGCAGGGCTGGGAGCTCCCCTGGCATATCCCGGAGTAGGAGCACAGGGACTAACAACAGGCCATCTATTCTGTCCTCAGGGCCTCGGGTGAGCTGTCAACCAGAAGGGCCCCAGACATTGTCTCTTCACGCTCTTCTCTGGCACCCACCAAGGTGCTGAGTGGCCAGAGTCATCAGAATCTGGAGGGAGGCAGGAGTTGTAGGGAGGGACTGAGAGGAGTCATGGGGGTATCAGAGGCACTTAGTTCGGCAGACCACAGCCTATCCAAACCCTAAGAACCCTGGGTCATTTCATAGATAGGAAAACTAAGGCCCAGAGAGAAGCCACTTAGCCTGAGTCCCACAGTGAGCCAGTGGCAGGTTGGTCTACCTGGACTCAAGGCTCACACACTCTGCCACTCCTGGATCATCCATGACTGTAGGAAGAAGGAAGTCAGAAAGGAAGAGCAGGTTTCAGAATGTGACAGTTTGAGAGGGAGAGGGATTATGGGTGGGGTGACTGGGTGGGGTGGCTGGGCATGAGCACTGATCCTTGAGGGGCATGTCTGAAAACTGGTGAGCATCAGCTCTACTTTTCACCTCATCCCAGCCAAGGGACAGAGAAGGGTGTTCATTCATTCATCCAATAAATATTCACTGAGCATCTTCTATGCCCTGGGTCCTGAGGCACCTGAGCCAGACTAACAACCAGGAGAGAATGAGACCCAGGCCTCGCCTTCAGGAGGCTTACAGTCCAGTGGAGGAGAGGGGCATACAAGCAACGAACTATAATCCAGCTTCCTTGATGATTGATTGGGGGCAATTGAAGTCTCAGAGAGCAGAACCTGAGCTGAGCATATAGAGGAGGTGCTGTTGGGTTTATTTTGGTAAGGGGTCTGGTCTCTAGCCTTGAGCTCCCCTCCCCAGTGCCCATCAGTCCTCATGAGGGCTGGGGAGGATGATAGCTAGGGCAGTATTGGTTGTTTTCACCAGAACAGTTCCTTTCCCCCTGCAGGATCCTAGCCTGAATACCAGCACACAAATGCCAGGGCATGGGTGTGTGATGCTGATGAGCACAGAGGACTTAGATCACCAAAAGAGCAGCTCTGGGGACAGGTCACATGGGGACCACATCAGTGACCTTCTGGGATAAGGCAGGTGTAGAGTTGGTGAGGATGGGGGCGGCCGGTTGGAGTTTCTTGGTAATTGCTTGGCAAAATCATCAAGGAACAACTGTGGTAGTAACAGAAGGGCAGAGCAGGGATGTATGGGGACAAACAGAGCAAGAAAAAAGACCTTAGTTTAACAGAAAGGACTTTTTAATACCTGGGTAGTGGGTCGGCTGCCTCTCAGAGGTAGGCAAGCTAGAACCCTGATCAAGATTCCATTGAGAACTTGACCCTGGGCAGGAAGTTGCAAGGGAGATGGTCTTTGAGATTCAGGCATGATGATGATAATGATAGTTCTGACTCATCTCATCCCTTTTACCCCCCTGTGATGAGGCTTCAGATGCCCAGAGGGTGGTGGGGGCCGGTTTGGTCTGACAGGGAGAGGGGAAGCCAAGGCAGAATTCTCAGGACATGAACCCTCCTAACCTCTCCCTCCCCCCAACACAAACACACACACACCTTGTAAGCCCCCTGGGGCATGCCAGGGCTGAGATAATTACAACTTAATAACCTCACCCCCTCCTCCTGACTCATCCCCTAAAAAAAAATTGCATCCTGGTCTGGCCTGTCCCAACATAGGTTGTGGCTTGTCTTCATAGACTTCAGCTTCAGTGTACCCTCAGACAAGAAGTCCCTTTCTTCCCAACTCTGGGTCTCAGTTTCTGTCAATAAAATGGGCTTCCAATGGTCCTGCCAGCTCTGTTGCTGTTATTAGATTAGCCAATCCTATGTACAAGGTAAGTGGGATTCCTGCTTGTGTTTTCAGACTAAACAGAGGTCACCTAAGATCCAAGCTCTGGGACTTGAGAAGTCTGTTCCTGCCCAAGAACTCGGTGGGAAGGCTTCAGTCCTACTTTCAAATGTGAGAATTGGCAAGCAAGTGGGGAAGTCCCCTGGCATTATTGTTCCAGCTTTTGCCACCTGGGGGCACTATTGAACAGAGGTCCTGTACAGTTCTTGCTCACCCACTACAACAGTGTGGCTGTAGGAGCTACCAAGCTTGGGACACATGTGTCAGCTGTGTAAGTTCCTATTCATGTGTTCAGTCATTATCCCCAAATCATGATGCCAGGCTAGGGCTTCCAGCCGGGGCCAAACCAGAAGTAGGCTTTTCCAAAAATCTCAGGCCTAGGTATTGAGACTAGCACCAGCCCATTCCTCACAGTTAAAAGGCTTTCACAGTCTATATAAGAGAGACTCAGTAGCTTGGCCTAAGGTAGCAGCAAAAACAGATACGTGGGATGGAATCAGAGCAAGTTTTGGAGGTGGTGCCATGTCAACTTTATGCTGGATTGGATGTGGAATGTGAGAGCAAAAGGGTGTCAAAAAAGACTCTTTGGTTTGAGCCTGATCCTCCGAACAGATGAGATGCCAGCCACCAAAATGGGGAGAGCGAGAGACTTGGGGTAGGACAGAGAGGAAATCAAGAGTTCGGCATGTTGGATAGGATTTGTCCGGAATACCAGCAAACATAGATTTCAGGTAGATGGTTGACTATATTGTTTGGATTTCAAAGGAGAAGTCAGAGTGTAAACTTGGGTGATAACAGCAGCAGACCTCCATCAAGACCACTTCCCTTTATCAAAAAACTTCCAGTTATAGTGGTCCTCAAAAGGCAAGAGTTGAGAGGCCCCGTTCTTTTCCTTCTGAGATGCTCCTTAGATAAAGGTATCCACATCAGAGGATATTGTCAGACTCACAATTATATATGTTAGCTATTCATCTTACTATTTTTATTATCATGGTTGAGGGCAGAGTGGCTTTCACACTCCTCGGGACAGTGTTAGCCAGCCACCACATTTGAGTTTAAATGTTGGAAAGAAGAAGTGAATGTTATTATTGAAGAGGAGTCCTAAAGATTTCTGCAGACACCAGAATTTCATGTTGCAAGGTTCAGCATGTATGAATCAGCAACCTAAACTTGGATGTGAAAGATATGTTACATTTACCACTTAAATCACATTAAATTTAACTCTGAGTTCTGATTCCACTGGACTTGTCAGAAATTTCCATCCCAATTATTGTTAGGGCTCCCTCCATGTGTCGGCTATTGACTGCTGTGTAACAAACCACTCCAGCACTTACAGGCCTACAACAGCAACCATTCTTGCTCTCGTGAACCTGCCATTTGGACAAAGCTCAGCAGGGACAGCTTGTGTCTGCTTCATTTGGTGGCAAGTGAGACAGCATGACTGGACGTTGGAGAATTTGCTTGCAAGATGGCTCACTTCTCTGGCTGCCCAGTTGGTGCCAGCTGCTGCTGGGAGTTCAGTGGTCTGTGGGTTGGAGGTCTCAGGCCCTCTCTATGTGGGCTTCTCCGTGGGACATTTGGCTTTTTTCATGGCATGGCACTGGGTTCCAAGATCAAGAAACTCGAAGAGCCAGACAGAAACTATATCAACTTTTATGACTTATCCTTGGGAGTCACAAAGTGCCATTCTGTTTCGCCACAATTCCTCCCAGATTCAGCAGGAGGAGAAACAATAGGAGGAGAGCTAACACGGCAACCATCTTTGGAAAACACAATCTGCCACTCCCCTAACCGAAAAGTTACATGAAGGTTCGAGAGTCTTTCAAAAGCCAAACACTGGCCAGATGAGCCATTGCTCTGATGTGCATGGACCAAGCCCATGTTGTGTTTTTAGAGTCTGGGACTTCTGGGTTTTTTTACTCTTGTGGGGTCAAAGGTCATGGCAACATAGCTTAGACTGATGTTCCAAAAAAAGCACAGACTCAGAAGCCAGATTCCCAGCTCCATCACTTATAGGCTGTATGCCTCAGAGCCTCTGTCTCCCCATCTGTGAAGTTGGAACAGGTTTATGAAGATTAAATGAGCTAATATTTATAAAATGCTTAGTTTTGGAAATGCTTGGTTCATATGAAGTTTTATTAAATTTTCTAGCAAAGAATTACTGAGCACTTACTGTATACTAGGTACCAAATAAAATAGAACCAAGATCCCCATGGTGGGTACCCTTGGGCAGGGAGTCCTTGATGACATTACTTCAGTGGTTCTCGAGTATGGCAGATTGTATTTCATAGGATGGTCATATCAATCTATATCTCATCTCACATGTTCTTCTTACAATGTGGCACTGACCCATTTTCATCAAGGGGTGGGGTGTGTTCCTTCCCCGTAAACCTGTGCGGACCTTTGTATGGGCCTTGACCAATAGCATATGGCAGAGTGCAACTTCTAAAGTTTGGTCATAAAAGGTATTGCAGCTTCCACCTTGGTCTCTTGGATCACTTGATCAGGGAAACGAGGTGCCATGACGTGAGGGCTTAAGTGTTTGAGATCGACCTGCTCTTCTGCTGGACTGTCAATCTCTTGGCAGCAAGGTGAATGTGTACTTCATGGCTATTGAGCCTGCAGCACCCAACACAACATCCAACACCTGAATGAATGAACACTGAAGTAGATGGAAGTGGATGGAGGGAGAGGGTACTTGGGTTGAGGCTGGATATGCCACCCACCTTTCCACTGGAGACATCCCATCCAATTCAAGACAGTCTAAATGCCCCCTCCTCAGGTGAGCCTTGCTATCACCTGCAGACTAGGCTAGTGTCCTTTTGCAGTTTATTTAATGCTTCTTTTATACTTTCTTTCAGCTCCATGTACTTTACCTTAACAACCTATATCAGAATGATAGTTATTTGTGGACTCACCTATTTAGGTGCACTTTACTCATGTGGAATATAAAGCTCTGGCTGTAACCAGTTTGGCTCAGTGGCTGGAGTATCAGCCTGCAAACCAAAGGGTCCCAGGTTTGATTCTGGTCATGGTGGCAGGACGTGTGCAAGAGGCAACCAATTGATGATTCTCTCATATCAATGTTTCTTTCTGCTTTTTTCTCTCTCTCCTACTCTCCCTAAAAATCAATGGAAAAATATCCTCGGGAGAGGATTAACAACAACAAATAAATAATTAATTAATTAAAGCTCTGTTCTTGGGGCTCCAAATGACAGGCAGTTGTCCTCCATGCAGTATTTATTCCCACTCTATAAAAGGGTAACTTGGAGCATAAAGAAATCAAGCAGAAGGTAGTTTAATCATTAGATAACCAAGTCAAGATTTGAGCCCACATGAGCTGATCCCAAAGGCTGTGCTCATAACGATTGAGCCATGGAGCCTCACTGTGTAACTCGCCAGTGAAAGTCCAGATCTATCTTGCTGATCAATATATTACAGAAAATACACAGTCAATCCCCATATTTGTGGATTCTGTGTTTGCAAATTGGCCTACTGGCTACATTTTATTTTTAACTCCAAATCAATCCTCATGTGCAGACTAAAGAAAATCGAGTCGCCTATCACACGTGCTCCCAGCTGAAGTGGGTAAAAGAGATGCTCTATCTTCTTATTTCTGCTCTTGTACTACAAAAAAGTGTCCTTTTGCAGTCTATTTAATGCCACATTTTCTGTGTTTTTGTCTTTTTTGTTGTTAATAATTTTGCAGTTTAAAATGGCCCCAAGTTTAGTGCTGAAGCACTGTCTGATGTTCCTAAGCACAAGAGGCTACAACATGCCTTATGGAGAAAATGCATGTTAGCTAAGCTTCTTTTAGGTCTGTGGTACAGTTTTGCCCATGAGTGTAATGTTAATGAATCAACAATATATTCAACTAGGGACCCAGTGCACAAATTTGTGCACCTTTAAAGGAACTATGGGCCGCAAGGCTGCCAGTAGGCACAGGGGCGGGTCTCAAACAATCCTGCACACTTCCACCCATCCCTTCCTACCGCTGCCCCCTCCCACCCTGTCTGCCAGCAGCCCCACTTCCACTGCACTCCCACATGCTGACAGTGCCGGCCCCGCTTGCACCCATGACAGTGCAGAGCTATTGGGGCCAGTGCTATCAATGGGTGTGAGTGCTGACTGCTGCACCAACTGCCCCTCAGGAGCAGGGGGAGGTGGAGAAGCCTTAAGTGGTGATCAGGGCCAGCAGCTGCTGCTCCTACTGGGGACCAGTGCTAGGCACCAGCAGCAGGTACAAGTGGCAGCTCCAGTGCCGGCTGTGGGTACAAGCAGGGCTGGCACTGCCAGCAGGTACAAGCAGGGCTGGTGCTGGCAGTAAATTTGGGCACTGGATGGGACTGCGGTGCATGAGAGTAAAGAATTTTCAGTAACCGCCAGAGGCTCACCCTGATGTCAGCACCTGGAATCCCGCCTTGGTCTGGTGCTCCCGCTCACCTGCTCCACCATCCCACTGTGGCCAACACCCGCCATGTTCCGCACACATCCTCTGCTGGTCAGTGCACATCATAGCAACCATCTTTTCGGTTGTTCAGTTGTTCCACTGTTCGGTCAATTGCATATTAACCTTTTGTTATGTAGGATAAGGTCCCTTTAAACAGTAACACACACAGAGAGAGAAACCAAGATGGCGGTATAGGTAAACACCTGAACTGCTGCCTTGCGCAACAATTTCAAAACTACAAATAAAAGACAAAACAGACATCATCCAGAACCACAGGAAGGCTGACTGAGTGTAAATTCTATTCTACAACTAGAAGGAAATAGAAAAGCACACTAAGGCTCGGAGGAGATGCAGGATGCAGAGATACTGAGGTGCGTGCAGAGAGGACTTGCAACTGAGTGCGCAGCTGGCTTTCTCAAGCAGGAGGGAGACAATAGCTCCCAACTATGCTGAACTCCCATTCCGGGTGAGACTCCAGGGACCCAGACTCATTCGGGAAGAAAATGGATTGTCTGGCAGTGGGCGAAACTTGAAGGTGGCTTTCTCTCAGAGGTACTTGCAGCGATTGCCATGGGACACTGAGACCCAGGGGCCTTTTAGGGCAGGGCTGTTGGGAAAACAATGCTGTCTGCTCTGCCTTGAGACTCCAACCCATCCAAGCTGACTCCAACCCATCCAAGCTGAGCACAGAGGCTTTTGCAAGTCTTCTCCCAAAAGGGTATCTCCAGCACAGAAGTTCTCCCAGCATAGACACAGCTGATCCTCACAGCCAATTGGCCTGGAGGTCAATTCCTTCCAGTGATACCAACAACAATCAAGGCTTAACTACAGCAAGACTGTTGCACACAGCCCCCAAAAGAGTGCACCAAGAGTGTCCACCTCAGGTAACTGGGGAAGCTGAGCCACTGGGCCATAAAGGACACCTAGCACACAAAGCCACTCTATCAACTCAGGGAAGCAGCCAAAATGCAGAGACAAAGAAATAGGTCACAAATGAAAGAAATGGAGGAAAGCAAATGACTGGATATAGAGTTCAAAACTATGGTTATAAGGTTTTTCAAGAATTTTCTAGAAAAGGGTATTAAATATAGCTAGACCCTCAAGGATATGAAAAAAGACCAACTAGAAATTAAGCATACACTGACTAAAATAAAATCTATTATACAGATATCTAACAGCAGACTAGAGGAACACAAGAATCAAGTCAAAGATTTGAATTACAAAGAAGCAAAAAACACTCAACCAGAAAAGCAAAAAGAAAGAAGAATTGAAAAAATTTGAAGATAGTATAAGGAGTCTCTGGGACAACTTCAAGCATACCAACATCAGAATTATGGGGGTTCCAGAAGAAGAGAGAGAGCAAGATACTGAAAATCTATTTAAAGAAATAATGACTGAAAACTTCCCCCACCTGGTGAAAGAAATAGACTTACTAGTCCAGGAAGCACACAGAACCCCAAATAATTAAAATACAAAGAGCAAAAGACAAAGAGAGAATATTAAAAGCAGCAAGAGAAAAACAGTTAATTACCTACAAAAGAGCACCCATATGATTGTCAACTGATTTCTCAACAGACATTATGCAGGCCAGACAGGAGTGGCAAGGAATATTTCAAGTGATGAATAGCAAGAACCTACAACCAAGATTACTCTACCCAGCAAAGCTATCATTCAGAAATAAAGAGCTTCACAGATAAGAAAAAGCAAAAGGAGTTCATCACCACAAACTAGTATTATATGAAATACTGAAAAGTATTCTTTAAGAAGAGGAAGAAGAAGAAAAAGGTAAAGATAAAAATTACGGCTGAAACTGGTTTGGCTCAGTGGATAGAGCGTCAGCCTGCGGACTGAAAGGTCCTGGGTTCGATTCCGGTCAAGGGCATGTATCTTGGTTGCAGACACATCCCCATTGGAGAGCGTGCAGGAGGCGGCTGATCAATGTCTCTCTCTCATCAATGTTTCTGGCTCTCTATCCCTTCTCTCTTCCTCTCTGTAAAAAAATCAATAAAATATATATTTTTTTAAAAAAAGATAAAAATTATGAACAACAAATACATTTATATCAACAAGTGAATCTAAAAATCAAGTGAATAAAAAAATCTGATGAACAGAATAAACTGGTGAATATAATAGAATCAGGGGCATAGAAAGGGAGTGGACTGACAATTCTTGGGAGGGAAAGGGAAAAGGGGATGCGGGAAGATCCTGGACAAAAATCGTACACCTAAGGATGAGAACAGAGGGGGAGTTGCGGGGGTGCAGAGCAGAAGTGTGTGAGGTGGGAACAAGGTGGAGGGGAACTATGGGGAGGAAAAGAGAAACAATTGTAACAATCTGAACAATAAAGATTTATTAAATTAAAATAAATAAACAGAAACACACACACAACAAGGTTATATATTGATCAGCTGATGAAAAAAATTGTGACCAAGGCTCACAGGAACCTAGCCCTGTACTTTCCCTAGGGCACTATTTCAGTGCTCACTAATTCACTGTTCACGGAGACTTGATAGAACATAACTACCACAAATAACTAGAATCTACTGTGTGGGACAGCTAGTGGCTATATGAGTACATGGCTGGCAGGCTGAGGCAGGGGTGAGAAACGTGCCCTGGGCTTGGCCTCATCTTCCTGTCCTCTCCCTCAGGGATCAGAATCACCGAGGTGGACTGGCAGTGGCCAAAGAATGGTGCTGCCCACCACACCCAGGAGTACCCCGGCCCCGAGCTGGTGGTTCGCAGGGGCCAGATGTTCACCTTCATGCTGGAGTTGAACTGTCCCCTGGACAGCAAGGACACCCTCATCTTCACGGTGGAGACAGGTAACTGGCTCACAGCAGCCTCCACTGGTCCACGGTCAGAAACACTTGTCTTATGATCAGTGACCTAAGACCCTATAGTCGTCAGCCCAGACGAGGGGGGCGGGGGGAAGCAACAAATCCCAATAGGTGGGCTGAGCCCTGGATCCTGGAAGTTTTTGATGACAGCTTTCTGGAATGGCTGGGAGGTGCGGCAGCAGGCAGTGGATAGACAGGATGATGACTCTGGAATCCTGAGGACATCAGGACTCTGGAAGGTACAAGAAGTCAGCAGGCACCTTTGGAGCCCACACCCTTCTTTCCTGGCCAGACGAAAGGCAGACTTTGGGGCCTGTCACTTTCCCTTTGATCCAGGAGGTGGGTGGGAGTTAGGACAGCTGAGCACCCCATTCTGCCAAGGACCCAGTCTTGTCTTGGGGAGGCTCTTCCCCGCAGCAGCGTCCCAGCAGCTCTGGGAGGGAAGGCTGCACGTCCAGGCCCCAGGCCCGCGGCTTTCCTACTTTTCCAGAACTGGATTTCCTGGGGTGACTGGGTCTCCTGAGTGCCTCTCCTTTCCTCTCTAGGGCCCCAGGCTTCTGAGGCTTTCGGCACCAAAGCCACATTCCCGACATCGGAGCTGGAGGTGGGAAATGCCTGGACGGCAGTGAGGGCAGCTCAGAAGGAGAACACAGTGACCATCAACATCACCAGCCCTCCTGACGCCGTCATTGGCCGCTACCGGCTGAGCGCCAGGCTTTCCTCTCGTCGCAAACACAGTGACCGGAAGCTGGGCGAGTTTGTTCTCCTTTTCAACCCCTGGTGCCCAGGTAGGAGCTGCCAAGTCCGAGGCACGAGCTTTCCTGTTGTCCTAGAGGAAGGCTTGCCCTTAGAAAGAGCCTGGGAGGCAAGTCACTGGCTAGGGAGGTCAATGCTTGGTGAGAGCCAGGCCTAGGTGGAGGTGGGCACTGGGCAGAGGAACCTGGTAGCAGGTGCTCCATGGGAGCCTGTGCCGGGGGGACAGAAATTGGTGGTTTCTGTGCACAGAGGCCAGTGGGCAGCAATGGGGCCTGAGGCGGGAGGGCCCCAGGAGTGGGTAAGAGCTGGGCTTTAGCCATCAGACAGAGTTGGTTCGGTCCCGGCTCTCCCGTTGCTTCTCTCTGAGTCTCCCGTTTTCTCGTCTGTAATATGGGAATGACAGCCTACCTCTAAAGGTTATGGTGAGAATTCATATCACTGATGCTTGTAATATACAAAGCACATTATAAGGGGTTCTGGGGTCAGTATTCTTATTGGTATTTAAGTAATATGAGGTTGCTTTTGGCACGAGTAGGCTCAGCCAAAGACATGAGGAATCCTAAAATCTTCAGTCTTAGGATTGGGGTTGCTCCCTGCCTGGGGGAGATCGACAGGTGGAATGTAGCTTGACCTCCAGGATAGCCCGGGAGCCCAGCAAGCCCTTCTTGGCCTCTCCTGCCAGCCCGCCTCCCAGCACCTCCTGCAGCTGGTCCCTGCTGAGCCCCTTTGACCTCTGCTTTTCAGAGGATGACGTGTTTCTGGCCTCAGAGGAGGAGAGACAGGAGTATGTGCTCAATGACAGCGGGATCATCTTCCGAGGCGTGGAGAAGCGCATCCGAGCCCAAGGCTGGAACTTCGGGCAGGTCTCCAGGGGCACAGGCCACAAGGGGGACGCGGGCTAAGACACTCAAAAACTCATCCCAGGAGCCCTTTCTCCCAGGGGGGAAAAGCTGGCCAACTCCTAGAGCAAATTCCTTCCTTCATTCATTCATTTGTATTTTTTGTGTCAGGGCCTGTGCTGGGCCCTTGGGGAGGCAAAGGGCTTTGGATGCATTTGGAAACAGAAGTCAGTTCTTCTACACAAAGCTAAATAGCTTCGATCAAGCGTTCTCAGTCTCAAGCCCACACCAGCACCATGTGGAGGGCTCCTGAAAACAGGCGGATGGCTGGGCGCCACCCCCAGAGCGGCTGGCTCATGAAGGCGTGGGGAGGGAGTGATTTGCATTTCTAACTAGTTCCCACTTGAAGCCATTGCTGCTGGTCTGGGCCCACACCTGAGAGCCTCTGGCTTAGATAAACAGTTACAGTGCAGGGCGCGATGGGCAGGGGAAAGTCAGGGTAGTCGAGGTGGGAGCAGAGGGTGTTCAGAAGAGCATGAAAGGAAACGCTACCACAGGGCTTATGGGAGGCCACGTGGTATTAACAGGGCTGGTGTCCACCGTTGGGCAGGACCTGGACAGGCAGAGGGAAGAGCAGACAGGGCAGCAGGAGGGGGAAGTCGGAGGGTACCGAGGTTCTGCTGCCCAGCCAGAAGAAGGGTGGCAGGCAAGGGAAAGACCTTGACTGTGGCCTAGGAGTGGGTGTGGAAAGCATTTGGGGTCAGGGGCTGGGCGGGGATGATACACTTCTCAACATCCACTTCCTAGAGTCATATGGGAAAGTGAGGGTTCCCAGGCCCTCCAAATTTTCCAAGCCTGGATATTTTCATGGGTATGTAAAAACCTCCCAGTATTTCCATGAATTTGCCCAATTTACCAATTAACTCAAATGTAGTTGAAAAAAATTATAAAAGCCATACGAGGATGCCAGTGGGGTGGATGTGACTCCGGAGCCACCAGTTTACACTATTGACTGCGGGTTCTGGGGAGCCACGGGAGCTACTGAGCAGGAGAGGACATGATTAAGGCTGAGCTTCTGGTTCCCAGATGACTATTGAGGAAGGATTTCTAAGTCTTGGGGATGCTGGGATTTAGGGGAGGGTAGATTACAGGGAGGCAAACCCCCTGCACAACACCAGTGACTGACTGGGTGAGGTCATAGGAGGGTCTGGCATATGGTTGAGGCTCTGGCTCTAAGCACAGCCTCTCTGGGGACAGTTTGAGGAGGACATCCTGAACATTTGCCTCTCCATCCTGGACCGAAGCCCCAGTCACCAAAACGACCCAGCCACCGATGTGTCCTGCCGCCACGATCCCGTCTATGTCACCAGGATCATCAGCGCCATGGTGAGGAGCCCCACCATCCCTGCCAAGCTCTTGTTTTAATTCTCTACTGCTGCCTAACAAACCACCCCGAAACTCAGGCGTGTAAAACAACCATTTATTATGCTTACAATTTTGCAGATCAGGGACTTGGGCAGGGCACCATGCAATGGCTTGTCTCTGCTCCAAGATGCTGGGCAGGGGGTGTCTGAGTGGCTGCAGATGTCTGGGATGGACTGATGGAACCATCTATCTGGGTGGTCAATGGTTCTGGCGGCCAGTGTCCCCTGGCAGCCCTTGGTCTCTCCCCTACCGCACTTGCTGGGACTGGACCGTGAAGATGGCTTGCTTGTTCACGTTCCTGGCTGATGCTGGGATGGGATAGTGGGAGAGCTGTGGCTGGCCAGTCATCACTGTCTCTCCATGCAGCCTTTCCACGTGGCTGGCTTGGGCTTCCTCAGAGCATGGAAGTCTCAGAGTAACCAGGCATGGCACCTGGCTTCTCCCAATCTGATTGTTCCAGAAAGAGGAAATCGCAGCTGCCAGCGGCACAGCTCCTGGCCCTGGAAACCAGCGCAGCATCACTTGCACCATAGTCCTTGGCAAAGTAGTCACAGCAGCCAGAATCGGGGAGAGAGTACACAGACTCACCTCCCAGGAGGACTGCCATCTTTAGCCCATTACACACCAGTCCTCCCTCCTCAAAAAAAAAGGCCTTGTAGCTCTCTCTGAGAGAAAGCAAGTGTTAGACCAGTGGGTGGGTATTGTGATTACCAAGTGGGCAAAGCTGCTTTTCTCATATTTGATACTCTCATTCCCCCAAGACCTCAGAGAGATGTTGGAGCACAGGGACTCCAAAGCAGTGACCAGTCCTGACAGTGGAGCACTAGGGCCCTGGGGCAGGAGTCCTGAACTCCTTTTACTCACTTGCTGGGTGATCAGGGCAAGTCCCTTAACCTCTCTGACTTGCTCTCTCTTTTTTTATCTGAACACAAAAGTAAAATAATAGAACCTACTTGAAGCAGGTTGATATAGCATGCCCAAAGCTTTAGAGGAGTGCCTGGAACCCCGGAAGCACTTATTGAATGTTAGCCATCTCCACAATTATAATTCTACCAACAGTTCCCCAAAACACACCATTTAAAACAGGAAATGCTCTAAGACTGTAGATGATTTTCAACAATAGAGTAACCTGATGGGAGGTCACTGAATATAGTAAATGGTAGAGAAAAGTATAAATTTTAAGACAGTAAAAATTACAATTTTTAAAAGCAAGGAGTGACCCCCCCCCCCAAATGACTGGGTGGGCCAAAGCTGGGGATGATTTTACAATGGTGAGGCTGCTAAAGGGGGGAGCCCTGCCTGGTGGTGGACCCATCCGTCTGTGCAGGTGAACAGCAACAACGACCGGGGCGTGGTTCAAGGCCAGTGGCAGGGCAAGTACGGTGGCGGCACCAGCCCACTGCACTGGCGCGGCAGCGTGGCCATTCTGCACAAGTGGTTCAAGGGCAGGTTCAAGCCAGTCAAATACGGCCAGTGCTGGGTCTTCGCTGGAGTCATGTGCACAGGTACTCCAAAATTAGGCCACTTCTCTCATTTACATTTATTTGCATAGATCTTTTCTCTCCTCTCCTCTCCCTTCCCCACCCACAAAAAAAAAAAAAAAAAAGACCCAGTCTTTCTTTTCTGGTGAAGGGGAAATAGAAGTCTGGTTAACGAAGAGAGAAAGCAGATAGTTCATTTACGTGACTGTGCATCATTTATTTGGCCGAAGGAGTCCCACCTCCCTCTGGAACTCATTGAGTGCCTTTGGGCAAATCCTATGGCCCCACAGCCTCTGTCCCCTTGGGATTCCAAGGCTGTGACATGGCTTCCAAGGTCCTGCCAGCCTTGGAGCCTGTCCATTCAAAAGTGGGGGATGGGGCAGTAGTATGCCCAGAAGTCCCCTGACTGAAGGTAGAGGAGATGGTGGTGTTTGTGCACGTGGAGACAGGAGTCCCGGCCCTGACAAAGTAGACAAAGATGAAGAGGAGCCTGTGGTCAGAAAAGAGGGGGGCAGCAAGCTAAAGGAGCCAGACCCCTCCCCAGTGCAGGGTCCTGGCCTGCTCCTGGAGCCTCACCAGCCTCCTACTCTTCAGTCCTTAGGTGCTTGGGCATTGCAACACGGGTTGTGTCCAACTTTAACTCGGCCCATGACACAGACAGGAACCTGAGTGTGGACAAATACGTGGACTCCTTCGGGCGGACCCTGGAGGACCTGACGGAAGACAGCATGTGGTAGGTTCCAGACCCGCTGGGTCCCAGGGCTCCCTGAGGCAGTCCCTAACCTAGAGCCCAACACTCCTGAGTTGAGCCAGTTCTGGGAAGAGTGAGAGGCACCCTGAGTGTGGTGACTCTGCTGAGATGCAGGAGTCTTTGGACACGTGGCTCAGAGGTCACGAGGAGGCTCGAGGTCTGACTGCCTTGAACAGCTGGTCCTCCCCTCTGTGGGGCAAAGCCCTCCCCAGAGTCCTGTGACTATTACATTTTTTAAAAAAATTCCTGTGCTTTGAAATTCCAAAGGTACAAAATGGGCCACAGTGGTAAGTCACCCTCCCACCCAGGCCCGGCCTCCCTGTCCTCTTCGAGGAGGCAGCACTGTGATCAGCTTCTCCTATCTCTTCCCAGAGAGTCTCTGCAGACACAGAACATGCACGTAGTGAATACACACCTGCTTTTTAATATTGGCAGCTTTGTGGAATTAGGCAGACCTCGTCTTATTGCACATTTTATTTATTGTGCTTCACTTTATTGCACTTCACAGATGTATTTTTGATCAATTGAAGGCAAGGCCCCTCTTCCCCCACATAAGCAAAAAAATCACAACTTGTTTATTGTGATACCTCGCTTTATTGCAGTGGTCTGGACCCAAACCCAAAACATCTTCCAGATCTGCCTGTACTATCATCTTGCTTTTACATGTAACAACTTTATATCAGTACATTCAAGGTTTTCTTATTATTTGTAGTGTGTAAAGTAATGTTACACTAGTGTATGCGAGGCCCAGTTCTAAGTGCTACAAATATACTAACTCACGTATTCCTCCGAAGAACCTTGTGAGCTAGATGGTATTATTATCTCTATTTTGCAGATGAGGAGCCTGAACAGAGAGGTTAGGTAACTTGTCTAAGGCTATACAGCTAGTGAGTGGGGACCAGCAGGGGTGTGCACCTGGTCTGCCTTTCGATTATATGGAAACAATCATTGTTTATCTAACCATCTCACATGGATGGACCAAATGGTTGCCTTTTATAAACAAGGCTTCAGTAAATAACCTCGTCCGAATGTTCATACATATACAAGTTGTCACACAAGTCAACTTTCCAAAGAGCAGAGGGAACCAGGAAGAACACACAACACAGAGCACAGACAACCTTGGCAACCCTATGCCCAGGAGCCCTTCCCCCACCCTTCTCCTGCCTCACATCACCTGCCTCTCTTCTCCCCTTTCCTCCTCTTTTTGCTTCTCTTCACTCCCTGTCCCCATAAGAGCACCACAAAAAGGAACAGACCTTCTTTTGGATGTTGGGGCCTCTGTCACATTCAGGCTATCACTGTCTTCCTGTTTTCCCCCAGATGCTTATTAAGATGTGTTCCCAAAGACCATTACCTACCAAACAAGGGTTCGGAGGCAGCTGTAAAGATGCCACATTGGACCAACTAGGTTTCTCTCTGCTGCTTCCTTGCTGTGTGACCCTGTGTCACCTTTCCTCGTCTTGCAGTCTCATCTTTAACGTAGGAAACTTAAAATAAAACCTGAGATCCTTACCAAAACCTACAGAACACTGCATAATCTGAACCCTACTTGCATCCCATGCCCAGAGATACTTACATACTTTCTGTTCCTTGAACACACTAAAGCTTTTTCTTGCCTGGAGAGCCTTTGCACATACTATTCCTCCTGCCTGGAACACTGTTCCCTTCACTCCCCCCATGGATACTTCTTTCTCCTTTAAGTCTCATCTCAGATGTCATTTACTTACAGTTAGCCTCCAGCAGTTATGCTCTATCTCAGGCCCCTCTTCTCACAGCATTTATTGTTCTTTGCATTTGTTTTTATTTATCTGCTTACTTAATTTAATTGCCTATCTCCCCATCTGTCTCCTTTGTTAGAATGTAAGCTGCATGAGAGCAAGGATCTGTCTTATTTGCAACTGTATTTCTAGTATCTTAAACAACAGATTCTTCACACACACACACGCACAAACACGATATGTTCTCATCAGTCCAGTTGAATAAATGGCTCACAAGATTCCGCCACAGCACTCTTGTAGAGTACCAGCCCAGGATGGCTCCCACTAGGAACTTCCCCTAACTTGGGCCTCTGTGCTCACGGTAGGCCATCCTTCCCCCTCCTCTCTCTGTGGCAGGAACTTCCATGTCTGGAATGAGAGCTGGTTTGCCCGCCAGGACCTGGGCCCCTCTTACAATGGCTGGCAGGTTCTGGATGCCACCCCCCAGGAGGAGAGCGAAGGTATGGGCTCAGCCGGGTGGGTCCCAGACACCTGCTTTTCCTTACCTGTGCTGCTCACCCCTACCCCTCCTGCCCAGGTGTGTTCCGGTGCGGCCCGGCCTCAGTCACTGCCATCCGTGAGGGCGACGTGCACCTGGCCCACGATGGCCCCTTTGTGTTTGCGGAGGTCAATGCGGACTACGTCACCTGGCTCTGGAATGAGGATGACAGCAGGGAACGTGTGTATTCAGACACGAAGAAGATTGGGAGGTGCATCAGCACCAAGGCTGTGGGCAGCGACTCCCGCGTGGACATCACAGGCCTCTACAAGTATCCAGAGGGTAAGGCCAGCAAGGTGGCCTCCATCAGCCTCCCAATGACCCGACCTCTGCAGAGGGACAACCATGGGTGGCAAGGCCAGGCCCTTTCCCGGATGTTCTGGTGGTGGTGGCATCCTTCAAAGCACTGTCTCTGTGCTTTGAGCCAAGTACCTATAGCTTCTATTAATAGCTTCTTCTGTTTTCTATGATTTCCCACATCTAATGATAATAGCTACATGTCCTTGAACACTTACCATGTGCCAAGCACTGTATGAGCTATGTTCACATCCTATATAATAAAGAGGTAATATGTAAATTAACCATCATGTCCTCCCACAAGATGGCCACCCCCATGTGGTCACAATATGGCCACCACAAGATGGCCAGCAGGGGAGGGCAATTGGGGGCAATTGGGCCAGCAGGGGAACAGTTAGGTATCGATCAGGCTGGTAGGGGAGCAGTTAGGCAGCTATCAGGCTGGCAGGCAGAAGCAGTTAGGGGCAATCATGCAGGCAGGCAGGCAGGCAGGCAAGCAGTTGGGAGCCAGCAGTCCCAGATTGTGAGAGGGATGTCCAACTGCCGGTTTAGGCCTGATCCCACAGAGATCGGGCCTAAACCGACAGTTGGACATCCCCCATGGGGTCCCAGATTGGAGAGATTGCAGGCTGGGCTGAGGGACACTCCCCACCCCCATGCATGAATTTCATATACTGGGCCTCTAATATAATAATAATTACTATAAACATAGTGATGATAGTAGTAGACTTTTTTTAACTTGAACATCTAGGATACTTCGCACTATGGCCCAGTTCAAAATTAATAATCCTATATAATAAAAGCCTAGATGGTATCATGCCCTTATTTGACACCCTAGCACAAGGTCGTCACAAGATGGCTGCCACAAGATGGTTGCATGCATAGCGGAGGCAGGGCCTGGTGGCCACTCCACATGGTGAGGCCTGGAGGTCCCGCAGCTCTGCACAGCGCAGAGGAGGCTGGTCCCAGTGTCTCCCTGCCTTGAGCAGAGGAGGTGGGTCCCAGAAGAGGAGGCAGATCACAGCAGGGGAGGGAAGTTGGGGGCAATCAAGCCAGCAGGGGAGCAGTTAGGCATCAATCAGTCTTTCAGGGGAGCGATTAGGGGGCAATAAGGCAGGTATGCAGGCAAGTAGTTAGGAGCCAGCAGTCCCAGATTGTAAGAAGGATATCCGACTGCTGACTGCCTATGGGATCAGGCTTAAACCAGCAGTTGAATATCCCTCAAGGGGTCCCATATTGGAGAGGGTGCAGGCCAGGTTGAGGAACAACCTCCTCCCTCCATGCATGAATTTCATGCAGCAGGCCTCTAGTAATAATAATGACAATAACAGCAGTGCCTGTTTATCATCTGTCAAAGCTTATGCCATGGTCACTAATTTGTGCTCTCTCTCTCTAAAAAAAAAAAAAAAAGAAAAGAAAGAAAAGAAAAAAATAGCCCCAGCCTGTTTGGCTCAGTGAATAGAGCCTGCAGACTGAAGGGTCCCAGGTTCAATTCTGGTCAGGGGCACATGCCTGGATTGCAGGCTCCATCTCCCCCCTGGGGGCATGCAGGAGGCAGCCAATCTAGTGATTCTCTGTCATCATTGATGTTTATCTTTCCCTTACTCTTCCTCTCTGAAATCTATAACATATATATTTTAAAAAATACAATAAAAATAAATAAAATGTTTAAAGTTATTTACATAGTCCAGAACCAAACAGAATGCATATGACTGAGGTCTACATATGGCTCTTGGGCTGCCAATGCGAGACCTCCAGCAGCCATGGGAAATTAGAGTGAAGAGAGGGCAGGTGGTTTTGCGCAGAGAAGAGGGGAAATGAGAAGAGGTGGTGAGATGCGCGATGCCCTGCAGGGTCCCGGAAGGAGAGGCAGGTGTACAGCAAGGCCGTGAGGAAGCTGTTCGGAGTGGAAGCCTCTGGGAGGAGGGCCCGGATCCGCAGGGGCGGCGGCCGCGGTCTCTGGCGCGATGACCTCCTAGAGCCCGCCGCCAAGCCCAGCATCACGGGCAAGTTCAAGGTGCTGGAGCCGCCCATGCTGGGCCACGACCTCAAGCTGGCCCTGAGCTTGACCAACCTCACCTCCAGGGGCCAGCGGGTCCGAGTCAACCTGAGCTGCGCCACCATCCTCTACACCCGCAGGCCGGTGGCCGAGATCCTGCGAGAGTCCCACGCAGTGCGGCTGGAGCCCAAAGAAGGTAAGACCGCCCCGCCGGGTGGGACCTGGCAGCCCAATCCCTTTTCCAGGAGGGTTGGGGCGGGGCTTGGCTTCCCATAATCCTACATTCATCCCCAGGGAAGAAGAGGGTAATCCTAGCAGTTGCTCAGTGCCTTGCCTCTGGTCTGCTCTTTCCAGATGAGAAAGCTGAGGCTCAGAGGGGCTAACTAATGAGAATAGTAATAAAAGTCCACAATCATCTTGGTGGCAAACTGACCTAATGGTGAGAGGATTTATAGTCCTTGTTCATCAAATTAGTATAAATATTTACATGCCGAATAAACACCTGCTGGGAGCATTTCATACCCCAGGGAATATGCTTAGTCACCTTCTCCAGTCCAAGTGCCCTCATGAGAGGGGTAGGTGAGTAAGAGATGTATAGTAAATGCTTACACATGCCAGACCCTGTCCTGAGAATTCAACTCACACCCAGAAAAGGGAAGTCACAAGTCCAAGGTCACACAATCAGGATGTGTAGAGGCAGGACTCACACCAGTCTGAGCCCACAGCAAAAGCCAGGGCACATTGCACAGCTGGCCCTGTTGCCTGACTGCAGGCTTTGGAGAGGCGGGTGCGGTAAGCCCACACAGACTATGCTTGACGTGCCTAATGGGTACATTTGCCTGAAATGCACCTTTGATATTTTGAACCAAAACATCATCCTTTTGAAGATTTTTGCACAATTTTAAGTTACTTTATTCTGCTTTTCAATATATGTCTTTCAACGATTTTTTGTATAATCTTTACACAGCACTTCATCTACAATTTACTAAATGTATGCCATTTGATTATTCTTTCTCTTTTTCCTACTCTCTGCCTTCCTACCTATCTGTCTTTCTCCCTCTTTCTGTCTCTATCTATCTCTTCACATACCTTCTGAACTCCAAGGATTCAATTAAACAAAGAAACTGTAGCTCTGGGCCAATTTATGGTGAGGGAAACTTGTGTATCTTGACAAGGCGTGAAAACATATGAAGGAGGTGTCATTTAATTTTCACAAAATCTAAATTATACTTTATAATGAAATATTAATTAACATATATTTTCTCCTGGCTTTTAGCAATTTTTTTCATATTGAAAGTAAACACTCATTAATGACTGAGAGCACACAAGAGAAAGATCACCTATGATCCTGCCACCCACCTACAAATGAACATATTTTCCTTGCAAATTTTTTTTTCTTTTATATAAATTTATTTATTTATTTATTTATTTAAATTAATTTTTATTAATTTTTTATACATATTTCCCCATTGCCCCCCCTCCCTCCCAGGCGTACCCCGACCCCCCAGTGTCTGTGATCATTGGTTATGTTTATAAGCATCCTTGCAAATTTTTAATGCCTGTTTGCTTTCTGAAAAAGTTTTAATTATATTGCAAATACTCATTGATGCCCTGCTCTTTACACTTTACATTGTAATTTAAATTTTTATAAGCCTTTCATTAACATAATTTTAATAGATGTGTAAACTGTAAAATACATAGTGATATATTTTATCTTTTTTTTCTCTTTTGAGTAGTTATCAGCTTATTACTATTTAAAAATACAAACACTATCAAAATCGGTTTGGCTCGGTGGATAGAGCATCGGCCTGCGGACTGAAGGGTCCCAGGTTCGATTCCGGTCTAGGGCACATACCTGGGTTGTGCTCACATCCCCAGTGGGGGGCGTGCAGGAGGCGGCTGATCGATGTTTCTTTCCCATCAATGTTTCTAACCATCCCTCTTCCTTCCTCTCTGTGAAAAATCAATAAAATATATTTTTTAATAAATAAAATAAATAAATAAAAATACAAATACTAATATAAACAACTTGATGCAAAAAATACCCTCTTTCTCACCTGAATTTTTTATTATTTTATTAGAATACATTCATAAACATGGAATTACTACGCTAAATGGTATGTCTATTAAAGTATAAAATGTATTAACATTTATCACTTCTTGATTTGTGGTCATTTTTAGCAGTTTTAGATTTACAGAAAATTTTAGTAGAAAGTACAGAGAGATCCCATATACCCCCTCACCACCTCCCATCTTTCCCTATTATTAAAATCTTGCTTTAGTGTGAAACATTTGTTATAATTGATGAGCGAATATTGATACAATATTTATAACTAAAATCTATAGATTACATTAGGGTGCACTGTATTGTACAGACTATGGGTTTTGACAAATGTATAAATGACATGTATT
Source organism: Lasiurus cinereus (assembly GCA_011751065.1). Classification (NCBI taxonomy): domain Eukaryota; kingdom Metazoa; phylum Chordata; class Mammalia; order Chiroptera; family Vespertilionidae; genus Lasiurus; species Lasiurus cinereus. The sequence goes on along the minus strand of JAAGEH010000006.1, from coordinate 30,925,001 downwards.
CTCCACTGGAATATCACACAGAATAGTTTCACTGCCCTAAAATTGCAAGTTGTTGTTTTGTTTTGTTTTGTTTTGTTTTGTTTTGTTTTAACCAACTCTTTCTTCCCTCCCTCTCCTTGAACCTCTGGCAACTACTGATCTGTTTACTGTCTCCATAGTTTTGCCTTTTTGAGAATGTTCTATAGTTGGAATCATAGAGCCTTTTCAAATTGGCTTCTTTCATTTAGAAACATGTACTTAAGATTCCCCGTGTGTGGGGGGGGGGGGGTTGGTAGCTAATTTCTTTTTAGTGCTGAATAATATTACATTATATGCATACTAGAGCCCTGATGCACAAAAATTTGTTTAAGAGTAGGCCTTCCTTCCCCTGGCTGCCGGCACCAGCTTCCCTCTGGCATCCAGGACCTGGGCTTCTCTTCACCAGCCGCCGGTAGGCACCCAGAACCCAGGCTGGCTTCCCTCCCATCCTGGCTTCATCAGGAAGGACGTCCAGAATGACGTCAGGTCTAATTAGCATATTACCCTTTTATTATTATAGAAAATAACACAGTTTATTTATCCATTCACCTACTAAAGGGCAGATTTCTTGGTTGCTTCCAAGTTTTAGCAGCTATGAAGAAAGCTGCTATAAACATCTGTGTGCAGGTTTTTGCATGGACAGTTTTCAAATTTTGGGGGTAAACAGCAAGGAGTGTGTTTGTTGGATGGCAAAGAGTATGTGTAGTTTTCTAAGAAACTGCCAAACTGTCTTTCAAAATGGCTATGCCATTTTGCATTTCCACTAGCAACAAGTAAAAGTTCCTGCTGCTTTACATTCTCTCCAACACTTGGTGTTGTCAATACTTTGGATTTTTGCCATTCTAATCGGTGTGTAGTAGTATCTCATTGTTGTTTTTATTTGCAGTTCTTTAATGATTTAAGACGTTGAGCATCTTCTCATATGTATCTGTATAGCTTCTTTGGTGAGGTGTCTGTTCAGATCTTTGCCCACTTTTTAATTATGTTGCTCATTTTCTTATTGTTGACTTTAAGGGTACTTGGTATATTTTGGATAGCAGCCCTTGATCAGATATATCTTTTTTAAAATATATTTTATTGATTTTTTACAGAGAGGAAGAGAGAGGGAGAGAGAGTTAGAAACATCGATGAGAGAGAAACATCAATCAGCTGCCTTCTGCACACTCCCTCCTGGGGATGTGCCCGCAACCAAGGTACATGCCCTTGACCTGAAAGGAACCTGGGACCCTCCAGTCCGCAGACCGATGCTCTATCCACTGAGCCAAACCAGTTAGGGCTATCAGATATATCTTTTGCAAATACTTTCTCCCAGTCTGTGGCTTATCTTCTCATTCTCTCAACAGTGTCTTTCACAGTGCAGAATTTTATAATTTTAATGAAGTCCAACTTGTCAATTTTTTCTTTCATGGGTTGTGCCTTTAGTGTTGTATCTAAAAAGTCACCACTATACCCAAGATCTCTATGTTTTCTCCTAGGAATTTTATAGTTTTGCATTTTACACTTAAGCTTACGATTTATTTTGAGCTCAGTTTTGTAAAGAATATAAATCTGTGTCTACATTTATTTATATTTGTTTATTTATTTGTATTTGAATGTCCAGTTATTTCAGCATTAAGTTTTTAAAAAACTATAATTTCTTCATTTGCTTCCTTTGTGAGTATATTTATGTGGCTCTATTTCTGGACTATCTATTCTGTTCCATTGATGTAGTTGTCTGCTCTTTACAAGTACCATACTGTTTTGATTATTGTAGCTTTTAGTGAATCTTGAAGTTAAGTAGTACTGGTCCTTTGATCTTATTTTTCTTCAATATTATGTTGACTCTTCTGATCTTTTGCCTCTCCATATAAATTTTAGAATCAGTTTTTCAATATCCACAAAATAACTTACTGGGATTTTGATAGGATTGCCTTAAATATAAATCAAGTTGGAAAGAACTGACATCTCAATAATATTGGATCTTCCTATTCATGAACATAGACTATCTCTCCATTTATTTGTTTGTTTGACTTGTTTCATCAAAGTTTTGTTCTTTCCGCATATAGATCTTGTACATATTTTTTCAGATTAATGCCCAAGTATTTCATTTTGGTGATGCTAGTGTAAATGGTACTGTGTTTTTAATTTTAAATCTCACTTCATTGCTGGTTTATAGAAAAGTGATTGTATATTGATCATATATCCTGTAACCTTGCGGTAATCACTTATTAGTTCCAGGATTTTTTGTTGTTGTTGTTCTTTTGAATCCTGTACATAGATGATCATGTCATCTGTGAAAAGTTTTCTTTCTTCCTTCCTAATCTGTATGCTTTTTATTTCCTTTTCTTGTCTTATTGCCTTAGCTGGGACATTCAGTACAATGTTAAAAAGGGGTCACGAGAGGGGACATCCTTGCTTTGTTCCTGATCTGAATGGGAAAGTTTTGAGTTTCTCACCATAAAGTATGCTGTCAGCTGTAGGTATTTTGTAAATCCTCCTTATCAAAGTTCTTGGGGAACAGAGAGTGTGAGCCAAGTTCAAGGCTTTAAGAACCTTTTCCACAAGTCTAATACTCAGAGGTAGGAAGGAAACAGAAATAAAGAAAGCAGCAGCAATAGAGCAGTAGAGGATGGCAGGGTCTGGAACAAACTGGGAAAGGACATGGTACATAATAATTTATATGTATGTCAAAAAATAGCCCAAATATGACTGACAGTCAGATATGGCCTGTGGTAATCTATACTCACAAGAAAAGAATAGCTGAAACTGGTTTGGCTCAATGGATAGAGCGTCAGCCTGAGGACTAAAAGGTCCCAGGTTCGATTCCGGTCAAGGGCATGTATCTTGGTTGCGGGCACATCCCCAGTAGGGGGCGTGCACGAGGCGCCTGATTGATGTTTCTCATCGATGTTTCTAATTCTCTATCCCTCTCACTTCCTCTCTGTAAAAAATCAATAAAATACATTTAAAAAAAGAAAGAAAGAAAGAAAAGAATACATAGGTAGTGTGTTTGTGGGTGGTGAAAGAGACAGAGATAGCCAGGACCAGAGGAGTTTAGAAGGCAGAGAGCACAAGATCACTGGATGAGGGTATCAGTGAAGGCTTTTCATTATTGGTGGGGCTAGTTAAGACTGGACGTTACTGGGGAGGAAGGATTTGGAGAACTGTAAGGAAATTGACCTCCTCCCTCGACTGGAAGCTTGAGACAGGTCTTTGGTCTCCCTTTTCTCTGAACCTAGCACATAGCAGGTGCTTAATAAAGTGAGTGAATTCCTGATGGGATGAATGATTGTTGAACTGAGAGATTTCCATCTGCAATGACTAGGGAAAGTTTAAAGACATTTCCAGGAACTCTTAGAGAGACAACTGATGTCATGGTAGCTGACTGGCCTGAATTTGAATTCCACCTCATCTTAGCTCCTTGATTCACTTGCCAGGTGACATTGGACAAGAAATTACCCTCTCTGATCCTCCTTAGATTTCTTCATCTGAGAACTGATAATGATAATGCCTGCTTCTGGTTGGTTGTAAGGACCAGAAAGAGTGTAACTATGAATTGAACATTCCCTTCCTCTTTCTGGGTCCCATTGAAAAAGAACATTGGATTCCCAACTCCTACCTCTGCTTTCTCTTCCAGAGAAAAAGGTCCCAATCACAATATCTTATTCTCAATATAAGGAAGACCTGACAGAGGACAAGAAGATCCTGCTGGCTGCCATGTGCCTTGTCACCAAAGGAGAGAAGCTCCTGATAGAAAAGGACATTACGCTGGAGGACTTCATCACCATCAAGGTGACCCCTGTCTGCATCCACCACCCTGTTCCTGGCCAAGCTGAGGGAGGAAATCAGAGGCTGGAGGGTGTGTGTGTGTGTGTGTGTGTGTGTGTGTGTGTGTGTGCTTTTGGCTCTGGCTTCAACTCTCCTGGGTGAGAGAAATGGCATGGATGCAGGGGGATGGATATAATGATGGAGCTAGGTAACTGGGTGTGTGAAAGCAAGGAGTAGAGATGATTTTGCCCCATCCTCTGACCCACAGGACCATGGGTTTTTTGGGGGAAATGAGGATGAGAAGGGATGATTTTATGGGTATTGCCCCTCTAGGTGTTGGGCCCGGCCATGGTGGGGGTAGCAGTTGTAGTGGAAGTGCTGGTGGTCAACCCCCTCTTGGAGAAAGTAGAAGACTGTATGCTGATGGTGGAAGGCAGTGGACTTCTCCAGGGACAGCTCAGCATCGAGTAAGTGCCAGCCTGGGGAGGTGGAAGTGGGGAGGGAAGGCTGCCATTCTTCTAAGATGGGCTATAGAGAAACTGCTAGTGTGACCTTGATCTTGAGGTTTCTGGAGAGCCACCGACTGGCAGGACAGATCAGGAATGGGAAAGGGCTGATGGTCTGCTTTTCTCCTTTTCCCTTTCCCCAGTGTACCCAGCCTGGAACCCCAGGAGAGGGCCTTGGTCCAGTTCAACATCACCCCCTCCAAGAGTGGCCTAAGGCAGCTGCAAGTGGACTTTGTCAGCTCCCAATTCTCAGACATCAAGGGCTTTGTAATCATCCACGTGTCCACAGCCAAGTGATGGGCCACAAGGGGATGAGAGTGGAGGAGATGGTTCTCGTTCCTCTCCCATCCACCTTTTTGCCTATGCCATGTGGAAGCCAGGAGCCCTGGGTTCAAGTCCTGCTTCAGCTTCTGCCCCACTCTGTGAACTTGGGCAAGTCCCTTCCTCTCTTGGGCCTTGGTTTCCTGTCTGTAAAATGAGGTCTTAAACTCAGTAATCCTTAAACTTTTGGACAATGGTGGATTATGTAGGGAGCCTTTACCAGCTTCATCTCATCACCCTGGTTGCTGGAGGCTGACAGATCAAGCATCAGAGTAACCCCAACCCACCTGGCACTGCCACGTCCTGACAGGGAGGTCACCGGCACCCTGGCTGACTCCTGTCTCTCGTTGCTTCTCTCTTAGCTCTTCAATGCTCTGACCACATCCAGACCCAAGGCTCTCCTCCTGGCTCTTACAAAGAACCCAAAAGTTTTCAAGCTGAAACCTAAATGTTTCTTAACATTCCCATTTTATATAGAGTAAAGAGCCTTGACCACAGACTTGTGCTTGCCATTTACACCTTTTAAGTTTTACCCCAAAGTCATGTTCCTAAAGAGCATTAGATTTGAAGGGAAGGGAGATTTTCTCTCAATGAAGACACAGGCCCAGAATCTGAGGGGTTACTTCTGCCTAGAAGAAACTGAAGATAGAAAAGGATCCATTAAGACTGGGTTACATTTGGGTATTCAGCCCCAGATCTGATCTAGTTATGGTCATAAATGATCTCGTGCAACCAGTCCAGTGTTGATTTACTTCTTTTGAACCAGGATAGTGTTGACTTTGCAGAACATTCCCAAGCACTTACCTATGCACAATCACACTCTTAGCATCAAACAGGACAGAGACCTGTGGGATGAGGACCATCGTGAAGACTTCCAGGTTCTGAAAATAACCACACCAGACATGAAAATCAGCTGCAAAATGTTCTACACAAAGGAATGATAATTAATCATATAACTGAAGACTAGAGTGAAGGAATAAAATGGAGTCACAATGGTCACACTACTAAATTATTAAAATAAAGTAGACTGAAGCATGAGGAAACAATTCTACTCTTTTTTTAATATATTATTATTGATTTCAGAGAGAAAGAGAGAGGGAGAGAGAGATAGAAACATCAACGATGAGAATCATTGATCGGCTGCCTCCTGCATGCCCCTACTGGGGATCAAGTCCGCAACCTACGCATGTGCCCTTGATGGAAATCAAACCCGGAACCTTTCAGTCTGCAGGCCAACGCTCTATCCATTGAGCTAAACTGGCTAGGGCAATTCTATTCTTTTTTTATTGATCCTGGGAACTTATACTTTTGAACTTTCCAGTCCTATATGAATACTTGGACCCAAATCAGGTCATTGTACAACAATGTCTGGCTATACATCAGACCCTCTGGTTGACTATCTAAGTGACTGTGAGAAGAAATTGTTTCATTGTCCAGATCACTGGACATATGAAAATTACCACCTCAGACCAACCCATAGGCTAAGAATAGAGACCTGATTCCTCTCAAGAATGTACTTTTTACTATAAGAACCATCAGCTTTTCTTTCGCCTTCTGAACACTCTGAATGTTCTGAGGTATGTTTCCAGTTTACTAACCCTAAGACCCTTGAATAAATCTTGTTATTTTATTTCTAGCCAAAGCTTCTTGACTCTTTGGAGTATGTTTGACATAATTTAAGTATGAACTACAGCAACAAAGCAGGCTCATTTACAATGAGACACCTCCTTGATGCCAACTCAAGTGGGAACAATTATGTAGTGGGTCTTTTCAAAAAGGGGGTCAGGCAAATGCATGGACAGTCTTTGATGGATGATCCTTCTGACCAAGGCCTCAGTAAAGGCATTTCTCTGATGATTCTACACAGCATGGGGACAGCTTAGAGAACCCAGATGAGTGGATGCAGACCCTTGTGCTGCCTCAGCTCTCAGACCGCCTTTCCAAACTTAGTTTTGGATGCTGGTCTCCTGTGAGAGGGGCAGCTGGAGGTTCAGAGCAGGCAGCTACTTCCTCAGGATTGAGCAGTAAGAAGGGGCTCTGGGAGCTGAAGACAACAGAGACAATCTCCCACTCTTGGTCCAAAAGACAATTCTTTCAGCAGGGAAACTGAGATGGTCTCGCCTCGTGGTGACCCCAGATCCTCATTCTTCCAGCAAACGCCATTGCCTATCTTCTTCAAACTCAGGTTGAATTTCCAGATAGCTGTCTCTGAGTTAGAGTTTCGGATGCAGGATGTTGATTGAGAGGTGGCCTAGGAATCAACCCCCAACCTCAAACTAAGTTCTTACCCCGGATTAAGCTTTCATCCCAACCTCAAACCAAGTTCTGACTGCAGACTGAACCAAGACTGAGCTCTAATCCTGATCTCTAATTGAGCCCTGAACCTAGGCTGAGTCTTCATTCCAAACAGAATCTGATCCTGGTCTGAGCTCTGATCCCACGCCGAGCCCTCATCCAGCTTTATCCTGAGTTCTGATGTTGATCTGACCCCAGCCAGATAGAATTCTAGGCCTTGGTTTTGTATTTCTCATCCACATCTGAACTTCTCAAATGAGGACCCACACACTGCTCTGGTGTACTTGAAATCACTGGGTAAACTTACCTGTCAACTGAACCAGGGATCTGAGCTCACCTTCCTTTCCCTCTGAGGTAGTTGGGCAGAAATATGTAAGAAGTGGTGAACCCCTGGATTCTTCAGCTCTGTCATGCTGTGGGGGTCTGTATTCCCAGCCCAGTTACCCAGGGGTAGATATAAAAGCTGGATCTGACCAAGGCCCTCTCCTCCACGCATGTTGGTTTTTTTCCAGGTGAAACTAATATATTGTAATGCTTCTTCAACTAAACAGTTGAGAACATAGCATACATGCTCTCCATAACCCAACTTTAATTTTGAAGAAGGAAAATCTGCAGTTCTCCCAAATGATCAAAGCTCAGATATTAAGTTAGATATGGTTGCACTGGGGTCATCATATTCCTGAAGCTGCTCAAAGGGGCATCCTGCTTTTTAATCAGCCAAGCAGCAAAGTGCAAAATAGGTAGAACTCTTCACCAGGCGCGGTAGGCAGTGCAAAACAGTGTCTGCATGGGAGCTTCAGGATATTCTTCCAGAGGAGTTCCTCCTCCTAGCGAACAGCTTCAGCTTCTCCACCAGGTCCTAAGTCACCAGGAACATGGGGCAGGTCACTTCTGAATGGGTTTTGTTTGCTTGATTGTCATTTTGTTTTGTTTTGTTTTGTTTTGTCTTTGTTTTTGTTCATCTTCACCTGAGAATTTTTTTTCCATTGACGTTAGAAAGTGAAGAGAGGGAGGGAAAGAGAGAGACACATTGATTAGTTGTCTCCTGCATGCACCCCAACCAGGGCCTGGGATTGAATTTACAACTCAGGAATTGAACCCATGACCCTTTGATATGCAGGCCAGAGCTCTAACCACTTAGCAAGACTGGCCAGGGTTGATTGATTTTTTTATTCTTATTTTTCATGTTAAGCTTGATTTCCTAGAGGACACCCTGGGTTAGTATGTGATTAGTCAGAGATAGTGCTTAAAAGCCTTTGCTGATGAATCTGTGGGTAGTTTCAGGAATGCATTCAAAGTTCAAGCATTCTACAAGTGTTATCCATCTTTTTACATTCTATGTTTACACGATCTCATGTTTGGCTCTGTCCCTCTGGTCTCTCTCAGGTGCTCCCAGCCCTGGGCATGAGCGCAGTCTTCCAGACCACTAGAGACAAGTAGGATCTTGGCAAGACCCACTTCCCAGATGTCCCTTGTTAAATTTCCAGCTGGTCTATCTGTCTGTTGCTTGCCCTGTCAGCATGGAGACCTTAAGTTAGCCATGATAGTGGCCTCTGATTGTTTGCCACTGATAATCCCATTGTTTTTGACAGCACCCCTGCATTGGGTGCATTATTTAAGACCAAGATGTGGTTGTCACAAGGTAGTGTATTTACTTGCAGCAAGTAAAGGAGACTGGGCATTTATATCCAAAGCTCTGTCTCCCCGAAGGGAGGCTTAGCCATTGTTTATAAACACTACTTGGTTAATTACACATTGATTTCTTCTTTGTAGTTGGTACATTTATCTGGTTGGGTTGCTGTCATGCTCAACCTGCTTACAGCTGGTCTGTAAAATATTGTGCCACATTTTAACATTTAGTAAGAACAACATTTAGTAATAACATTTAGAACTGCCCAGACCTTGAGACCCTTATCCTACCTAGCACCTAAGCATGGAATCTTTTGCACTCTTCTCCAGTAAGGTCAGTCCCCGTCATCAGCAGAGCTGCAGTCTTCATGGCCTGCCTTGCCCTGGTAGGACTAGAGCTGGACAGGGTGTGGAGTGAGTGGAATAGCTCTAGGCTAACATGCCATGGGTTCCCACTGTTCTTACTGAAGTTTGATAGATTTTCTTAAATAATGCTTCTCAATTTGGTGTGTCACACTTAATACATTTCAGAATGAATCCCTTATTCCCATCCCCTCCCACTGTAAGTAGAACCTCCCTCCTTTCAGCTCTTCAAGTCAAAAACCTTGAAGTTATCCTTCATTTCAGTTTTTCTCTCACCATTAAATCTAACTGCAAATCCTATCAGTTACCTTCAAAATATCCCCAGAGTCCATCTGTCTCTCAACACCACCATTAACCCCTACCTGATCCACTACAGTCTTTTGCTTGGACTATTGCAATAGGCTCCTCACTGACCACCCTCCTCCTTCACCTTTCTCTTCTCTGTCCCTTCTTCTCTAGGCAACCAGAAGGAACCTTTGAAAATCTAAGTCACATAATATCATTCCTTTGCTCAAATCCTCTCCATGACCATCCCATCTCACAAAAAGCAAAAGCAAATGTCCCCTTGCTGATCTCTAACTTCATTGCCTGTCATCCCCTTCTTTATCCACTCAGTAGAGCCACAGTGACTGTCTCAGTCAGGTCTACCTATGAGACAGACACCATAAAGTAACCTGTACAGAGAACATCTCTCTATATAAAACCCTAATATGCAAATAGACCGAACAACCAAACAGCTGGTTGCTATGACATGTGCTGACCACCAAGGGGGTGCACGTGGAACATAGTGGGCATCAGCAGCAGGTAGCAGAGCACAGGACATGGTGGGCATCAGCCACGGTGGGATGGTGGAGCAGGTGAGCAGGGCGCCAGACGAAGGCGGGCGTTGGTCACTGTCATCAGGGCAAGCCTCTGGTGGTTACTGAAGATTCTTTGCTCCCACGCACTGTGGTCCCTCCTGGTACTCACACCTGCTGCCAGCGCCTAGCACTGGACCTGACACTCGGCCCTGTCAGCAGGTATGAGTGGTGGCTATTGGCTCTGATCACCCCTCAGGGCTTCTCCATCTCCCTCTGCCCCTGAGGGGAGATTGGGGCCAGCAGCCAACTCTCACACCCACTGCCAGTGCTGGCCCCGCTCACATTCACAGCCAGCGCTAGAGCCACCACTCACACCCACTGCTGGCACCTGGCACTGCTCCCAATCACAGCACCAACAGCAGGTACAAGTAGGGCCAGCACCATCATCACATGGAAGTAGCAGCAGCAGGAGTAGGACTGCCAGCAGTGGAGGGGAGAGAGGGGGAAAGAGGCCGCATAGTGCGGTAGGAGGTGCCAGGCAGGGGTTCAGAGGGTGGGCCAAGATCCGTCCCTGTTCCTACCTGCAGCCTTGCAACCCATAGTTCCTTTCAAAGTGTATGAATTCGTGCACTGGGCCTCTAGTTTAATATGAAGAATTATTAACTGTAACAGGGTGATGGAATAATGGGCCATTAGCTCATAAGACATAACGAGAACTCCAAAGAATGTAGGAATTTCATATTTGGGGAGCAGCTTCTACTCTTAGGGCTTAGATAGAGAGCCAAGGAAAAGTCCACTCCCCAGCAAGGTTGACAAACAGGCCTTGCTGGAGAGTGTGTGCTATGTCTCAATGGATGGCAGAGCCTGTGGTGCCTCATCAATGAAACTTGCTGGAAATCTGCCCTCTAGATTGCCAGGGAAAGCCATTCCTGGTGAGGCATCTCCCAGAGGAATTGTTATAAAACTGCCAAAATGGATGCGAGGAAGGAGGAAGCTTCTGGCCTCTGGGTGCTGATGGCCAATGTGCATTGCAGGACCTGGTGCTAAAGAGGCCATCTCCCGCCCAAGGCCCCAGGGCTGCAGAGACCAGCCATGCCTGCTGCAGAAGCCTGCTGAAAGCACAACTAGAACCGGGAAGAGAGCCTTCCCTTCCTGCGGTGTCTCTCCAGCAGCCTCTGCAGACAAACCTGAATATCGAACCAAGGGACAAAAATATTTTAGCTACAGAGCAGGCACTAAAGGGGGGATTTGGGGCTAAGAGGCAATACATCAATAACTGGAACCATGATCTAGATTTTCTCTGAAAAGTAAAGTATGCCTCCACCGCAGTGCCTTTGCAGTGCTGTACCCTCTATCTGGAAGCCTGTTTCTCCACCCCTGACCATATCTGCATGGCTGGAAACAAAAGGTTTCTGATCACAGTACTCTTTATCAGTGGGGCCTTTATCAGTGGGACCACTCTCATTAAATAGCAAGCATAGCACTTGGCAACTCCTCTTCCTGATTTTCTTTTCTCTATAGTAATCATTAGTGTTTGATATAATTTATTTACATGTTTATTATTTGTTATCTATCTCTTCCTTCTAGAATGTAAGCTCATCAAGCACAGAGAATTACATGTTGTTTACTCTTGTGTACTGCCCAGCAAAGCTGAATAAAACAGTAGTAATCAATAAATATTGAATGAATGAATGAACGAACGAATAAACGAAAATACGGAGCATAAAGAAAAGGGAAACACTAGCCAGAATCTCATTTCCTAGACACTGCCACAGTTCACAAGATGATAAATTTCCTTTTAGATTTTTCCCCAAAGAGGATTTTTAAATTTGTGTAGTGGCTAACATACATACAGAAGTGTGTTGATATCAAAAGAGAGCAGCTTGCTGAATTTTGATAAACTCAACCCACTGGGTAACCAGCACCTGGACCAAGAAATAGGACATTCCTGGTAACCTAAAAACTCCCTTTGTGCCTGCTCCCAATGAAACCATTACCCCAATTGTAAAAGCAAACGTTAGTTTTTGTGCTGTATATGAATGGCATTACACAGTATGCATCTTGTGTCTGGCCTTTCGTCCACACTGCTGTGTTACTGTATATCTTTCATACTCCTTGATGTGTTCCAGTATGTGGATATACTATTTATCCACTTTACTGCTGATGGATATTTGGGCAGTTTTCATTTTGGAGCTACTCTGAATTAAACTGCTCTATATATTCTTATACATGTCTGTTTGTGAACAAATGCCAGCATTTGTTAGGCATATGTCTACAAATGGAATTTGTGGATCACAGGTTATGCATGTGTTCAGCTTTACTAACCAACTTCCCCACATCACATCCCAGGGATATTGTTCTTCATTCTGTCAACTAGCATCCCCTGATTTTATATTTATGAAGTGCCCAGTTCTTCAAGTGGCCCTCAGTATGAGACATTCGGGAAACGGGCCTTTCTTTCTTTGACTCCATGCAAAACACTGAACCTCGTACACTGGAAAGAAACAAAGACAAGTCAGGTTATTCGTAAGGGTAGCCAAGACCCATAATTATAGCTCTCGATCCTGAAAAATATATATATTCTAAAGTTATATTCAAAAGAAAAAAAAACTTTCTCTTTACAAAGTTAGAATTGAAAGACTCAAGAACAACAATGACAAATATTTGTTGACAATGTCCTCTATGCTAACCTTACTATGTATAAAAAGTCTGACTTCATTTTTTTTGTTTGTTTGCTGACAGCTTTCAAGCCCATAAGGAAAGCCTGTAGGCTCCCTCTCTAGGCACCTCTGGGGAATTTAAGTCATATAAGCCCTGGCCCTCTTGCAGGACCCTCACCACAGCCCTGTATCCTAAGCACAATAAAATGGGCCAGAATGGACAAATTTTCTGCCCTCATTAGAGTGGGGAAAGCAGTCCTCAGAAAGATAAATATAAATTGCTTTTACATATATGAAAACATAACCACCTCCCCTAAAACCAAAGACATACACATTAAAACAAAGATATATTTTTTAATTTATCAGATCAAACAAGATCTAACAATGTCATAACACACTGTGCTGGTAAAGATGTGACAAAGCGGTACCTATGTGCCTGTTTCTGATGTAGAATAATACAATTGGAGAGCTATTTGGTATATCTATTAACATTTTAACGTAGCTTCCTCCTTTCTCAGTAACTCTACTTTTATGAATGTATGCACAAATATGGAATTATGGCCCTGCAGCTTGGTACATGCTCAAATAACATGTATTTTATTTATGTGTAGGTCTTCATAGAAAATTAGAACAATACAGAAAGTGAGGAAGAAAAAAACACCCACATACTAGCACCCATGATAAAGGCCTATTGCTACTTCCTTCTTACTGACAGAGCAATGCTGCCTCCTGGTGGATTTATCTTTTTTCTTTAAGTACATTCATTATTTCACCATTTTTATTTTTAAAATGTACTTAATGAAAAAAAATAAAAATAAATAAAATGTACTTAATGTTTTAAACTAAGTAATGCACTCATGTCGCTCAACATTTTTAAAGTTCTAAATGGCATACAATGGGAATTCTCCCTTTCATTCCTTTTCCCTTCAAATTAGGTTCCTTTCCCCACAGCAACCAAACTGGCCAATTCCTTGAATGTGACTTATGCATACACCAGGATTCAGTGAATGAGGTTCCTTCTTTCTCGTGCCTGCCTTTGAATCATAAATAGGGCTCTTAAAAATTTAGAAAGTCCAAAGAAAAAATATTTATTGCTGCCTGATTTGTAATCACGAAAAATCAGAAATATGAATTCCCCAAATCAGAATGACTGAGTTATATTATACTCACTAGATATACAACTGGTAATTATTATGATGAACATAATAACATGGAAAAGTAATCTATCCCAAAATTTTTAACACAATATACAAAAGAATACAAATTTTTTAAAAACCCCTCCTTTGAAATAAAAAGAACACAGTGATATTATATATCATTTTCAGCTGTCAAAATAGAAAAGTATATTTCTTCTTAAGGACAATTATCAGTTCTGAGGACCATGTTGTAAAAAGTGTAGCTATATTTTGAGATGGAGCATGTTCACCATAAGCTTCCCGAAGTATACGATAACTTTTTCTTCAAAATAAAGTAATGGGTTAAAAAAAAAGTGTAGCTGGGTCTGTTTAGTAACAAAGCAAATCGACTCAAGGTTTAGGAAAGTTAATTAAAACATTTACAGCCTTTGACTCAAAAATTCCTTTCTTAATGATCTAAATATAGAATGATCTTTATGCAAAAATATGGTCATCCCCTTATTTGCGAGTGGAAAATTAATCTAACTGTCCAACTACCAAGAATTAGTGAAGTAAACAGTGGTATGTTCACTTAATGAGATACTAAAGTCACTAAAAGGTTTGCAAAGATCTGAGCTGTTTTTGATGGTAAAAGAAATACAGCCTGGCCAGTGTGGCATCAGTGATTGAACATCAACTTATGAACCAGGGTTCGATTCCTGACCAGGGCACATACCCAGGTTGCAATTCAATCCCCAGTGAGGGGGCATGCAGAGGCAGCCTATCAGTGAATCTCTCTCATCATTGATGTTTCTATCTCTCTCTCCCTTCCTCTCTGAAATCAATAAAAATGTATATTTTTGAAAAGAAATAGAAAGTTGAGTATATAGTAAGATCACAAAACCCAACAAGTAGACAAGGCTAACATTGAATGTTTGGAATGTTGGAACTCTATTTTCTTTCCATAGTCATTCTTTAGTGAGCATTTATATAATAAAGTATTTTTAAAGCAGAATATATAAATTATGAAATGTATGCATGTGGATCTGACCAAGCAGGATTCAGCAGCAAACTGAATGCCTTTTTACTCTGCTCTCTCATTTAGTCATTACAGCCACCGACTAATTTACTAACTGAACTAATCTGAGAGAAGCTTATATGAAAACTGGACTGGAGTAAAGTCTATAAGTAAATCAAAGCACATTGGAATTCTCCATTCGAACCTCTTTCTCCTCTAGGGACTTAGGAGTTATCTTAAATATACTATCGAATCCTGATGTCTGATTGCACCATTTTCCTTTTGTTCTTTCTTTAGTCAATGATTTAAAAGCAAGTATGCCAGCCGAAACCTGTTTTGCTCAGTGGATGGAGCATCGGCCTGGAGACTGAAGGGTCCCAGGTTCAATTCAGGTCAAGGGCATGTGTCCTGGTTGCAGGCACATCCCTAGTGGGGGGCGTGCAAGGGGCGGCTGATCAATGTCTCTCTTTCATGGATGTTTCTAACTCTCTATCCCTCTCCCTTCCTCTCTGTAAAAAAATCAATAAAATATATTTTTTTAAAAAGCAAGTATGCCAAAGATTTTCCTATATAAGATTGTATACACAGAACCACGTAGACAATACTTCAAAGAGTTTTCATCAATTTTCAAGAATAGTTCTGAGCATCCAGGATTTTTTCTCTGCTAACCACTAGGCAATAGGTGACTCTACATTTCCCTTTGTTGATTTATGCTTGTTATTTGTGTGAAGTCCCTGCCTTTCCAATTCCACCCCTCTAGGCTAGGAGTACAAAACCCTTTTGGGTCACACCTGGCAGAGTGGGAAGCTAGCCAGAGGTTTACATCAACCCTGCTTTACAGTTTGTGAGGCTCAATGTACAGGTTCCTGTGACACTATCTGAGCCAACCAACGGTTAACACTTCTGCCAAAAGCTGCTGCCAAGCTCGCCTTCTCCTCTGCTGGGAATATACTTTCCAACACGAAAAACCTTGGTAAACTCTTTCTGTAAAGAAATTCTTTTTTAAATTGAGGTCCAACTCACATAACATACAATTAACCACTTTGATTATTGGATCTCAATAGTATTTAATGTATTTACAATGTTATCTATCTCTAGTTTCAAAATTTTTCATCATCACAGAAAAGCACTCCATATTCACTCTCCATGTCCTCCATCCCCATCCCCTGGTAACTTCTAATCAGCTTTGTCTTTCTGGTTTTACCTATTCTAAGTATTTCTTGTAAGAGGAATCAATTATATAACCTCTGGGGCCTGGCTTCTTTCACTTTGCAATGTTTTTGATATTCATCCAAATATTGTATCAACACTTCATCCCTTTATGGCAAATATTCCATTAAATGTATGTCACACAATTTATCTGTTCATCCACTTATAGACAATTGGGTTGTCCCCACTTTTTTTTTTTTTCCTGTTTAATCCTCACCGGAAGATGTTTTCCATTGACTTCTAGAGTGTGGGAGATAGAAATATCAGTGTGAGAGAGACACATTGACGGTACTAGAATCAAGCCTGCATCCGAGGTACACATCCCTGACCAGAATCAAACCCACGAAGCTGACACTACCACTGAGCCAAACCGGCCAGGGCTGTTTCCACCTTTTGATTATGAATAATGCTATATACCTAGGAGTGGAATTTGCTGGATCATATGGTAATTCTGTTTAATTTTTAAAGAAACCGCCAAACATTTTCTATAGTGGCTGCACCATTCTACATTGTCACCAGTAATGCCCGAGGGCTCCTCTTTCTCCACGTCGTTCCTATTTTTTCCATTAAAGTCATCCTAGTGGGTGTGTAGTAGTATCTCATTGTGGTTTTGATTTGCATCTAACAACCAATATTGAATCATGTGCTTGTCCATTTATAGATCTTTGAAATGTCAATTAATTCCTTTGCTCGCTTTTTAATTGGGCTTTATTTGTTGTTAATAATCCTCACCCAAGGATATTTTTTTCCATTGATTTTTAGAGTGGGAGGGAAGGAGAGGGAAGAGAAAAATATCAATGTGAGAGACACCTTGATTGGTTGCCTCTAGCATGCACCCAGTCTGGGCTAATTGAACCTGCAACCCAGGGATGTGCCTTTGACCAGTAATTGACCCGCAACCCTTCAGAATGCATGCCAATATTCTAACCATTGAGCATACTGGCCAGGACCTCATTAGATTTTAAATTCATCTTTTTATTAAGTAATAAAGGTTCTTTATAGTCTAGATCAGTGATCGCCAACAGGTAGACTCGCCCAAGCCGTGGTATTTTGTGAAAGAGCCACACTCAAGAGGCCAAAGAGCCGCACATGGCTCACAAGCCACCATTTGCCAACCTATATCAAAGATTTGTGAATCTTCTCATCTGCAGGTTGCCTTGTCATTCTTAATGTTCTTTGATGCTAAGACGTTTGTAATTTTGATGAAGTCCATTTCTTTTGTTGCTTTGCTTTTGGTGTAAAACCTAAGAACCCACCACCAAATCTAAGGTAGGGAAGATTTGTTTTCTTCTAGTTGTTTTATTAGTTTTGGTTCTTGTATTTCAATTGTTGACTCATTTTGAATTAGTGATATATGGAGTAAGAGATTCAATGTCATCTTTTGCATGTGGTTATCCAGTTGTCCAACACCATTTGTTGGAGAGACTATTTTTTCCAATAAAAGATTTGGCATTATCAAAAACCAATTGATTGTATTTGCAAGGGTTTATTTCAATTCTTTTCTATTGGCCCACATCTATCCTTAGGCCAGTGGCACACTATTCTGATTAAGTTTTGTGGTAAAATCAGGAAGTGTTTCTGCAAAAGCCATTGGAATGTTTACAGGGATTGCACTGAACACATAGATCACTTCAGGAAATGTTGCCATTGAATATGAGACCTTCCCATTTAAATTTTATTTCTTTCAGGACATTTAGTTTTCAGTGTATAAGTTTTCACTTCCTTGGTTGTTTCATGCATATTCTTTTGAATGCAATTATAATTTTTTAAATTTCCTTTTCAGATTGTTCATTGCTGGAATATAAAAATATAATTTTTGTGTGATCTTGTTCCCTGCAATCTTGCTAAATTCACTTATCAGTTCTAACAGCTCTTATGAATTCTTTAAGATTGTCTATATATAGTTTTGCTTCTTCCTAATTTGGATCTTTTATTCCCTTGTGCAATTGCTCTAGCTAGAACTTACAGTACTATGTTGAATACAATGCCCAAAGCGACAACCTTGCCTTGCTCCTAATCTTAAAACGTTTTCATAAGTCCCTTTGTTTAGAAAGTTCTATTTTTAATTTGCTGAGTGTTTCTATAATAAGAGAGTTGGGAAATTCTGCCAATTGCTTTTTCTGCATCTATTTAAAAGACCACGTCTTTTTCCATTATATGGGTTATGTTGAACCAAACTTACATTCCTGGACAAAATCCCCCTACTGCACATCCTTTTTTTTTTTTTTCCCCATTAAATTCTCCTTTAGATTTAGAATTACCTTCCCTAGGGTCAGTAACTTAAGAACAGTGGTGAACCCTAGCTGATTTGGCTCAGTGGATAGAACATTAGACAGCAGGCTGAAGGGTCCCAGGTTCAATTCTGGTCAAGGGCATATACTTTGAATGCAGGCTAATCCCTGGCTCTGGTTGGATACATGCAGGAGACAAGCAATTGATGTTTCTCTCACATCAATGTTTCTCTCTGTGTCTCTCCCTTTCCTTTCCACTCAATGGAAAAATATCCGTGGGTGAGGATTAAGAACAAAAAAAACAGCAGTGATCTCTCATACTGGTATCCAACTACTAGATTACTACTGCTCAATGACCATTTTATCAACTGAACATAAGACTGTGGGTAGAAATCATGGAGGTTCCACAATTCAAAAGTTGGATGAGGTTACATGTATATATATAACTCTAGGAGAAAATTAAATTATTCCTATCAATAGGATTTTAATTTTGGTATTAACTTCATACTTTATTGTACAAAAATAAAGTACTGCTCAAGAAGCTATTTAGATGAGTTCCTTCCAGAGGATACACAAAATCCCAACCTTCTCGAACAGTGTTATGTTTAATTCAACAAACCCATCTTTGCCAGTTTGATAGGTTAAAATGTCTCATTGTAGTTCAATTCTGTAACTCTCTTGGTAATGTGGATCTCTGCAAATGTGTAGAAAAATATTTTAAAAGACACAGTTAAGATTAGGGCTAATTTTTCCAAGGCATCCTTTCTTGACTTGATTAAGCACCCGTTATTATCTAAGATTTTTCTAAAAATGAACAGAAACACCAGGCACACTTATAATATCCTATTAAGAGTTTATTAAGAAATTTCGTCTCACAGGCCACACAGAAATAAAAGGACTATGTACAGGCTTTCAGGAAACAGGCAGGGAGCTGAGGAGGGCCAAGATGAGTCTAGGGCCTTGGTGGGTGCATTCCTGGGGGAGGGGGCCCTGTAAGGGAAACCAGACAATCTGGTGAGACTCCAAGTATAACAGCATAACAAACAAACCGGTCTGTGGTAGTGTGGCCCTGGTGAACCGGGACCACGCCTCTGTGGAGCTACTTCCGTAACTCTGTGGCCAAGGATCAAAGAAGGCCTGAAGTAAGAGTAAGGAGTTTAGTCAGTGCCTGATCTGCAAGTCAAATCCCCATTCCTGCCCAGGCTCCTACATCCTGCAGTTATCAATCAATTGGAAGGATATATGTGCTGACGGGGGCTAATTAGATTCCCATGCTTACAAACCTCAAATGCAGAAAACTCAGGCTACAGACATAGGAATCACCTCGTGTGGCGGCTGTGGGTTAGTTTAGAAACTACTATGACTTGGTGGAAAGGACACTGGTGTGAGCGTCTAGACACTGAACTTTTTCTGGGCCTGTTTTCTTACCTATAAAATGAGGGGCAATCTATGTCACCACTTCTCAAACTGGAGTTAAAAAGATTTACAAACTAAATAGTATATAGCAAAGTCCAAAGCCCTTTCTTAATTATTAAACACTACCAAACCAAAGATAATTCCATGATCTTTATTGGGGACCCTCAGACTACATTATTTCACAGTGCCCTAAGAACACTGCCTTGGACACTGAGAAGTACCTGGGTACAGAGGGAGTTAGGTCAATTAAAGAAATGCTGTTCCTTCTTTCCTTTCTGGATTAAGTTGTCCTCTAAGAAAAAGTTCACTAGGCTGAAGGCCTGAAAGCCCAGATGAATGGTGAAAATCTCACCTTCCCTCCACTTCCCATCCCAATATGGCCCTAGGGAAGGAAGTCTAAGTCACTGCTGTGAGCATTACCTCGCATTCCTGGTGGAGGGGGTCGCATTCCTGGAGGGGGCATGCCCATTGGAGTTCCTCGTCCAGGGGGAATCCCCATTGGGGGACCCATGGGAGGCCTCATACCAGGAGGTGGGCCCATCATGCCTGAAAGATAAAAGCCCCCAAAAGATAGTTCAAGTGCCTGTCAAAAGGTAGCAAAAAAAAAACATACAAAGCTGTCTACCAAGTTCTGAGACAGATAGACCATGCCACTCTCCCAGCATCTCCTAGCAAACTGGGACTTGAGCAAAAGAAGTGGGAACTTCCAATGGCTCTTGTTCCATGGTCAGTCAGCCAGGCTGGATCTCAGAGTAATCCTGCTTAACTATAAAAACTCATCATCAGTTTCGGTCAAGGTATGTCTCATCATAAATCCAGCTGAGGCATCTTTTAGCAATTAGCAACACTCTCCTTATGGGTTTCTTACCTGGAGGGGGTGCCCCTCGGCCCATAGGTGGGGGAGGACCTCCACGGCCCGGTGGGTACTGGGTTGGGGCCCCTGCAATACTAGCTGTGGCAGCAGCTGCAGCAGCTGCAACAGTGCCTCTTGCTTGTGGGGTCATCACCTAAGAGAACACAGGAGAGAATTACACAGAACAGTCCAGTGCAGTGCAGCATCCTACTCTCCTCCCCAACTTGGTAAAGCAGCAGACACCAAATCTCCAAAACTACCACTCGGGCCTTAAGACTTCTACACCTAGACAGTTTGGCTCAGTAGGTAAAGCATCGGCCCACAGACTGAAGGATCATAGTCTCGATTCCTGTCAAGGGCATACATCTCAGTTGCAGGCACATGTAGGAGGCAAACAATCAATGTGTCACTCTCACATCAATGTCTCTTCTATGTCTCTCCTCTTTCACTATCTAAAAATCAATGGGATCCATAGCTGGTTTGGTTCTGTGAATAGAGCATCGATCAGCCAGTGAACTGAAGGGTCCCAGGTTCGATTCCGGTCAAGGGCACATCCCGGGTTGCAGGCTCGATCCCCAGTCGGGGGCGTGCAGGAGGTAGCCAATCAATGATTCTCTCATCATTGATGTTTCTATCTCTCCCCCTTCCTTTCTCTCTGAAATCAATAAAAATATGTATTTAAAAATAAAAATCAATAGGAAAAATATCCTAGGGTATTAACCAAAAACAAACAAAAAGCCATTTTTCAGAGAAGGATCAAGCTTGAGTGTCCAATCTCTAGGATGCCCAACGCAAATAAGAGAAGGCATCTGCATTTTCAAATAACTAGTAAGTTATGAAAGAATATTTCAAATGTTGTTATAGAACCTTTTGCTACAATACATTCGGCTAATATATCTTTCATGAATGTCTTTACTAGTACCATCATACAGATTACAATGGCAGGTTTTCCTTTCGATTGATTCTAGGAACACATACACAAAGCACCATGAACACTGATAGCCTGACAGTCAACGGTTGATCATTCTGGACTCCTCCCAAACTATAGACCCTCCCTCTATTCTTTGGTTCCTTTCCCCAACTCCTCACCTGTTGGGATGGTCCACCAACCCCACGAACTGGCCCAGCAAGTCCTGCAGGGGCCTGGGGCATGGGAACACCAGCTGGGATTCCTCTGCCAGCAGCCCTGCCGATCCCGGGGCCCCCAGCAGCTCCAGCAAGTGGCACTCGGGCAATGCCCGTCTAAGAAATAAAGAAGTAAGTTCAAATGCTTGTGGCCTAGAGAATCAGGTGTACATTTTGGAATGCCGTTGCCAAGAGAGCCTCTCAGACTTATGGGGCATCAAAACAACTTACAGACACTGTCAACCAGTATGAGGTAACACCATTACTCCTCTGTCTCATATTATATGCCTAGCTGTCACCCTGCAGCAGGCTAGAAGAGATTAAGGGTAAGCCTAGAGAAACATGCCACAACACAACCACCTATATGCATTCCAATGAAAATTTAACAAAGGGCCAGGGCTCCATTCAGGAGGGTGCAGTAGACAAGAACACTTGACCTGACACCAAAGAAAGATGAGGTTCAGTCCCAGCTCTGAATCTCACCGGGTGGGTGACAGTGGGGAAGTAATCCCACAATTTTGGAACTGTTTCCTCATCTGCAAATGATGGAGTTATGTCAAAACTGCTTGTGGTCATGAAAGAAACAATTTACATTAGAGTAGTAAATTCTATTGGAAATAGATACCAAGAATTACATACTGGGACGTATTCTTTGAATCAAAAAATACAGTAACATCACTTGTAGTCATTTATATTGAAAAAAAGCTTCAAATGAAGTCCAAAAATAAGGAAATTACTAGGATAAAGTACTCTGTACTCACTTGAGAAAATATCTTAGTCATTCCACTAACATGACTTATATATAGCAAGCGGAAAAATACATTAAGTGAAAAAGCAAAACAAAATATTACATGCATATTGTGTTAAATATTAATATATATGTACTAGTATAGGTATATATATGAACAATAAACATCATTAAGAGAAATATTGCTTTGATGAAAAATGTCTTAAAATAAAAAAGGGAAAATAAATTTGGTTAGATTCTCTAAAATCTGCTCTACTTTAAATGTAGGTTGGTATTTACAGAATCAAGGCTTGGGATCAAATGCCAATGTCACATCTTACTACAGAATAGCATTTAGGTAGGGCTAGGCCTTCTGTGACATCTTGAGCAAGTTACTAAAACCTAGAAAGTGGGAGTTACTTATCTCAAAGATTGCTGCAAAGATTAAATAAAATACTAAAAAGTGCTTGGCACACAGCACATGCTCAATATGGCTTTTTCGTTGGCACTTTGCTCTGACTTACATCTTTGGGAGGAGGTCCCTCTACTGTCATTGAGACCAGGTTCTCCCCTCGAAGTAGCACCAGCCCAAGGACTCGCTTCTCTTCTCTTTCAGCTTGTTTTGAATTCTTTGGCCTAAAGACAGGTTTAGAAAGAACAAAAAAGCAAGCATTAGAAAGAGGGTAAAGTTCATATTCACCTACCTAGGGGCCTCTAAGATTTGTTTTACATTCTATCCCATGACAAATGGTACTTAAACTTTCCCTAAGACAGCTCTTCTAAATAGTTTTCCACA
Source organism: Lasiurus cinereus (assembly GCA_011751065.1). Taxonomy (NCBI): domain Eukaryota; kingdom Metazoa; phylum Chordata; class Mammalia; order Chiroptera; family Vespertilionidae; genus Lasiurus; species Lasiurus cinereus. Next base: position 30,902,172 of record JAAGEH010000006.1, on the reverse strand, counting down.
GGACGTATCTGCAACCCCATGGTGGTTGTTCCTATGCCAAGAAGACACACAGAACAAGAGACAGGACAATAGTCAAGGAAGCCCAGCCCTGGCTCAATGTTATTCCCTAACAACTATCAAGTCATCTCTCCTCAGTCAATCTTCTCTGCTATCTATCACTGTGTTCCTTCCCTTCAACTTAAGGTCTTGCCAGTGTCAGAAGGCAGCTGAAACAATTCCTCAGGTCAACTGAATCCCACTCAGCACCACTTACAAGTAGGTCCCTTACCTCACATAAAAATAGAAACCATAAAGGAAAAGTAAGAGGTTAACTACACAGGAACTACACCTCTGTCCTCAAAGCACAAAAACAGAAAATCTCCAAACAACTACAGCCAGAAAAGATGAACAAAATATGAATGTAACGTGGGGAAAATAACCACAAGGCAGAGAAGAAAATTCCAAAGCCAGTATGCTAAAAGAAAAAATACCTGATCAATGTAAAAATCAACTTAAAGCTTTCTTTCTTTCTTTTTAATATATAGTTATTGATTTCAGAGAGGAAGGGCAAGGGAGGGAGGGGAGCATAAATGATGAGAGCCAATACTTGATTGGCTGCCTCCTGCACACTTCATACTGGGGATCGGGGCCACAATCCCGGCATATGCCCTGACTGGGAATTGAACCATGACCTCCTGATTCACAAGCTGACACTAAGCCATGTAGGCCCAGGTAAAGATTTCATTTTAATGATATTTAATAATAAATTAACAATGGTTTTTTGTGGGTGGACATTTTCCCCCTTTTTATGCTTATCTCTATTTTCTTATTTTTAATTAAAAGTATATAATGCCGTTCACAATCTTGAAAAAAGTTTTTCTGGGGATTTTAATTTTTTCTCATATTTTTCTTTATTTTTAAAAAGATTTCCTAAACTTTTTTATTGTCAGATTAAAGTTAGTTTCATTTGAAAAAGAAAACTGTTTGGAATAATTCTACATTGATCTGCTGGCCCTTCTCTAATGTACATACCTGGCAATCAGCCATGCTACCAAATTTTTTGTCCTATACTTTTTTAAAATTGTATTGATTTTTTACAGAGAGGAAGGGAAAGGGATAGAGAGTTAGAAACATCGATCAGCTGCCTCCTCCCCACTGGGTATGTGCCCGCAACCAAGGTACATGCCCTTGACCGAAATCAACCCAGGACCCTTGAGTCTGCAGGCCAACACTCTATCCACTGAGCCAAACCGGTTAGGGCTGTCCTATACTTCTTCACCTCATGGCCCCAAAGGGAATCAAAGGGATTTCACAGCTGCTAACAACATAACATGGCCACTGCTGGGCCTCAAGTTGCCTTGAATGTAAAAATAGGACAAAAAGCTAGACCATATATTTTAGGTCTGAAACTTAAGATCTGTGACTCTTAATATAAGGGAGCCATCCAATAACTTATGGAATTGTAGGACAGTAGAAGGTATCTCTGATTGTTTCTGTAAATGCCAACAAAAATCACTGGCCCCAAACCCACAGGGGAAGCTGAGCACTTACCCTGAAGAGGGTCAGAGGCTTCTTAAAGCAATTTCAGACCAGGCTGCATTGGGAGAGCTTTTTAGGCTACAGCTTTACAAATAGATAATGAGGCCAGAAAATTAAGTTCTTCCCCCCCGCCCCCATACACCTGTGGGGAGAACATGACAGCCCTTTATCCCAATACCCAGGAGCATGAGAAAAGAAGAGAAACAAAAAGCCTAGCAGCCCTTCTTACAACTTGAAATGTACTAGAACTAAAGAGCAAGGATTGCTGGGCTAAAGAAAGCAATTTAAGTGTCCAATGTCTCCATTTAAATCTGCCCTCTAAAACAGGAGAGAAAACCAACAGGAATCAGCTAGCTAGCTATATCACCACCTATCACTTGACCCACCCCACCTTCAATGTATCCCCCTCATCCAAATTCCTCCCCCACAGCCCATTCCTCACTTGATCTTCCTGAATTCATCACAATCGCATAGGATCAAATTCATATGCTTGTCAAAAGCCTTGAAGGTGCCAATGAAGATACGACCGTCTTGCAGGATGCACCTCATCCTGTAGTCGATGTGCTGCAGCATCTTGCTGCTCTTGCCCACAGTCTGCAAAAAGAAATCATCAGGGAAGAGAAACATGGATTTGTTCTACTCATTCATGCATCCACTGGTTGACTCCTATATGTGCCCTGACTGGAAATTGCATCCACAACCTTGGCATATCAGGACTACACTCTAAGCAACTGAGCTACCCAGCAGGGTGGAACCACATTTCTCTTAGTCCTTTCTAAAAACTTCTGCTGCAGCCTTCTTTTCCGTGTACCTGTCTTTCTTAGTATACAGCCAGTCCTTTCTCAGGAATTCTCCCATGTTACCCTATGACCTCTGACCATTACTGTTTTTGCCTTTCCCTTCAAATCATCTCATATTACAATTGCCTTTGTTAAGGTTGGGTAAATTTTGGTGAACTAATCCAATCCATCCATAACTACCACTGTGAAGATTACAGGTTTGTGACTCCAATACTATAATACACCCATATTCCATTAAAAAAAAAAAAAAAGGCCAGTAAATGAGCTGGAATGGGACTAGCACTAAAATCCAATCAGCCAGAAGCTTATCAGAAAGGAGCCAATCACCTTGGAGGTGAGAGTAGAATGCCCCAAAGAAGGATTTGTTTTAGTCTTCAAGACTATCTTTGGCAGGGAAATTTCCTGATATCCAGGATACTAATTAGTTTGAACACATAATGGTGTTTAAAAATATATAACTTGCTATCCTTCTCAATTAACCCAACAACATTTTGTTTTATAGCCTGGCTTGCTAAAATAGACTACAGAGACATCACTATAATGTTGAGTACCCTTGGCAGTTATATTTCTCTCTAGAAATCAATGACCTGGCAGTTGATCTGTGCATCAGCCCAGCATCAATCTGACTGGCCAGTTCTAACTGTGCATGCTGTTCACCTCTGTGAGTCTGGACAAGGCTTATGAACCTACAAATGTGTGAATTCCACCCAGGAGACCCAGGTTATGTGGCTCAGTCTCCCTCAGATGACTCTCTAACTGCCTCGTAACCAACCAGACAGCTTCTAGCCAGCCACACAGACCTCACGTGTGTATGGCAACATTTCTTGGCCTTCTCCGTAATAGCCAACACTTACTGAGTGTTCCCTTCACACCAGGCACTGTAATCAGCACTGTATGTCTCATTTAATTCTCCAAATCAGGTCTGTTATTTTTGCTCTTTTACAGATGAGGCCTTTGCAGCTGCGAGAGGCGAGGAAGGCTGCCCTGTCTCGGAGCCAGGAACCTCATCAGCCTGAACCCACTGTCCAATTCCTCAAACAATATCCTACCAGGTTCCCCTGCTTTCACTTCACCCAACACGACATCTGCCGAACCAAGTGAGCTTTCTAAACACAAAGTTCGTATCATTTAGGGGGCGGGAGGGGTAAATTCCGTCAGTGGCCCGCCGCATCACCAGCAGGGTGCAGTGCGCCTGAGGCCGTTAGTAACCAGGCTCCCCCCAGCTCCTCCCTTACCCCCTCCGGCGCTTCCTAGGCTTTGCACTCACATCCCTCGGGTGGATAACACGCCCTCCCCTTTTCGCGGGAACAATCTTGACTCCGCGCAGGAACCATCTACTCCTGAAAGCGTGCGCCCCGCCCCGCTCGGCGCCGTTACTGTTACTTAACGCTGAACCGCCGCCGAGTTACTCTGCTGCCCGTGTCCGCAGCTAGAAAGTCAACTCGGCCGAGGAAGGAGACGTTTCCTCGTGCAGCCCCAGCGCCTGGAGAGTCGGGCGTATTCAGAAACACACGGATGCTGAAAAAGTGAGTTCAAGTCTTCCTCCACACTTGCTCCTTCACCCTCCGCCTCCACTAGACTCAAGAACACTCGCCAGTCTCAGCCAGATTTCCCCCCTCCTGCCCCAAGGCCTTCTCACAAGTCTCACCGGGCCTCCCTAGTCCTCCTGCGGCTCTAGCGCCTGCTCTCGACACACAAACACACATTTCTTCCGCAAAAGTTTTACTTCGTGCCTCCAGGTTCCCAAATGCCGTGGCCACAGGGGCGTGAAGGGCCGCGGTCCTAGCCCCGCGCCCACCGAGCGACGCGGCCTCTGCCCCGCCGTTCCCGCTCTCCCCTCCCCGCAACCCTCCGAGCGTCCCAAGTCCCGGTCTCTCGTGCCCGGACGGAGCGGCCGCGGCCGGGCCTTCATCGCCGACCAACGAGCGGCCAGCCACGGCCTCCTCCCCAAACAGTCGCGCCCCTCCCCTCCACAACAGACTCGGGAGCGCCCACGCCACCGGCCTATGTCTCCTCACCATGGTGGCGGTTCTGATGGCGCCGATTCCCGCCGGATTCGCCTGCGCGGAGGCCTAGCCCTCCTGTAGCCCGCTTCCCGCCGCTACTACCGGAAATGCAGACCCAGGCAAAATGGAGTCCGGCAGAAAACTACTTCCGGCCTCAGAGCCCGGCCCTGGAGTTCCGTCCTCAACGTAAAGCTGTGATTTCACAGAGGGGCGGGGCTTCGGACGGAGCTAACAGCAAACGGAACCGCCAGAGCTGCAGCTCCTCCTCTTCCTCATTCCCTGCCCCCGCCCCGCTCCAGCCCGGGCCTGTGAACTCTGCCACCAGCTCTGCCCTGGGCTCTCACCGCTACAGCCACTGGTTTTCCCCGAGAACTTGCTCGAAGTGCTCCTGCCCTAGCGCCTATGCATTTGCCTGAAATTCAGGGCATCCGGTTGAGTGCACCGCTCATGCCCTCACCTTCACCTTCAAGATTCATCACATTTTCCCACTGAGGATTTCCTTGGTCATCTGTTTAAAACCGCAAACTGCCCTTTCTCCTTAATATTAACAGCTAATGTACTATATGCCTTTGTTATTTTGCTATCCCTCCCCATTAGAACGAAAATTGCAACAAGGATGTTTGTGTATTATTGTTCATGGCTGCAGTGCCTAGGTCACTGCTAAGCACAAAACAGGAGTTAATACTTCAATGAATCAATCCCCATCCAGTCCAGTGACTTTAAAATATTTTTATTGATTTCAGAGAGGAATAAAGAGAGATAGAAACATCAATAATGAGAATCATCCATTGGCTGTCTCCTGTGTTCCCCTTTTAGGGATCGAGCCTGGAGCATGTGCCCTAATCGAACCCAGAGACTCTTCAATCCGCAGGCCAACACTGTATCCACTGAGCCAAACCAGTTAGGACCAGTTCCAGGACTTTTGAAAGTTCTACATGTTCAGGTTTTTCAAATTTGTTCCTTTAAACCTGGGCTCTTCATTTAACTTTTGGCTTTAATATCCAGTCACCTGCTGCACATGAATGTCTAAAGAGCTAATAATTTTAAAGAAGAAAACTAAATTCTTGAGTCTAATCACTCTTCTTCCCAAAACCACTTCTTACCAGCATTTCCCATCTCAGAAGTTTCTCGGATTAAAAATAAAAACAACTTGGTAGAATCCTTGATCCCTGTCATTCTCTCCCATCTCAATCAGCAAATCCTATGGACCTCACCTTCAAAATGTCTTAAATCTGGCTGTTGTCACCTGCCCACTACCATAATAGTCCTAGCCTCCATCATCTTTGTCTTGGATCACTGAACCCCTAACTAGTCTCTTTGCTTCCTCTCTTGCTCACAGCAGCCACTTCTACCACGCAGTGGGATTATATCAGATGATGTCATTGCCCTCTTCTCCACTTCCCAATAACTTCCCAGCACATGCATAATAAAATCCAGCCCTTATCCCTTTCCAACCTCATCTTCAACATTCCCCTCATTCATCATCCTCCAGCCATACTAGTCTCCTTGCTGTTCCTCAAAACCCAGCAAGAAAAGTTTTTATCTCAAGGTATTGTCATTTTAATGTCTTTATTGATTTTTTTAAAGAGAGGGAGAAACATCAATGTGAGAAACATCCATCGATCAGCTGCCTCCCATATGCAAACAGGGATTGAACCTGAAACCTGGGTATGTGCCCTGACCAGGAATCGATCCAGCAATCACTCAGTGTATGGATCCATGTTCAAACAACTGAGCCACATCAGCCAGGGCTTTGTAATTTAATTCTCACAACCTAAAATGTATGTTCTGTCCCATTTTTGTCAACATGTAGAGGACAAGAGATGGAGGCTCAGAGAGATATATCTTATTCAAGGTGGCAAGAACAGGAATATAGTACCATCTGGTTCCTCAGCTGCTTCCAAGTTACCCTGCCTCCTAACATATCACTCATGTATGCATTTTAAATTATTTACCTCACTGTTAGTGAGATACAAAGACTTTATGTTCTAGTGAGATACAGTAAACCACATGGATAGGTTTAAAGAGTAACATTAGGGTGATATGAAAAACAAAGTAGGGTAGGGGGATTGAGAGTAATGGGCTGTAACTTTGATTAGATGCTCTGAGAAAATCTCTCTGAGGCGTGCATGTGAACAAAGCCCTGAATGAAGGACTTCCAAACATTTCTTACAAAGGAACCCACATATGTGGTCGTTGGTGACTGCCTTCTTTCACTTACATCATGTTTTCAAAATTCATCCATGTTATGGCATATATCAGTACTTCATCTTTTTTTTATGGCTGAATATTTCATTGTATGGATATAACATTATTGTTTGCCCCTTCGTTAGTTGATAGATATTCGGCAGTTTCTACCCTTTGAATTATGAATAATTCTGCATTTAAACATTTTTGTGCAAATTTTCATGTTGACTCATGGTTTCATTTCTCTTGTGCATATACCTAGAAGTAGAACTGTTGGGTCATATGGTAACTGTTTAATTGTATGAGGAACTACCAGACTGTTTTTTCTTTTCTTTATAGGTTTTCAAAAAAAACAAAACATCTCACCTGAGTGGTATGGCTCAGTTGGTTGAGCATCATCCCATGCACTAAGAGGTCGCTGATTTAATTCCCAGTCAGGACACATGCCCACGTTTTGGGCTAGATCCCCACTGAGGCGTGCAGGAGACAGCCAATTGATGCTTCTCTCTCACTGATATTTCTCTCTCTCTCCCCCTCTCTCTTCCTCTCTCTCTAAATATCAATAAAAAAATATTTTTAAAAAATAGATCAATGATCCTAAAAACAACAGAGGTGGACTTCTTACCACCTCTCAATCTACTATCATTTCCCTTCACCAAGGCATCACCTGAATGATCCTGAAGCCCAAACCCTACCTCTCAGCTCCCCTCTAACCCACTACACATCCATGCTTTCTCCCAGCTTCTGATCTGTCTCCTTTAAGAAAATAAAAATACCTCCCTCCCCAACTTGCTTAAAAATAGCTTTAAAAATTAAAAATGGTATTTATGTTTCAAAAATAAACACTTTTAATGTCGGAAATCTAACTCTTCCTCTAGGCCTAGTTGAGCCTCTGGGGTGCCTCCCTGCCTCACCCCAGGAGGCCAGCAGACATTTGGTGCCCCTTGGAAATTTTAAAGAATTAATTTCTTCCAAATTTCCCCTGAAGTCACAAATTCGACATAAACATGCTGCCTTTGTCATAGGCAAGGCTCTTCAGCTCTGGAAACCTGATCCCTTTTTGTCCACTAGACCACATGCTTCAAATTCCCTTTGATGTGGTCAAGGATTTGCTGGACTCGGTGGGGCTCATTGCGGTCTGGCCGGCAGCTTGGCGTAATTTCCAGCACATAATCAGGACCATATGCTGTAAAAAATTCATGATCTGGGATCTCAGAGGACAGTGTTTTCCCTAGGATGACCCCAGTCAAGTATGTCCAGCATCGAGCTGTGTTGGCAAGGTTATAGCCTCCTCCTCCCAAAATGAGCGTTGCCAATTGCCACTGAAGGATGTACTTAAGACACCTGCCAATTCCCACTGGAGTCATGTTAAAGGAGCACATAGGATCCCCAGCTATTGTATCAGCTCCCAGCTGTAAGACCACTGCTTTGGGATTAAAGGCCATGTATACCTCCTTTAGTACATTTTCACAGATGTGGTAATATCTCTCATCCTGTATGCCATCTTGAATGGGCACATTCACGCTGTAATACCGTCCCTTCCCTAGGCCAACATCAGACACATCACCTGTACCTGGGAAAAATCCCGGGGAGAATTTGTGCAAGGATACCGTCATGACTTTGGAGGTGAAACTGAAGGCATCTTCTACACCATCTCCATGGTGCAGATCCAAATCCACATAGAGAATACGGTCAAATTTCCGTCGCAATCGTAATATTCCCAGGACAACATCATTGAGATAACAAAATCCAGATGCTTCATCTTTCTTTGCGTGATGCCATCCTCCAGACCAGTTAATGGCTACTTTGCACATTCCATCAATCAGGCATTGGGCAGCTGTGATTGTAGCCCCTCCCACAGCTGCTGCATAGTCAAATATCCCTTCGGTAGCTGGACAGTCATAACCTAGGCCATATTCTGTAGAGTCCGGATGATCGTCATCTCCTTCTTGGCTGACCATCTGGAGATGCTGCAGATAGGCATCAGTGTGGAAAGTGGCCATCTCCTCCATGGAGGCCACTTTGGGCTTGACTATTCTCATTTGTTTATGCAGTGCATATGCTTCAATCAAAGAATGTACCATACTTGCCCGTTTGGGGACTTTGGCCAGGGAATCGCACGTGCTGACATACTCAGGACTGTAGATGTAAACCGGGGGCAGTGACTGCCCATTGTCCACAGGTTCCTCTGGCTCCTCCATCTGGAGCCACTGTCCAGATCCTGCTTTTTGTGAACTCATCCCAGGCTCTGGTTCCTGCTCCTCTGATCCGCTGCAGCGGTGTTCCCTGGTCAAGAATCACTGTCCTCCATCCCCATCTAATTGAAGAAATGCGTGGGCACTCATTTAGTGACCACAGTTCAAAAATGTGAAGTGGGCAGATATAAAAGCCCTACCAGACTGTTTTCCAAAGTGGCTGCAATGTTTTATACTCCTACCAGTAGTATATGAGGGTTCTGATTTCTCCACTTAATCATCAACACTTGTTATTATGTGACTTGGGTTGACCATTACAAGGTGTGTGGACTGGTATCTATCTCATTGTGGTTTTGATTTGCATTTCCCTGATGACTAATGATATTGAGCATCTTTTCATGTACTTACTGCCCATTTGTGTATCATCCTTGGATTGTTGTCAAGAATTCTTTATGTATTCTAGATACAAGTCCCATATCAGATATGATTTATAGACATTTTCTCTAACTCTATGGATTGTCTTTTCACCTTAGTTTTTAATTTTGATAAAGCCCAATTTATTATCTTTTTTGTTGTTTTGTTTTTTGCTCTTGCTCTTGGTGGCGTATCTAAGAATTGTTGCCAAGTCCAAGATCATAAAGATTTGGTCCTATGCTTTCTTCTAAGAGTTTTATAGTTTTAGTATCTTACATTTGGATCTTTTATATATTTTTAATTAATTTTTATGTCTGGCATAAGGTAAGGGTTAAACTTTATTCTTTTGCAGGTAAACATCCAGTTGCCACAGCACCATTTGTTGAAAAAGCTATTCTTTGCCCACTGAATGGTCTTGGCACCCTTGTGGAAAATCAGTTGATCAAAGACACATGGTTTTATTTGACTTCTCAATTCTATTTCTTTGATCTGTATGTCTATCCTTATGTCAGTACCATTCCTTTGTCGTACGTTTTGAAATCAGAAAATGTGAGTCCTCCTAATTTGTTTTTCTTTCACAAGATTGTTTTGGCATTCCAGATCCCTTGTAATTTCAGATAAATTTGAAAATCAGTTTGTTGATATCTACAAATAAGAAAAAAAGAGGTCATGAATTCCAGAGAATGGGGATAAGTAGGCTATTCATTTTGCCTTGGGTAAAGTGATCCCAAGGTTCAGTCTAGATCAGCAATTTTCAACCTTTTTCATCTCATGGCACACATAAACTAAAATTCTTCGGCAAACTAAAAAATGTATTTTTTTACCAATCTGACAAAAAATAGGTATATGTTTTCTTCATTCACACTGGATGGCTATTGTTCTGTTAGCGGTTGTCATTTTCTTACTGACAATCTAAGGGAAAAGAGGTCAGTGTCCCTGACTAAATAGTCAGGTATTGCTTGTTTTAGAAATTCTTGTGGCACACTGATTGAAAATTGCTGGTCTAGATCAAGGGTCAGCAAACTTTCTGTTGAGGGTCAGATAGTATTTTAGAATTTATGGGCCATTATGGTCTCTGATTCAATTACTCACCATTGTAGCATGAAAGCAGCTATAGACAATACAAAACAAATGTGTGGCTGTGTTACAAGAAAACTATTTATGGACATGGATATGTGTCACAAAATATTCTTCTTTTGATTATTTTCAATCATTTAAAATGTAAAACCATTCTTAGTTCGTAAGCCTCACAAATACAGGCTAGAGTCGGCCTTCAGGCTATAATGTGCTATCCCCAGGTCTAGGCCATTAGATTTCTGTGTTTGGGTTCAGGTCTAGAGCCCCAGCTAGTATTAGTAATAACTTTGATTTAGCATTGTTTCTTCGAATAAATGCCATCAAAAGTTCATGTCTTTGCGCTCATATAAAAACTATATACACAATTCACATCTGTATTAGTTTGAGTAAAATGAAGAGACATATACCACACAGTAATTTAAGTAGGAAATTTAACATAAAGAATTATTATTGCTCAACTAGTTGGACCGTCGTCCCATGCACAGAAAGGTTGCCAGTTAGATTCCTAGATACCCAGTTTGCATGTTCAATCTCTGGTTGGGGGCGCATGGGGATGCAAACCAATATTTCTCTCATACACTGATGTCTTTCTCTAGCTCTTTCTTCCCCTCTCTCCTTGGGTAAAGATTTTTTTCTTAATTGATTTCAGAGAGGAAGGGAGAGGGAAAGAGAGATAGAAACATCAACGATGAGAATCACTGATCGGCCGCTTCCTGTGCTCCCCACAGTGGGAATCAAGCCTACAATCCGGGCATGTGTCCTTGGCCAGAATTGAACGTGGGACCTTCCAGTCCACAGACCGATGCCGTGTCCACTGAACCAAACCAGCTAGGGCTTATCGGGTAAAAATTTTTAAAGTATATATTATACAATGATAGGAGAATAACTATAAATATTGAAAGAAAAACTCAGCTGAGGTAGAGTTCTAAGGAAAGATAACCAAGGAAGGAGAGTTCCATCCCCAACACTGGGGATCAGCCCTCGCTGGAGGAGTGGCTGCAGCCCACTGATGGTAGAGAAGCTGGGGTAGGGGTGGGGGGTTGCACACGCCAGAGCTGGCAAGCAAAATAACCCTCTGGAATTCAGGCCAGCCAAAAGTGGTAGGCAGGTACACAGAGGGAGCTGGATGTGGATAGAGAACCAAGATGTTGATGTTAATACAAAACCTGGACCACACAGTGTCTGCATCTGAAGGGCTACATCAAACCAACCTATGAGGCACAAGCAAGCCGAGGCTGATGGGCAGGTGAGAAAGGCCAGTCAGAACACTGCTATAGGCGCTGCCAGAAATGGAGACTGGAAAGCTGCAAGACCATAGGGTACTTCTGTGCACAGCTTGAGCCGGGGCAGCTACAGGTAACTGCCAGGACCCTGGTATGCATGCACATAGAGCTGAAGAGAGGGTCTGGGAATAGCAACCAGGGAGGGGAGTTCTAGGCCTCAGCACGAGATGAAAGTCAGGTGGTGATCTGCTTGCCAGAAAGCCAGTCCAGCCCTAGACTGTATGCCCATGGAGATGAAGAGAAGGTGCAGTAGCAGTGACCTGTGCTGTTTGGGCTTCCGGCTAACCCACCATTGCCTGAGTGGAGAGCTGAAGAAAATAAAGGATGGCCAATCAGTGGAGAAACCTGGGTCCTGCAAGCACTCAGCATGAAGAAACTGCGCCGGTCTGGTCGAGGAGTGGGGGGAAAGGTACTCCCCGGAGCTGGTGAACTGAGCCAAGAAAGAAGCTCCTTCCTTCCTATGTTGCTCCAGAGCCCACTACTGATAAACCTCATGCCAGCTGTCAAAAGAAAAGGACATCAAGGGCCCAGATCCATTTTCACAGGTCAGGCTACAAGAGGTGAATTTAGAGCTGAGACAATATATTAATAAGTGGCACCATTACACACACACACACACACACACACACACACACACACACGCACACATTCTACAACATGGGTCAGCACAATGCAAGACTTAGATGAGGAAAGAGGACAGCCAGTTCAACCTACCCTCTAGAAAAGGAACTACTGTATTCTTATGATAAGCATAGATAAGATGATGTTGGCTTTCTGCTTGGATTCCTGGAGTGATGAGAACTTTTATCTTTTGCAAATATTTCTCATGTTGGAAAGCTGCAACATCAAGGACTTTCAAAACAAACCCTAGGATGCCTGTCTTCTCTTTTAGTCCACATTACCATCGCCATAGTTGTCCTGTAAATTTTGTCTGGGCAATACCAAAACACTTGTAATTTCCCAAATTTATCCTAGTCTCAAGTCCATCGTGCCTTCTCTTTCTCTAAATTTTTGTTTCCCCACATCATCTCTTCCAGATTCTCAACCCTGTTTGGCAGGAAACCTGATCTGAAGTGTTTTCACAATTTTATTAATCAGGCACACCTCCAATATTGCCACATTTATTTACACTAAAATTTTCACAGCTTGGGCCCCTCTCTCAAAAGACAAGTTAAGCCTTGCCGTAGCTGGTGTGGCTCAGTGGATAGAGCATTGGCCTATAGACTGAAGGGCCCCAGGTTCGATTCTGGTGAAGGGCACATGCCTAGGTTGCAAGCTGGATCCCTAGTAAGGGGTTTGCAGAAGGCTGCTGATCAATTATTCTCTCTCATCATTGATAATTCTCTCTCTTCCTCTCTGAAATCAATAAAAAAAATACATTTTTTTTAAAAGACAGGTAAGCCTCTGTTAATGGCAGTATCTACTAGGCACAGGGAAAGGTACAGACCTGCTTTCACTATAGATTATTGGGACAGACACTACAAAGAGGCAATTCAGACAAAAACTACCACAGCATTAAAATTTACCTTAAGCTCTCTTCCTGACAAAAAATAACCTAGTTCCCAAAGGAAGTGAGGGGTCAGGAAAAGGGGAACTGATGGCCAGCAGCAGAGGATTCTGCAGAACCAATTCCTCCTTCAAGCAGGTGAGCAGGGTAAGCTGAGACCCGCCCTGTGGTCTGTCTATATCAGCAGCAGACAAGGGCGAAGACTGTCCCCAGGGCAACCTGCCTCTGTGAGATTTTACATTCCTTAGCTGGAGCAGGGGTGCTTATATCCTCTTCAGACACTGGTGGATGGAACTCTAGGAATCATATTTCCTTTTTTTAGGATCCTAGAATGTCATGTTCCAATCTATCCCAAGTAATTTTCTTTAAAGCTGAGTGCACGGTTCAGGGAGTGAGCAGAGGCCTTGGAGCCAGTGACTCCTTCAGACTCTTTTACTGCCCCCTCCTTTGATGGGGTGTTAAAACCACTATGTGCTTTTGATTTTCAAAGCCTGATGTCCAATTTGTGACCTGGTAAACTCCAACTACACAAGCAAATTTGCTGAAGTCTAGGCAGACCCTTCCTCTACAGTGAACAGTTATTGGCCCAGGACACAGAAATCAAAGCCACGGAGTCTAGAGTTTTCAAATTGAACAATTTGGGTACTGAGGGAGGGGGACCAGGAAAGGGTGTGGCCAAAGGGCCAGGTCCTTGGGCTGAAAAACAATGGCTGGTGTATGGCTTGTCTGTCTTGGACCAGTTAGTAGAAGGATGATGTGGGGTGTCTTTAGCAGGACCCTTAGAGGGCTGTGGGGATATGGCCTTGAAGGTGTATTTAGGGGTTCTCAGACCTTTGAGTAGCTAAGAGGCCCAAAGCATTCATTCATGACTGAAGACCAGGGCATGATTAAAGGACTTGAGCTTAGACTATGGAAGGCTGCATAGGGAGTGTGCTTACAGAACCCCAAAAAGGCAGGATGTGAACAGACCATTAAGGACCAGTAATGGTTTGATGGTGATGAGAAGGATTCAGCAGAGACCTGAGTAGAGATTAGAAGAAAGAAAACCCAGGGAAGGGAGCCTTTACAAAAGCCAAAGGGAGTGCTCAGGTAGAAGAGGCAATCCAGGCTTTGGAGACCTGGAAAGTTCTCCCCTCAGCTGACATGTCTCCAAAACTCCAATCATCCTCCCCATGCAAAGACTCAGATACCCTCAGATTTATTTGGACTTATTTTTTCTCAAGGGTTGAATTCATGCAGGAAATCTAGGTTGTGAATGTGAATTCCTTTCCACTTGGATGAGAGATTAAAGTGTACAGCTTGAGCTTATATTTTACTATAATAAAAGGACAAAACATGGGAAGGAACTGGTGTATGAAAATAAAACAAGGTGTCATTCTTAAGTTACTTAAATAAAACCTTTTACTTTTTTATTCCATCTGATTACAATAAGTGGGGAAAACCATGTCTATTTAGTGGCCAATGCCATCTTCACTCTCATACAGAGAATGGCGGGGGGCGGGGGATGGAGGGGGGGAATGGGGTAATGTCAAGACTTGTGAAATCCCTTCAAAGGTGAGATGGTGGTTTGTGTCAAGAATGTCCTCTTAGTCTGTTGAGGAGGAGCATCCAAATAGGCTTCATCCACAAACCCTGCCCATACAGATCTCTCTGAGTGACCTCTGGTGCAAGATGAGGTGTAACTAATATGACTGATTGCTAAAGCATCTTACAGGTTCCTTTCCTGCCTATATACTAGTAAAGCTTCCCATAATAATAGCTGTTCTCTGATGTATCCTGAGATGCACTTTTCCTAAATCCATCCCCCTTCTGCCCACACAGTTTCTATGCAAACGCTGAGGTTTGTGAGTAGTGACTATGGCCACAACCATGTCCACACTCCTTGTACACTTTAATGTCTTAGAATGGAGTCCCTGCAGAGATAATGAGATGGAGAAGTGGTTTATTGGTGAATGAGGGCTGGACTGGGCAGAGGAATAAGTTGACCTACAATATGTTCACAATTGAGATCTGATGGGCACTCCTGGAGTACAGGGTTGAGGTTTTGTCTCACTATAGCAATCAATCATTGGCCAGGAGCCAGCCCTTAGGAAGGTGCAATTCCCTGTGGCTGAGAGGAGGTCCTAGAAAAGCGCTGTCTCTACAGCATCAGCAGCAGTTATCAGGAGCTGCAGGGGTGTTGGTCCTGACAAGGTCATCTGGGGGAGTTCCACAGTATCCCCACATAAGGATCTCTCTATGGCATGAGAAGAAGGCTGGCTGATCACAAGTTTTGCCTACAATCCCTACAAACACTCTGCTTCTCTCTAAGTGTGCTATCTTGTGCCTGCCTGTATGCCATTGGATATTCGATAAACACTGACTTATTGCTACCGCCTTATCCAGTCTCTGCACACACAACACCTCCCACTTAAGTGTGGCTAGAGTACCCACACTTAAGCGCCTCTGCTGAATGTGTCCTCGGTGCCTGATGAGAGTCAACAAATCTCTGAAGGTACACTCACTCCACACACAGACCCCAGGTGTCTCTCTGGTGACAGATGAGATTCAACTGATGGCTGAGTCTTGTCCATGATCCCTGGAAATATGCTTTTCCCCGAGTGTTTCCTCTGGTGTGTGATGAGATTTGACCTATAGATAAAGCTTCGCCCACAGTCCCTGCAAACATGCTTCTTCCCCAAGTGTGTCCCTTGGTGAATAACGAGGAATGACTTCTGGCTAAAACTTCGTCCACACTCACTGCACACGTAAGGCTTTTCCCCAGAGTGTGTCCTTTCATGTATGATGAGGTCCGACTTATAGAAAAAGCCTCGCCCACACTCCCTACATATATAAGGCTTCACATCTGAGTGTGTCTTCAGGTGTCTGATGAGATTTGACTTGTAGCTAAAGCTTCGTCCATACTCATTGCAAACATGCTTCTCTCCCAAGTGTGTCCCCTGGTGGATAAGGAGAAATGACTTCTGGGTAAAACTTCGGCCACACTCACTGCACACGTAAGGCTTCTCTCCCGAGTGTGTCCTCTGGTGTTTTCTGAGGGTCGACTTATCACCAAATCCTCGTCCACACTCCAGGCATACAAAGGGTTTCTCCCCTGAGTGTGTCCTTTGGTGTCTGATGAAAGATGACTTCTCGCTGAAGCCATGCCCACACTCCTGACAAATATAGGGCTTCTCTACTGAATGAGTCCTCTGGTGTCTTCTGAGGGTGGACTTATAAGCAAAT